>JARYHS010008074.1:320177700-320275551 GCA_031002005.1 Vandiemenella viatica
AACAGGTCTATGGATGAAGTTTACTGCTAAACCCACACATAATTCTTATTATTGGTTTATGGACTCTGAACACTTTGTCTCTAATTGGACTAGAATATTAAGGAGTGTAAGCAAAATAAACTAGTTTAATCATATGGAGACCACCTAAAGCTGAAACTGTATAAATGGCAAATGTGGCGGCACCCAATCACTTCAGTAAGTCAGAGACACATACCCTCCAATTTAAATTATGATCAATATGCAAACCTGGAAATTTCATTCTCTCTACCTCTTGAATGTATTCGCCTGCAAATTTTATGTTATGTCTGTGTTAATTTATGTGTATGTATTGAAATGCATGTATTGCATTTTATCAAAGTTTAAAGACAAGTCATTAGCTGTAGACCATTTATTAATAAGACATAATTTGAAATATGTTCTGTAAATTAATCTGGAGTTATTTAATTCTTAAGCTTTGTGTCATCAGCAAATGGGACAATTTTTTCAGTTTTTTGATGTAACAACAGGGTAGATCATTTTTATATATTAAAAACCATAGTGACCTGAATATAGAACACTGAAATACTCAACATGTGTGTACCACATAACAGCATTAAAATGTTCCAATGACACTTTCTGTTTACTATTCAGAAGGTAAGAACTAAGCATTTATTAATACCACCATCTATACCATAATACTTTAATCAGCAATTCATGATTAACACAGTCAAATGCTTTAGACAATTCACAGAAAATACCTACAGGCATTATCATTTTTATTCCTTCTAAAATATTGTCAGTGAATGCAAATATAGGTTGTTCTGTTGAATGGCCCTTTGAAAACCAAATTATGTTTTAGTTAGAATATTATTATTTTAGGGTGTTAGCAAACTGACTTAACCCTTTTTTATAGAATGGTATAACTACAGCACACTTGAGCCTTTCTGGAAAAGTACCCTCAAGTAAACATATATTAAACAGATAACTTAGCATATTACTTAATTCTGTGGAACACAGTTTAATTAATATACTGCAAATCCCTTCATAATCACTCAAGTATTTGCTTTTAAGATTCAAGATAATTTTTGTTATTTCTTCTGGAGTAGATAAATTGATAGACATAGTGTAAATTTTTCTTGGAAGCCTGTATTGACGAAATCCATTCTATGTATCACTCATCTAATGGCAGTCAGTTATCAGCAATAGATAAAAAAATGTTTATTAAATACATAAGCAATTGAAAAATTAGATTCTACTGATTTTTTTTTACATAAATGTTATTACTAGCCTGATTTTTTTCCCCATTTCCTTTTCTACAATGTCCCATATTGTCTTAATTTTATTTTCAGTCTTGAATTTTATGTTTTAGTATATACTTTTAGATTCTTTAATAATCTTTTTCAGTATTTTGCAGCACCGCTTAAAATGTGTTTTAACATTAGCATTGTGACTGTTCTTAGAGGCAATACATATAACTTCCTTTTACAAATATAAATAAAGAATAGGAAAATGCTTTAATGAGATAAAACTAAGGCGCCTTCAGCGTGTACATGTCAAGCCTTGCCTGGTGTCTCACTCCTGGCAAGAATAGTGCTAACCACTGAAATATTGTACTTCTTGTGATAGTCTCTTTTATGTTCATCATTCCCAGCCGCCTTCATCTGCGGTGTTAGATTGTATTTCCCTAACCTTCCTTAGTTTTTCCTTTTACAAATGCATGATGTTCTGATGCACACAGCAATTATTAATTATTATTAATTTTAATTGTGGTAGAGCTAACGCCAGCGTCAATTCCCCTAGTCATCTAACTATCCTTCTTTTTATTTTTTAATTTTTTTTTATATTTGCAGTGTTAAATTCCTCCACCATTTACCTTCCCGATTTACAATTTTAAATTCCTTAAGAGTTTTGGATAAATTATTCATCACTTCACTTAGTAATTTGTTCCAATTCTTGACACCCTTACCAACAAAAGAAAATTTTCCCAGCACATAATCGAGTGGCAGCTTGTGGTCATGTTCACCTTTCCCCTTACATGCACTATTCCTAATTCTTTGACCATTATCCCTCCAAGCCCCATCACCAACATATGCCCTATACATTTCAAGCACTCTTTTCACCCTCCTCTTTTCCTCCAATGAGTCTCAATCCAGCTCCTGTATCATATCAGCTACTGACTGGGTCCTGTGAAATTCTGCACAAACAAATCTAGCTGCTCTTCTTTGAACACACTTCAACTCCTGTATTAGATAACCAAAACATGGATCACAAACTACACCACCATACTCAACCAAAGGCTGACCAAAGTTTTGTAACACAATTACCAAACTTTTCTGGTACATCCTCTCATCACCCTCTCCAGTAAATGAAGGATTTTGTAACGTTTTCCTACCACCTGCCCAATGTGCTCTGCTCAGTTGAGTTGGTTATCAAACGTTATGCCAAGATATTTACACTTCAAGCCTTCAACAAGCAATTCTGATCCCATCCTGTAATCATATTTAACCTTTTGTTTATTAACTGTGTATCTAAAAAGTTGACTCTTCTTCGTATTTATCTCAATTCTATGCTCACCTAACCATTTAGACATTCTATCAGCGTCACCCTGCAGCTGTTCATAGTCTTCATGTGTGATCCTATTGTATACCATTATTTCATCTGCAAAAAACCTAAATTTTGATTGTAACCTGTCAACACAGCCATTTATTAGAATAATGAACAGCAACAGTCCCATTTTGTTCTTTTTGAGAAGCACAACACCTTTTCATGAGGAAGCAACTTTGAAAGTAATATAATACAAGCTACTAAAAATGATTTATTTTTCCTTCATACCTTGTGCACTGCAAACATGTTCCCAGTTTATGATATTAAGGCACTTTCTAAAATAATTAACCGATTCATCATTTATTACTCACTGAAGCTTAAAAGCTTAACTCTCGGAGTTATTTCCTATTAAAGTGTTGAAAGTTAACAACTGGACATCATGATCTGAAAGTCGATTGATAGATGGCTTGATTGTATAACTGAGATTTGAGGTATCTAGGAAAACATTATGTATAGCTAAACAAGTGTTATTCATTATTCTAGAGATAAACTTAACTACCTGAGTTAGATTGAATGAACTGACTAATGATTCCAAAATGACAAGTTATTTTTTTTTTTTTTAAATTACATTAAGTTCACAACACAGGACTATGTTAGCTACTTTTCTGCTTAAAAATGTTAATAAGAATTCAAATTAGTTCAGAAAGATAGCAAAGTTTCCAGTTGCTATCATGAAATTTTCATTATTAAAATTTAACCATATAGCACAGGTTATAGAATGTTGATCAAGACAATACTTGCTAATATTTATATCATTAAAACTGTAGCCATCTCTAATATAAGTGACAACTCCTCCTTTCTCCAAGCTTGTTCTACAGTAATGAGCAACTAAATTCGTGTAATGAAAAAAGGGTGATGTCAATATTGATGACTTAGGAGATCCTATTTCAAGGACAGAATTTGATAGAGCCCAGAAAGATTTTAAATCAAATAAGGTGATTGAAGTTGATGAATTCCGTGCATAACTTCCGTAAACCCCAGAAAAAGAGGAATCTAAATATTATTCAAACATGAAATAGAAGAGATTCCAAATGATTCAAATAATAGTATCATCTTCACACTTATGAAGAAAGCACAATCTGGCATACGTGAGCCTTATTGCACTATACGTCTAACATCACAGGATAATATACAGAGGATTCGAAGAGATAGAAAGTGAATAACAGTAGGCCTATATGTTAAGGAAAAAACTTTGGTACGAGGGAAGCAATTCTGGCTTTAAAATAAATATTTGAAGGGCAGATCAAGAAACACAAAGATACTTTGTGTTAGTTGATTCAGAAAAAGCTTTTGAAATGTTAGATGGCTGATGGTGTCCAAAATATCAAGACAGAATAACAGTTTATAATCTATATAAATATCAAGTGGCTATAATAAAAGCAAAGAACCATGAGGTTTTTTTATGGCTGTAGTGTTATGGAGTGCACTACATGTGGCGCACTTCCCAATATTTGCACCCGGGTTGGTGAGCGCTAGCAAGTTGTTGGACATAGCAGAGGGCGCACGAGGACGAATCAAAGTGTGACTGTGTGGGTACTGAAATGGACAGTTTCTGCCATCTATTGGGCACATATTAAGACGGCAATTTCAGTTACATGCTTTCGCCACCACCAAAGGCGCGGACACGGATCGGCTGGAGGAATCTCATTGGCTGTGCGGTTTCTGCCATGAAAATACCTTGGCACGCGCGGGTGAAAGGGTGAAACAAAGGGGGAGACCGTTAGCTGCTCGTGGAGGAGAAAGAAGCCATGTTTGTTACCTGCAAGTTAATCAGATTCGAAGTGGGTGAATCAGTTTTATTTGTGAGCAATGCATGTTTAAGGTGATCGCACCCAAGTTCAACTATGATGAAGCCATCGCTTCAACCAGTGTTTTGAATAATACAACAGCGATATGGTAATGTGAAATATAATTGCAGCAGCATTTGTGTCCACATGTCACCTTGGAATAATACCTGAAGCGCCCTGTAAAAGTTTCTTGTTTCTATGCATTATAAACTTTTAAACCAATTTAGTTTTGGACAGTGAGGACAACTATCCAATATTTTTATTAGTCGGATACTGAGTTTAATATTAGCCATGCCGGAAGCAATGTACTGTTAACTATAATTAGTTTTTTCCCACAATGATTTTTATAATAAATATAAATTGTTTGTTAATTATTACCAGATGTAATTTTATTCCATATTCAATATAAAATCAATATTTGAATAAATTATCAATTTTAATTAACAGCAAAAAATTTAATTTAATAATCCAGTAAGAGAGGTAACGTTACAATGGCCTTAGCTTCATTAACATCGAGGTCATTTGAGGCGGGAAAGGACTGGGACAAGGAATGCAGCCATGACCTTTGAAGGAAACATTCAGGTATCCAGCTGGAGTGATTTGAGAAAACCATAGAAAACCAAAATCTGGACGGCTGGATGGGGATTCAATTTTTTTTTACTTATGGCTTTACGCCTTGTCAAGGTACTTAGAGGTGGGATTGGACTGAGGAAGGGAAGAAATTTGGTCATGACCCTTTTTATAGGAAGCATCCCGGCAATCGCCTGGAGTTATTTGGGGAAACAATGGAAAATCTGAATGCCCGGACAGGGATTCGAGCCGCCGTCCTCACGAATGCGAGGCCAGAGCACTAACCGCTCACCCACCCCAGGGGTGTGAGACAAGGCTGTAGTCTATTACGACCAAGCACTACGAGAAGTAAACGAAAAATTCACATGTGGCATAAATGTTCAATGAAAAAATCATTGGTGTTTGCAGAAAAGAATTGAGGTTATTGAAAAGTTACTGAATAGTATGAAGAAAATAACTGAGATTTTGGACTAAATTTAAGCCAAGCAAGACGAAAGTGATGAAATGTGGCAGACTTGAAGCAATAAAAATAGATTAAATATAAAAATGGGATCAGATGTGATATAAGAAGTGAATTCTCCTAAATATCTGATGGCTGAAGAAGGAATAATGTTAAAAGCTTAGCGAAAAGAACCTCCGTGAAATTAATTAAATTACTGATCTAGGACTCAGAACTTTTTAAAACTCAATGTATGGAGCACAGCACTGTATGGTAGCAAAGAATGAAGTTTTTGGAAATGACGTATGAGGAAAGAACTTTGTGGAAGAGTATTACAGACAGAAGAGACAGGGTTGTAGGTCACACTTTAAGACATCCAGGACTGGTTGATTTGTTAGCAGAGGGAACAGTCAAAGGTAAGAATTGTAGAGGAAGGCAGATTCTAGAGTATATGAAGGAGATATTTGAAGTGTAGGTTGTAATGGGTATGATGATATGAAGAGCATACTGCCACATAGGAAGGTTTTTAGGTTTGTATCAAACCAGCCGAGAGACTAATGATGGCAAAGAAAAGATAGGGATCAAATATATGTATACAACACAAACTTCATTAAAAAATTGCCATATGGAAAGTGATGATTAGCAACCATATTGAGGTATACAATGATGATAAGCATCACATGCAATGAAATATGTCAATTGTCTCTTGTGTTTGAATTATTAGTGCTGCCTGTAGATAGGTTGAAAATAGACTGGACCTAAATTAATATTGTGGAGGTTTGCGTATAAATAAATATGGAGTAAAGTGGCCAATTACCATTTAACATTATGATGGTTATTTTGTGAGATTTATGTGGTATGTACATACTTGCTGAATATTAATACTCATTTTATCTACTATATAATTTCATTGACTTACTCTGCCATATCTGTTAGCTGGAGCTCCAACCTATAGTTATCACAGTATCAACACAACCTAGGTTTGGCATTTATCTTCTACTTTTCTGTGGCACTACCGAAACAAGCAACTACTACGTTAGTGTAATTTCAGATGGTTGAAAGTGGAAGTAAAGACTGTGTCCCTCGATATGCATGATGACTATCTTTTTTTATATATCTGCTTAACATCTCTCTAACAATGAGGTCTTTAGAGACGGGAAAGGATGGGGGGGCCAAGGAATGGGAAGGAATTCGGTCATGGCCTTTTGAAGGAAGCATCCCGGCATTTGCCTGGAGTGATTTGGGAAACCATGGAAAATCCAAATCTGGATGCCCGGACGGGGACTCGAACCGCTGTCCTCCCAAATGCGAGGCCAGAACGCTAGCCGTTACACCACCACACTGTTTGACTATCTTAAGGTATTAGATTGGACATCAGACTTGAGGTTACATCAGATGTAAGATTGAGGCTACAAAAAGTAAAAATGTGAGTGATTTTTTAATTAGGTTTCATTTGCTTTTTACAATGTGTGTGTATTCAGTTCAGCTGGGTTATTGTCTTATTACATGTATTTCTTCATTTTTTGTGTTATATTTTATTTGCTTTATATATTATGTGTGCACTTACTGTAGTTGTGATTATTCATCATGACTTTTTTGTGTATTTGGCTTTGAACTCCGTATTCTGGCCAGTCATTTCTTTGCAGTTGCTAAAATAAATAGAAATGTTAGTATTAGTAGTTTTAACCATAGCCCACACTCCATATATCATGATACATGTGGAACTACTTTTAGACCACGACCATACCCAAAACACAGACAGAGGCTAATGCCTAGCTCGCAAATAATATCGCTTAATGAATATGTGTACAAATTTTAATTTGAAAAGTATAGTTTCTCCTTGAGTCTCTTGGTCATTGTGTAGCCATCAATAGTAAAATTAAACATTATAATGCATCTTTAACTAATCCTAATATTAATGCTCGCTAGATTGTATGAATGGGTTAGTCGAAGACTGTGATTTTACTGTAACTAAATTTCTCCCAACTGACTAATACTAGGGGAGATTAGAATATATGCTGACTGCAAGATGCATTACCCTGTGGATTTCAATGTAATTAATAGTGGCCAAGTTTACATCACGATATAGTGAATGTATTATTGCGAATGCATTAGTTCAGTTGCCATCCATCATGCAAGTTTATGATGAAACTAAGTGTGACAATTTATGCAATGTGAACCAGGAATTTTGATTATCCAAAAAAATTCTGTATAATTTGATTGCAGCAACAATATTATTTGATACTGTGGTTAGATAAAAATATAACCTGTACCAGAATGTTCTCCTTATAGCATAAGGAATGAGGAATTTAGTTATTAGTAATTTCAACAGTGCCATGTTAGTGATACGACGACCTGTATCAAGATGAAAACTACACCCACTACTAAGTGTTATTCTGGTCCAGGATATATTACATTCTAACATTTATTCATGAATTACTTCTGGTTCACACGTATATTCCGACCCACAGTAGTAAAAATAAAACACCAGAGCCTGAAAATATTGCAGCCACTAAAGCAACTAACAGTTCCTTAAAGATATCTCTTGTGAACTTCGTGCTGGTAACTTCGTAAACAAATAACCAAGCTGTAAAAAATATTCCTATGCCCAAAAGAACCACTGTCAGGTGAGGAAACACTGCTGGGTTCACAGGCGAAACATATCTGATCATAGAATTTCATCGACATCAATCTGAAAGGAAACAACAAACGATCAATTCGGACACCGGCAACATGAGTCTGCTGCATTGATAATTAAAAAAAAATTAACAGC
Organism: Vandiemenella viatica; assembly: GCA_031002005.1. Taxonomy (NCBI): domain Eukaryota; kingdom Metazoa; phylum Arthropoda; class Insecta; order Orthoptera; family Morabidae; genus Vandiemenella; species Vandiemenella viatica. The sequence continues at coordinate 320,185,853 of JARYHS010008074.1, forward strand.
TGTCACAAAATTAATGAAAATACTGCAGTAATCTTATTAGCAATTACCATTTAATTTCCTATTAAAAGTTTAATTTAAAGTAGAAAATTGTTTTTCAACCGTAAACAAACAGATACCCTACGTGGCTCGCAAACGCACCAACACAGTACACGTCAGAGACAGACTGATATAACCAGAAATCAACAATTTGCAGAATCTTTGTATCATCTCAAAGACAATATAAGATTTACTAACGTGAAATAATCGTTTCAGCTAAATATGTTTTCAATTTAATTGCCAAGGAGCAAATGCCTGCTAGCATTTCTTATATTCTTAAATTCTCTCGGTAGAATTTCACAAATAAGTTAAAATTTAATTTAATTTAATTGCAATGGAGCACAGGCCTCCGGTGGCAATTTCCCTACACACCATCTTCCCCCTATCCTGCACCCACCTACATTTGCCCTCTACAAATTTTATCTTTAAAATTCTTTCAACGTTTTCGGTAAATTATTCATCATTTCTCTTGGTAACTCATTCCAATCCCTGACACCCTTACCTAAAAAAGGGAATCTTCCCACACCCTTGTGCCTGAAATCGAGTGCCAGCTTGTGGTCATGGTCATCTTTTCCCTTCCATGCACTACTTTCATACCTATTGCAATATCTTTCCATGCCTCATCGCCAGTATATGCCCTGTACACTCCCATGACCCTCCTAATCCTCCTCCTGTCTTGCAATGAATCCCATTTCAGCTCCTTTATCATATCCGTCACTGATTGCATTCTGCGATAATTTCCAGAAACAAATCTAGCAGCCCTTCTTTGCACCCTCTCCAACTCCTGTATTTGATACGTAAAATGAGGGTCCCATACTACACTACCATATTCGAGCAATGGTCTGACCAAAGTTTTGTAACCCAATTCCTTGACTTCTCTCGTACATCCCCTCATCACTCTCTCCAACAAGTGCAGAACTTTGAAACCTTTTCCTACCACCTGTCCTATGTGTCCTGCCCAGTTAAGTTTGTTATCAAAAGTAATTCCAAGATATTTACATTTCAAGTCTTCAGCAAGCAATTCTTTCCCCACCTATATTCATAATTAACCTTTTGTTTTTTATTTGTGTATCTAATAAGCTGACTCTTCTTTGCATTTATCTTCATTCCATGTTTACCAACCCAATTAGATATCCTGTCCAGATCACCCTGCAACTGTTTACAATCCTCATATCGTTTTGATTCTTTTATACAGCATTATGTCATCTGCAAACAATCTAATTTCAGATAGTAAACAATCAACACAATTATTCATTAGAATAATGAATAGCAATGGTCCCAATACGCTACCCTGTGGCACACCCATTTTTTACTTCCACTTCTTTTGATACTACATTTCCTACCCTAACTTTCTGTTTTCTACCTTTTAAAAATTCTTCTACCCAGCAAATCGACTTTCTTATCCACTCCAATGGTTTTTACCTTATTTACTACCATTTTATGGCTTACTCTGTCAAACGCCTTAGACAGATCTAGTGCTACACTATCAATTTGGCCTCCCTTGTCCATTTCATCTGAAATATCTTGATATATCCCACCAAACTGAGATTCGCCTGAATATCCTTGCCTGAAACCATGTTGCCTGCTTGAAAACCAATTACGTTCCTCACATATATTTCTGATGTGGTTGCATATCAATCTTTCCATTAATTTACCTACCACTGATGTCAAACTGATTGGCCTGTAATTCTCAACTCTATTTCTCACCCTCCCCTTATGTACCGGTACTACTATTGCACTTTTTCCAGTCCTGTGGTAAGCAGCAAGTGTCTAGACTCAATTTAAATAATATTTCAAGATAAGGTACAATGTCACATCCGGCTATCTTTAAGATATCTGTAGTAATATTATCTTCACCAGCCCCTTTATTTTTTTCAGCTTTCTTATTTCCTTCATGATTTCCTCAGGATGGATATCAAATTTTTTACTATCGTCATTTCTAATTGTGTTGTTAAGCTCGTTCTCCGAATTAGACCCTCCTGTTTCTGATTCATTGTCCCTAATGCTTTCTGAACCAGTTACTTAAAATCTCTGCCTTTTTCAAATCGTCAGTAACTTCTTCTCCATCCTTATCTATAAGTGTCTCTACATCCTCCCTTCCCCTCAGTTTCCTGATATAGCCATAGAAATTTCTAGATGCATCAGTCAATGGTCCCCTGCACTGACAATACTCTTCATAAACCCATCTTTAGCCATTTTCTTTGCTGTTATTAAGTCCTTGTTTAGTTGTTTTAAATATTCCCTACTACCCTGCTGTCTCTTAACTCTGTTATGTTCTTTTCTTACCAACCTCTTTAACCTCCTCACTTCCCTATTATAGTACATAGGTTCTCTACTTCTCTTTATTTTTTGCTTTGGAATAAATTTTTCTTCCCCCTTTCTTATTATCTCCTTGAACTCTTCCCACCTTGACTCTACTGTACCTGAGCCTTCCTTCCATTTGCTGAATTGTTCTCTGAAATATCTCCTCAAATTTGAAACCTGTGCCTTTTTATAATTGTACCTATTTCCCCCTTCAATTTTGGCTGCTGGTTTACTGAATCCTCTAATATCCATCAGAACTGCTTCATGATCACTTATTCCTTCAGTTACTTGATACCTCAAAAGGTTTTCATCGGGCTTAATTAGAAATATATCCAAAATATTTTGTCCCCTAGTGTTTTGCTCAACCACTTGTGTAAATCCTCCTTCCCTTATTAAGATATTTGCAAATCTTTGTTCCCTTGTGTTATTTATCTTATTCCCTTCCCAGTTTACACCTGGTAAATTTAAATCCCCGCCGATGATGATCATTCTATTCTCGCCTCTGAAATCTGAGTATGAATTTAATTTCCCCCCAAGTGCCTCATCCTCTTCTGTCATTCTTCCACTACGGTAACAGCCAACACTCTGATTTTTTCTTTTTTATTACCCCAGAAATCTACCCCAAGTAACTCATGGTCTTGATCTATGAACGCCAGTGAACTGTGGTAGTTTTTGCTAACTAGTATGAAGACTCCTCCACCAATTGCTCCTCTATCTCTGCGGTACACTCTGTAACCATCAGGAAAAACCTCACTGTCTAGTACTTCTTCTTTTAACCAACTCTCTACCCCAATTATTACTTGTGGTTCGTGCATCTCTATTAAGTTTGCAAATGCGATTACTTTGTTCATTATACTTCTACAGTTTACCATTAACACCCTGACTACTGGCTTTACATTTTCAGAATTTATCTCCTCTTTCCCACTTTTAGCGCAGTCAGTTATTGTTTCAGCCATTTCATCTATTTCTTTAATATCTGTGACTTTCCCCATCGCGAATCTGCAATCAGTATCACTTTGATAATCTATTTCTGTCCCTTCACCAGCAGCCCTTAACCTAAAAAAGGCACAGTCCTGACCCCATCATCACTGGAAACGGGCTCCCTCACTGCTTTAGCTAACAACTCAGAAAGTACTCCCTTCCCGCTTCTATTTAGGTGTAGGCCATGCCTAGTGAAACCCCACCTACCAATGGTGTTCACAGGCACAACCCCCAAGACAGAACTAATGCCTTTCCCAAGTAGCACTTCCGTTTGCACATTGACCCGCCTTACAGCATAGTTCAATTGTGGCCGGTCATGGCGACTTAGGACCTGCATGAGCTCCACCCTGGTATGCTGTGCCTCCTTCACCACCTTCCTCAGGTCACTCTCTATACTATAACTAGCGTTTCTATCAATACTATTTCTCGCACCTCCCACTACCACTACTCTATCATCCTTCGTGAAACTCCTACAAAGGGAACCTATATCCTCTATTACCTGGCCTAATGTTGCACTAGGTTTGAAAAAACTTGTGACCTGATATCTTGTACCTAACTGATCCTGCAGAAGAGGGCCTACAACTCTCCCATGGCTACTACCTAGCAGCAGAATCCTTTTTTTCCTATTCTTGCCCTGCACGCCCTTATTCCTAAAGGTCTGCTGCATCTTACCTACTCCTACTCCTACATCTACATGAGGCTCTTCTCCTCCTGACTCTGGCAACAGGTCAAACCTATTTTTTCCCACAATTACTGAAGTGTCTGGCTTGTTCATCCTGTTAACAATGATTCTCCTACGACCTGTTACCAGCTCCCACCCATCCCTATCAACTTCCTCCAACCCACTATCTCTACTTAATCGAGTGCCTCCTGGTTGTCCTTTAATTTGTGGTTACTTGTACTGCAAAAGGTCATTGCACGCTTGTGATAAACTCTAACAAACGCAGAGATGGCTGAATGGCTGTAAAACATAATGCCATAAAAATTGTATATATTTTATCCTTGGTTATATTCTGAATTAGCTACACATCAGAGCACCGTAATATAAACAAAGCAGCGCATATTCGTAGAAGCAATGTATTACGTATAAGCTATGTTTCCCCGTTTCACCACACCGTCTTTACCTGCAAGTGATAGACCACCTCAGAACATTATGATTCTCTCAGCTTTTTTATATCTTGTATCCTTTTCAACGTCTTCAATACGTACATACTATCTTGTTTCCTTTCGATTGCGGCAGATCATCAGGATTAATACGGAGTAAGAATGGGAGGAAAATTAATAGAAACACTAATTGATAACATTTTATTGAAATTTTCCTTTTAATGCTTCCCCACAGCTGATGCCCCTGATCCGTTATATTAAGTTCAACATGTTGTCAAGAATAATAACACCGCTTCCGTGATCGAGATATTTGGTTAAGACTAGTACTGCAGATCGCCACTGATATAACTGTTATGAAAACTATCTCCAGGCTACTGACCGACTGATTGCTGCTGACTGCTTCATGGTTGGCTAAATACTATTGCGCATGACACGCGTCCGTTCGTCTACGAACCTCGGGTTGCGCGTTCCTAAAAGCCTTTCTCCACCGAAACTTGGACACCTATGTAAACTACCCACTAACATGGGATAACACACAACGACTTATCTATAGCAAGCTAATTTGCAAAGGCAAGACCGGAAAACAGAGATTGGAGTTGGAGTCTGAAACCAAAAGCATAAATATCTGCACCAACCACAGACAAGTCGTCCCTGTGGACGCTCAAGTTCAAATATCACCACAAATCATGTTCAATTTACCTGGTTACTGTGCATCACTGTGAGATTACTGTTTAACTATGGAAGATCTTTGCATTTACGAGGCATCTCTTTAGAGATGTCTTTGAAATGAATAAAATATTCTATTGATTTAGAGTTATCAAATAGTATTAGCTTATGCCTTGTCTGCAGGACAGAATGAGTAAATTGAGAAATTACTGTAAAGCATGTGCAAAACATCGAAGGAAAAATTGGGACTAAATATTATAAATTATGGCTTTAGAATGTCATCATAATATTTAACATTTGCGAATTAAAGGTCACCAAAGGTAGTGGCTTCATTTCTAATCGGAGTTAGCCATGGCACAGAACTTAATTACTTCTACAAAACAAAACTTAATGGTAAAATTTATAGTGAAAACTGTACCATATGGACAAATTTCGTCATCACAGCCTTGGTTGCAATGTTCTGATCTGCGCAAACATTTGCACAGAGAGGTCGTTACGTATGGACCCCGCTTAACATCGCTGAGTTGGTGCCCTTGTCCACATTCTAGGACAGTCTCGAGGTAGATCTTCGCTTGGGGTTCCCTCGCTTCTCTACCCAACATCTAATCTGAATTCCAAAAAATCGACATTGCTGACCTCTATCCCCAGCTGTTGAGCAACAGCGCGAAAGGGTCGGGGCCCTTATTTCTGAGCCTTTGGAGTTGCGGCCTTTGGGGGCTCGGCTTATGGAGGCTCGGCCTGCGGAGGCTCAGCCTGTGGGGGCTCAGCTTATAGAGGCAGAAAGTAGAGAGGGTGAGAAGGATGGTTGGGTGCTGGTAACAGATCGTAGAGGAAATATGTTTAACAGGATGAAGAAGTCAGACACTTCTGGAATTGTCGGGAGGTTTGACTGTTACCAGAGTCAGGAGGATAAGAGCCCCATGCAGATGTAGGAGTAAGTAAAGTGCAGGAGTCTTTTAGGAATAGGGTCGTGCAAGTACAGAATAGGAAGAAAAGAGTTCTACTGCTACGTAGTAACCATGGAGTAGGTGTAGGCCCTCTTATGCAGGATAAGTTAGGCACAGGTTACCAGGTCACAAGTTTTTTCAAACCTAGTGAAACATTAGGACAGGTAATAGAGGATATAGGTTCACTTTGTAGGAGTTTCATTAAGGACGATAGAGTAGTGATAGTGGGAGGTGTGGGTAATAGTATTGATAGAAACGCGAGATATAGTATAGATAGTGACTTGAGGAAGGTGATGAAGGAGGCTCAGTCTCCAGGGTTGAACTCATGCAGGTCCTAAGTCACCAATACCGGTCACAGTTGAACCAGGCTGTGTGGCGGGTAACCATTGGTAGGTGGCTTACACCTAATAAAAGGGGAAAGAGTTTACTTTCTGAGATGCTGTAATGGGGTCAGAGCTGTACGTTTTTTAGGTTAGGGGCTGCTATTGAGGGGATGGAGATAGATGATCAAAGTGATACTGATTACAGATCCACGATGGGAAAAAATCAAAATGGCTAAAAAATAAATAAATAAACAAATATGAAGCTGCTGAAACAACTAGAACTGGTAAAGAGATAAGGTTAATGTTTAAAATATTACAACGCCAGAAATAAGAGTGTTACTGGTGAATGTAGAAGGATAGTGAAAAAAGTAATAGAAATTGCAATCTTAATAGATATACATGAATCACAAATAATTATAGGTATAGAGTCTTTGTTAAAAGAAGAAGTACTAGACAATGAGGTTTTTCCCGATGGTTACAGAGTTTACCGCAGAGATAAAGGAGCACTTCGTTGGAAGTATTTGTGGAGAGATATCTGTCGCCATTATTGGAAACATCTGCCCCTTGTTTTGCAGTTATGAAGTGTTGGCTTCCCTATTGGCTGTTTTCTTTTATTGTTGCTTATGTATATCTACAGTAACTTTTCAGTATTGACTTCAGCTTCTTGATTAGTAGTCCCACAGTCAATGTTTTGAATGATCTCATTACTTGATGTTTCTGCCTTCCGTCAGCACTATTGTTCGCCCGCTTTGTATGTATCTGTCAGTATTGGAACGCTGGCTAGCGTGTAAAGATCAGTGTTCGGGAACCTTTATCACAGGTGTAGGGTTGGTTTGAGTGTCATATTTTAGATAGCTGCAGCTTCTTCTGGTGTGTCACAGCGACATATAGAACAGGCATATTCCATTATTGGACGCACCAGTGCCTTGTAGATTTGGGTTCCGCAGTGTGGTAACAATGTAGACATGGTACAGTGCGCCCAGTCTTTCCTTCACCTTTTGCTTAATGTCTTCCACGTGATGTCACCAAGTGAAATTTTGGTCGAGGTTGATGCTGAGGTAGTGGATGACTATCTTCTGGAGGATGCGGTTGCCGAGTCAAAGCGGTCTCGGTGTACCTCTTCTGAGGAATACTACTACCTGGAACTCACTCGCCACATCGAGGCCCGTTCACCTGGCTGTTCTAATACCGACTGGATACGTCTTGCTAAGAACTGCGGACTCCATAACGACGAAAAGTACGCCGTGTCGTCAACGTACATCGCCATGTTGACGAAGTTTGGCCTAGGAATGTCCAACGTAAAGACGGTGTACAGCGCCGGGACCCTGGACTGAGCCTTAATGCGCCCCGGCACGGACTCTTTCTTCTTATTGACCGCGAACCTTTAATCTCAGTGTAAAAATTCTGTGGCACAGGTAGCTATGTACGAGTTCTCTGTATGGCCTGGGTATTCCTGACAGCTTCATCTTTTGTAGTAGGCCCTCATGCCGTATAGTGTCAACCTTGATGATGCCCAGTAGAACCATCCCGTAGAATTTGTGGCTTTTGAATGCCTCAGTCGCTCTTTCTGCAACCCGAGATAGTTGACGAATTGAGGAGTGGCCGATGCGGAAGCTGAACAGATCTGCAGGAATAATATTAAAGCGCTGTACATAAAGCACCATTCGGCTCAGCAATGTCTTAGACACCGTTGGCAGTAGTGTAGCTGTGCGGGAATGTTGCGTCCTTCTCTGGCTCGGATAGGACCACTATTTCCGCTTCTCTCCAGCCAACCCGTTATCTTCTCTGCCTGATGACCGAGATAATTTTGTTTATTTTTTTATTTTTACTTTTGGCTTTACTACTCATCGGCGTCGAGGTCATTAGAGGCGAGATGGGACTGGGGGCAAGGAACGGTATGGAATTTGGCTATGGCCTTTTAAAGGAAACATCCAGGCATTCGCCTGGAGTGATTTGGGGGAACCATGGAAAACCCAAATCTGGACGCCCGGACGGGGATTCCAAACAGCGTCCACCCGAATGTGAGGTCAGAGCGTTACCGCTCACCTACCACTCTCGGTCACACATTTCGATAAGAAAACAATGATACATTTTCAATGTGGGCATTGGATGCAGTGTGACAACTCACATTTTTCGGGCTAATAGTCTTCGTCACTGTATAATTTTGTTTATGAAAAAATGAGGGCTTCTCTAATGTAACCATCAGAATGACAACTACTCCTTCTAAACTTCCTAAAATAATTTTTTATCTTTCGGACTGGGGCGAATCTGACATCGGCGTCCTCCCGAATGCGAAGCCAGAACGTTAACCGCTCACCCGCCAGTTAAAAATTTGGGCCAACTGCTGGAGTGCAGCCGCTGGAAGCTGCCTCAGGATGGTGTTGTAGATTTCCATTACATCAAGCGTCTTTCTCAGCTGTGCTTTTTTTAATGAACACACTAGCAGTATTTATATCCGCTGGTTACTCCTATGGCAACGCGATGTGAGTTCCTGTTTCGTCTACACTTCGCTATTAGTATTATTTGAAGCTGCAATTCTCCTAGACAAATTTTTCCTATTTTCCACCAGTTATCGTAGATGGGACATTCAGTTATCGGCTCTTTCTTCCACGTGTTTCTAGAAGATGTTACAAGTGATTTTTCTAAAAACTGATAGAGCGTCTAGATATCTTATTTGATACTAATTATAAACTAATTTATTAATTCTCCTCCGGAAACTAACGGAGTTAAGTTGTTGTTTAAATATAATATTTCGACGACTGTACCCTCCGTCGTCATATTCAGGTATTGAGTGAACAAGTATTAAAACCGCAAGGACAAAGCTTGCCGAGAGCACGTTGTTGATAGACTTATATGGCAACCTAGCAGCAGCCTCAGTCTTGATTAACACAAAATATGGAGTGTTGATGACGAGCAGCCTCAGTAACCACTCAATTGTAAAGCACAATCCCAGTTTACAAGATCAGACTCTACGTGAATTTCAAATGCTTCTGTGCCAGCACCGTGGTCGAATCTAAATCTAAGCCATGTCTTAGTTACAAACCATGTTTCACCACTGCAGATTAGTCGTTTAGCCCCAGGCCAACATGTCATGCATGCTTCAAAGAACGGTGTTTAATACACATGTCATCTGGCCGCTTTTCTCCGCATTCACAATGACATCTAAAAACTCCCGGTGCACGGAGGGCTTGGTTATTCTTTTGAGATAGTAAAATATTACTTAGTTTTAGTGATTGTACGACAATTGTCACAATGCCATTTCTTGCCAGAACCCTCCCAGCCGTCGATGTTGTAACGTCTGAGTGCGACAAGAAGGTTAAGTGGTCGAGTGGCACATTATTGAGGTTATTACGTTTGTTTTTCACTTCCCGGAATGCCAGTCGTATTTGATGTTCGCTGGCACCCATTCCGTCTGAAGGTATGACGTAAATGTGCTAATTCACCAGGTAGGCTGTCCAAATCACAAACTGCTCGTGCCCTATGGACTAGAGTAGTGAGCACTGTCTTGCGCTATGGGCAGTTCTATCATTACCGGGGCGCCAAAATCTGATGATGAATTCTTGTAGAACTCGACAAAACAAATCGAAAATAAAGAATAAAATTTGTTAATATCTGATTTGGTTTTCGAGATATAGCATGTTAAAAATCATAGGTATTGTTTTTTCTGCTTTTGGTGTTTTTTCCTCTGGTCCAGGCCGTATTTCAAACTAGCAACAATCACTAGGAAGAAAATAAACCACCTATAGTGCATTTCCACCATGTGGATATGGTGGTTTTGGTGAAAAATGTTTTTTGGTCCAGGCTGGATCTCACCCTAACCTCCTCGCTTTTGAGATACAATATCTCGAGAACTAAGCGAGATATCAAAAAATTTTATTCTCCATTTGTCTCGCCGAGTTACATACGAATTCATCATCAAATTTGGCTATAGTGAAAATTTTCTTCTGGTCCAGGCCGTATTTCAACCTAACTACGTCGGTTTTGAGATACGGTATCTCGAGAACTAAGCGAGATATCAAAAAAAAAAACTTATTTTTTACTTTCAATTTGTCTCGTCGAGTTCTATAAGAATCAATCATGAGATTGTGGCGCCACGGTAATGATAGAATCCCCGCGCTCTGTGCAATGACTGCACGCGCACACGTACAGGTCTGCATGTAGGCTTTCTACACACAGCGTGTTCTGAAGTTCCTTCAGGTTTCTTTTCAATAAGAATGTCCAAGAAATACAGGCGGCTTTCCTTTTCCACCTCCATCATGTGTTGATGCTGCTGTCCGTTGAAGGAGGAATCTATCTACTATATTTATTTATTTATTTATTGGCATTTAGCCTTGTCGGCCATATAGTCAGCCTTTATAAACTTTACATGATGTGAACATATGATTTTCATTGAGTTATCAAACTTTACATTGTGTACATGGGATCTTTCATTAGATACTAAACTGCTAACCTATATTACAACATTTCTGACATTTCACATATGGGTTGCTCATACTCAAACATTATAATTTGACAATGTATACTTGCATTCTAACATATATGTAGGATACATTAAACAAAAAAATTCTAATTGATATAAAGGGTCCACTTTTGTGGCGTGTTTTCTAACAGTGAATGTTTTTGTCGATAAGTTAAAGCTTATCTAAATTAACTACCAGTAAGACGTTGAATTTAGTCGTTATATATTTACAATGCATCTGCATCTAGAGAACACATTAAAAAAGGTAATTTTGAGCGTATAAATCGTTCAGTTTTAACATTTAGATGAGGATAACTCAAATAAATATGTCTCCATCCTTAAAATATGTCGTTGGAGGCTAGCAAGATGATCGCATTCGTTGGTAAACGTATACCGAGGATTCTCAATCCTTTCAGCATTTTGTGTTGTAGTGTTCTATATTCCTGACAGGAAAATAGAATGTGATTTAAATCGCCTACTGCTGTATCTAAACAGTCGCATGAATCTGTCAATCTCTACTAAACGACAAAAGTATCGTCCATAGTAGCACTTGTCAATGCTTTCTCTTAAAAATCTTCCTTCTCAGCAATCACAGGTGATAAAGAAATGCCCTTGGCTACTCCATCAATTTGTTCATAGTAGTTCCCAATGATTGTAGCATGTGACGGAATGACTCATCTAACGTAGGCTCGAAGAGCTGTTGAATCAGAGACAGCGTATCAGACATAGGAACCCCGGTGAAGAGGGAAACCACATCAAAGCTTACGATCAAATCCTGTCGACGCAGGCGAAGTTCCTTAATGGTGTTAATAAATCCCGCGGAGTTTGTCACATAGTGAGGTATCGACACAGATAATAAGTGGCCGATCCGATAGTACTCACAATTGCCGTAAAGGTGTTCCCTGTTTACAGATTTTAGGAAGTCGATGTAACAGTTGCGCGGGATTGTATCTGTTTAATAGTGTCTTCTGGTAAATCCGAACATTTCAGAAAAGCTGTCGTTTTCTTCGCCACCGCATTTGTTGATTCCATCGAAATCTTTTGCTAGGACGCGTCCACTTTCCGTTGATAATCTGCCGTCGTAAGAACAAAAAAGGGCAAGAGCAATCCGTTTTGCAACGTTTTCATGAAATGGCTTTATCTAGTACTGCATCAGTATCCTTCCTGGACAAATTCACTAAGCCATTCAGGTAATAACTATTTTCCTATTCGGCATGTCTGTTAGAACGTGTGATGACGATGATCATGTTGCAGTTATTTTACTTACTTCGCAGAAATATTAAAATAAAATGTAAACATTCTGGTCTAACTGTTCGGTGTACACTACTGTTTGTGAAAACTGCAACAGCAAAAAGAAGAAATGTGATCACAAAGAAATTATTACACAGATTAGGAACATGACAACACATAAATGAATAGAATTACAGAACTGTACATTTACTTTGACTGTCAGAATTCAGTTCAGTGTGTAGCAATGTAAGCCTCTAGATGTCGTAGCATGGAATCAAAGAGAGCCTGGATATGCTGTGGGAACACACTGCCATACGGTATGCAAACGCGTCCACAAAACATCGACAGTGGTTGCGGGAGATTCAACGAACAATTTGCCGATCTACCATATCAGAGACAAATACGTATTTACAAACAAGTTTTCTACCATGGGATTGACGTGACACCAGTCCAGTCCACGGTACTGTATCGTCGACGTAAATATGTGCCCTCCTGTTGTAGTGCTCCAACGTCGAGCCAACACTGTGGGCGAAGCTGTTCTGTCGATTACGGCCATGTGAACAAGATGGCAGTCATACCGCGCTGTGGTAACATTGTATGATCCAGTACCCGGTCGTCACTGGTGCAGTGCTTCCAGCGACTTGGCTTTAATATCCGTAGATGGCCGCCAAATTTCCGTAGATTTGGTACAAAAATCCGGAGACTCGCTAACTGAAAGACTGAAACAATAATTATTGAAAAGAGAGCCAAAATTAAGAATACTTTTTATATTAAGGTCTTTAAAATTACAAAATTATGTTCTACATTGAAAGTAAGAAATATCTCTGAATATATTTCATACATCGTTACTTTTATCACTGTTGCTGCTATATCTAGTAGTTTTTTTTTATTTTCCCTAGTGGCCATACATTTTCTTTGTGGACATTAAAATTAGCATATCTTCTGTAACAGGAAATGTTAAAAACTGAAACCTCTTTGATTCTCGGATATTCGTTAGGTCTTCTAAAAAGCCACTGCTTTGTCAGACGTGCCAAGGACTGTGACACCGCGCATAAAGTGTGCGCCGATAGTTTCTTATTACGGTCTTTTAAGATCTATAAAATCTGTAACCAAACAAAACATGAGCTTCATTTTAATCGTTGGTTCACACAAGTGGTTGCAGGGAAACGATTCACAGTTATTGACAATTCTGTAATGCATTAACACTATACGCTCAAAGTTTAACAAAACACCAATATAAGGAAAAATCAACAAATGATAAAAAGTATAAAAAATCCGTAAATATTTTAACAAAATACGAAAATACTAACTTTAAAAAAAAAAAATCCTTAGATATACGGATAAATCCGTAGAATTGGCAGCACTGGTTGTATTACCTTTTTCTACTATTTTCACACACGCATCACTGCCGTAGCAGCGTGCCCTGTACGAGCTACAATGTTCGGTTCGACAAAGCCATTTCCTGCAGACCAATCATTCTGCCATTTTAGAACTCACTCACTTGCTGATATTGCGCCCTTTTACATCGGCGAGGATACCGACATTATTTGCACATTTCCACTTCGTTTAACAACTGTGCACCGACCAGAGAGAAGGAGACAGAGAGTAGACAGAAGACGGAGAGAGACGTGTGTGAATACTTGCCGCGAGCGGACGTATCACTGTGCGCCACTGCATCGAGCGTGATATAGGGCCACGTACTTAAGCAGCACGTTGTGCAGTCATCGGAAGCATGCCATCCAAGAAGAAGGACAAAGTACCGAAGAACACAGTTTCTCATCCAGGTTCGCTGGACAGAATGATTGCGGAAGCAAAGCAGAACCCGCCGCCGTTCTGGCAAGCTGCACCGCCGTTCGGGTCGGCCGCGAACGCGGGCCCAGAACCACCCGAGAATATGGACACCGACGTTACTCTCAAATATGAGGGGACAGAACAGCTCAACCATCCAGCTACTCAGCAGCAAACTACAGATACTACTGTATCTACTGATGCTCCGGCTGGGCAAATAGTTACTTCTACTTGCCCGGTCAACGAGACTTCAGACTCGCCGCAACAAGAAATTCCGATGGAGGTGCAGGTCTCCGGCCAAGAATTGGGGCCTGTACCACCGCAGTCTAACTGGGTATGCCTGTTAGGCCTTCAACAACAGGACACCATGCTGCTCCTGCTTGCCTGGCCGTCAGCAGATGGACTCAAGATAATCGCATCCTGCCTGGTGGACCAGAAAGCAATAAGCAGCAAGCTCCAACAACTGAAGGTAGTCTTCAAGGAACTTCTACCCTCAGCCAGGACAACGAGAAACAAGGCCACAAACACCTGAAGTCAAGAAACCTTCGCCAGGACCTGTCCAATGCTACAGGTGTCAGAGATTTCACCACTACGCTCGCCAATGCACCTCCAAGCCGAGGTGCGTCCGCTGCGGGGGTGATCATCAGAAGCAAGAGTGCCCGACACCCGAAGCACGAAGCCACCTGCTGTAACTGCTCTGGGCCCCACGCAGCGTGTTTCCGTGGGTGCCCATTGCGGAGGAAGCTTCGAAACACCAATCGGCAGACGACGCGAAACTACACCGGCTCTCCCGCCAAGAAGCAAGACCCGGAAGTCCGCGTCAGGAAAACAAGCCGACAAACATCCACGCTCGCCACTGTAACTGGCGAGACACATTCGACCGCCAACATTGCGCAGCCACGTCAGGAAACGAGGAAATCAACTAGAACTCCACTCAACACGACTCACAGCCGACCACCTGGCCACGCCGACTGCCCCAGTTGCTGCGGACACGCCGGCGCGCAGGACTGGGGCCCCAAGTTGACCACAATTCTCGAGCTGCTAACTCAACTCGTACATCGCCTCTCCGGCCCAACCAACAGTGATGAAAAGAACAACTCACCAACAAAGAAACAACAAGAAGAGAGCAACTGAAAAGACATACCACCAGAAAAGTACATCCATCGTAATGCTTGAAGGAAATGTCCTAAGGACAATAACCTTCGCCTCTACAGCTCGCACAAAGAAAAGCGAGCACAACCTGCTCTGACGTGTGTGTGTGCACCGACCGAGCGTGGTGTAACTCTGACCTGAGAGGTCACACAAAAGAGGGCGCTGCTAGGTCTGAGTTCACGCCATCTCTCTGCAATCTTAATCACTTATCACGGTTTCATTGTTCTACACATCCTCAGATATTGGAATCAACATACCATTACTTACGGGTGTTGCAATTTTCACAAACAGTAGCGAAGTTGATGGTCACTGTCATCACTCCCGTTCGACATTTTACTCGTATCTCTTCTGGTTTTCAATCATTCTCAGTCTAACTGCTTTATAGTATTAGCTACTGACTGTGTATTATGACTGTAGCTGCCCTTCTTTGCTCCCTCAGCAAGTTATGAATTTGGTACACACAATTTGTACCCCATACTGCACGACGGTACCAAAACGGTGGTCCGAGCAAGGTTTTATACCTAAACTAGCTGGTACACACGACTTCGTTCGTGTTTGTAAAGAATTTGGATTGACAGCTACCGACATCTAACCACCATAATGCACGATGGGAGACTCGATGCTATTACCACACACAAACACCAATCATCTGCGCTAAGTAGTTCAGGCATCAAAGTAAAATATACGGACACACATGTCTTTGGTCGAAATACGAAAATATCCTTGATCGACAAATTTCAACAACCATATCTCCCACACTCCCACAGTTACCGAAATTCCGCCAACGTTGTCATTGACGGGTGACTCTGTGCTACTACCACACACAAACATCAGTGATCTGCGCTAGATAGTTTTGGCTGAAAAGTGATACACCATGACACATAAGTTTTTGGTAGAAATATGAAAATGCCGCAAGTCGACCACTTTCAACCATCATATCTCCCACACCTCCATAGCTACCGACATTTAACCACCATAGTACACGATAGGAGACACGATACCACTACCATACACAAACACGAATGGTCTATGCTATATAGTTGTGACAGCAGAGTGACATATACGGTGACACATGTCTTTGGTCGAAATACGAAAATATCCTTGATCGGCCACTTTCAACCACCATATCTCCGAAATTCGACCAACGTTGTTTTCGACGGGTGACTCTGTGCTACTACCACACACAAACACCAGTGATCTGCGCTAGATAGTTTTGGCTGAAAAGTGATACACCATGACACATAAGTTTTTGGTAGAAATATGAAAATGCCGCAAGTCGACCACTTTCAACCATCATATCTCCCACACCTCCATAGCTACCGACATTTAACCACCATAGTACACGATAGGAGACACGATACCACTACCATACACAAACACGAATGGTCTATGCTATATAGTTGTGACAGCAGAGTGACATATACGGTGACACATGTCTTTGGTCGAAATACGAAAATATCCTTGATCGGCCACTTTCAACCACCATATCTCCGAAATTCGACCAACGTTGTTTTCGACGGGTGACTCTGTGTTACTACCACACACAAACACCAGTGATCTGCGCTAGATAGTTTTGGCTGAAAAGTGATACACCATGACACATAAGTTTTTGGTAGAAATATAAAAATGCGGCAGGTCGACCACTTTCAACCATCATATCTCCCACACCTCCATAGCTACCGACATTTAACCACCATAGTACACGATAGGAGACACGATACCACTACCATACACAAACACGAATGGTCTATGCTATATAGTTGTGACAGCAGAGTGACATATACGGTGACACATGTCTTTCGTCGAAATACGAAAATGCCCTGCATCGATCTCTTTTGGCCATCATATCTCCTACATCCCCACAGCTATCGACATTCGGCCAATGTTGTGCACGACAGGAAATTCCATGCTACTTCCACACAAAGACCAGTAATCTGTGCTAGGTAGTGGTGGCTGAAAAGTAAATATAGGAAAACACACGTCTATTTTTATATACATATATATAAGATTTCCTCGGTTATCTGGTACAACCCTTCATCACTTTCTAATGCTTGTAGAAACCATTTGTAGGAAACGTCTAACACGGCAGAACATACCACCAGTAATATACAGCTTGTAAGTTCATCAAGCATTATCTATTTATCAAGCTGATCGCCTGTGAATTTTTTAATTGCTTTCTATTTCAGGGCCACTTCTTTACATACTTGGCCGAAAAAATATTTCAAAGGCGAAAAACAGCGTACGTGTCGTTGACCGTGAATGTATGTTGGGATTCACGGAGAAACAACCGCTCAGATTTGTTAGTGTTTCGAATAATTTACAGCCCATGCGGACAATACTGGGTATGTTTTATTTTAATGTGAAGTCGGATAGATGAGAAATCTATGATAAATGTGTTAACAAGTTACTGTTCATTTTTCATTTAACGCGATTCAAACTACTGGTCAGATTCAGTTACATATGCAGTCGAAATGTTTATTTTGATTTCAGCATATGAGGGGCATCAAATTAGTTTTTTCTTGCTGCCAATGTGTTAACTATGACATCATCGCTTTAAGACGCACGTCCATTCCATAATTCCGCACTTGGACGAAATTGCGGGCAACAGTTAGTACCAAATAAACATGTTGATCCAACGGAACCAAAGTATTTCTATGAACAGTTCGTCATCAAGGTAAGACCTTCCCATATTTTATTTTCCATCTGCACTGATTTTGGAAGATTTTTGTACCGCGAGACCTTTTAGAATCGCCGTACAGTCTAAAAAACGTAAATTATTGTCCATCGAAAAAAATGCCAATGCTAACCTCCCTGACATAAACTAATTGAAAATTCTTGTTTATACAAAATTCAGTTTTCGGGTACGTAGACGATTATCCTAGACAGTATTACTTCCGATTCGAACTATATTTATGCGACTATACATGTACACATTCTTCATATATAAAACTACTATGCAATGTGTTTGAAGTTCTCGCCACCTAGCTCATGGGTGACGTGTTGCTGAAGCACCCACTGCATCCTGCATCCGGGAAGACACATCTCAGCACGGCTTACCACCCATCACCATATTGATCGTTATTACGAGGTTAAAAACAGTGACCTGGCGAAATCTCGATGTTTAGATTCGAAGTTATGTGTTAAGCGGTGGGTACCGCACCTTTTTGCAGTCTTTCTGTAGTACACACGTGGTAACACAAAGCCACGGGCGAGCACATTCCTACAAAATTTGTCTAAATTTATAAATGTAGATGTAAACAGAAACTGGTTTTTCTCCTTCGATTCTACGATCTTTATGACTTAGAATTTCGGTTTCATATCTCTGAGAACGAGCTTTGTGGATGAGTAGCTTTTCCTCGGGAGGACGCGGGTTCGATCCGATATTTCGGATTTAAGTGGTTTCCTGACCGAAATGGGTCCAGTCGAATGCTCTAGTGATCTTGATGTCGACAAGCCCTAAAGCTGTAAGGATAAAAAATCGCATGTTTGCAGTAATGGGATGAAACAACTAATAATCGAGTAGGCCCTACATGGAATTTGTGTTTTACTATTGGCTTACTGGCAGTTTTTTGCAGTCTAAAAACTGATCTGAATAGTGAGTATAACGATGTGATGAAAGTTTGCATTTATCAATACCTACCGACATTTAAGATCCATTATATAATATAGAGGGATAGTTCCAGGCAAATAACAAGTTAGTTTAAGCAGGGCTGCTAGAATTCACGTACATGTAATTTTGGGAGAGGCTATACTAGCCTTTTCCAACCAAATGTCAACCTCTCCTTCACGTGGTGCACCCTGTTTGCACGGACGAGGCTCTGGCGACTGAAAGATTCCCGGTATAAGGAATCACCCACTTCTTTCCAACGGCCTCCGAAAGGAGGGCGGAAGGTCGGGAAGCGGTCCAGTGCACCCTCTTGCCCTTGGGATTGGAAACGGCCCCTAAAGGCGGATGAATCAGAAATTATCAACGGCATGGGGATGCAGAAGGCAACGGGAAACCATTGCATTAAAGGGTATCCCGAGGACATGTAATCCTCTCAAATTACATATATCATGATGGCTTCTTCCTGGGTAAAATATTCCGGAGGTAAAATAGCCCCCCAATCGGATCTCCGGGTGGGGACTGCTCAGGGAGGAGTCATCCTAATGGATAGAAACATTCTACGAGTCGGAGCGTGGAATGTTAGAAGTCTGAATAGGGCAGGTAGGTTAGAAAACTTAAAAAGGGAGATGGAACAACTTAAGTTAGATGTTGTTGGGATTAGTGAGATTAAATGGAAGGGCGCACAGGATTTCTGGTCTGGGGAACACAGGATAATTATTAGCACACAAGCTGTCAATGGAGTCACTGGTGTAGGATTTGTAATGAACAAGAAAGTAGGGAAACGGGTGAGTTATTATGAACAATTTAGTGACAGGATTATTTTGATGTGGTTAGAAACTAAGTCCGTCCCAACCACATTAGTACAAGTGTATATGACGAAGAAATAGAAAAAATATATGCTGAAATTGAAAAATTAATCCAATATGTGAAGGGGGAGGAAAATCTAATAATCATGGATGATTGGAATGCAATAGTGGAAGAAGGAAAAGAGGGGAATACTGTAGGAAGTTTTGGTCTAGGAGAAAGAAATGAGCGAGGAAGCAGGTTGCTAGAATTTTGTGAAAGATATAAGCTAGTAGTGGCAAACACACTGTTTAAGAACCATGCAAGAAGAATATACTCCTGGAAACGTCCTGGGGATACCGGCAGATATCAACTAGATTATATCATGGTCAAACAGAGATTCAGGAATCAAGTTCTAGACTGTAAAGCGTACCCAGGAGCAGACATAGACTCTGACCATAATTTGATAATAATGAAGTGCAGGCTGAAATTTAAGCGAATAAGCAGAACAGACTGGAAGTGAATAAACTGAAACAATCTATCACAAGAGAAAAATTTGCAGAAATGGTAGACTTAGGTCTAAGAAGTAACTCTGAAAGAAGCTCAACCGAGGACGAA
The DNA here is from genome assembly GCA_031002005.1 of Vandiemenella viatica. Classification (NCBI taxonomy): domain Eukaryota; kingdom Metazoa; phylum Arthropoda; class Insecta; order Orthoptera; family Morabidae; genus Vandiemenella; species Vandiemenella viatica. The sequence goes on from JARYHS010008074.1 coordinate 320,205,851, forward strand.
TGGAATGCATTAAAGACCGAAATAATGAAAACTGGTAAAGAAACATTAGACTTTAGGGAACAAGCTGCCCGAAAACCATGGATCACAGAAGAAATTTTGGAGCTGATGGATCAGAGGAGAAGGTACAAAAATGCTCAGGATGAAGCAGGAAGGGAGCAGTACAGCCAATTTAGAAATCAAATAAATAGCAAAAGAAAAATGGCTACAAGAAAAGTGTAAAGAAGTAGAAAAGGAAATAGTCGTAGGTAAAGTAGATGTTGCATATAGAAAGATCAAACAGAATTTTGGAGAAATGAAGAAAAGAGGTATGAACATTAAAGTTGCCGATAGGAAGCCTCTTGTTAGCTCAGAAGATAGAGCTAACCGATGGAAAGAATACATTGAGAAAATGTTGGGGACGACTTGAACAATAGTGTAATGGAAAAGGAAGGCGATGTCGACATTGATGACTTAGGAGATCCTGTTTTGAGGACAGAATTTAATAGAGCTCTGAATGACTTGAAAGCAAATAAGGCAGTTGGAATTGATGAGATCCCTGCAGAACTTCTTAAATCCCTAGGAGAGGAAGGAATCGAAAGACTATTCAAGCTGATATCAAAAAGTTATGAAACAGGAGAAATTCCAACTGATTTTAATAAAAATATCATCGTCACACTTCCAAAGAAAGCACAAGCCGACAAATGTGAGAATTATCGCACCATTAGTCTAACAACACATGCTACAAAAATACTGACCAGAATAATATACAGAAGGATGGAAAGGGTAGTAGAAGAGATAGTAGATGAAGACTAGTTTGGGTTTAGGAAAAATCGCGGTAGAAGGGAAGCAATTCTGTCTTCAAGATTAATACTCGAAGGGAGGATCAAGAAGAACAAAGATACTTTTATGGCATTTGTTGATTTAGAAAAAGCTTTTGATAATGTTAGGTGGGACAAAATGTTAAAAATTTTAAAGAACTCAGGTCTAAAGTATCGAGATAGAAGAATACTCTATAAACTGTATAGGAATCAAGTGGCTATAATAAAAGTAGAGAATAACGAGAGACATGCATCAGTTAAAATTGGTGTGAGACAAGGTTATAGTCTATCCCCCATAATATTCGACCTGTATGTAGAAGAAGCAATGAAGAAAGTCAAAGAAAAATTTCCATGTGGCATAAGTTTTCAGGGAGAAAAATCAGTATGCTACGATTTGCTGATGACATTGCGTTAGCAGAGAGGGCTGAGGATATTGAGAAGTTACTGAATGGCATGAACTAAATACTGGAGGAAGATTTTGGACTGAATATAAATCAAAGCAAGACAAAAGTGATAAAATGTAGCAGAAAGGATACCAATACTAGTAGATTAAATATAAAAATAGGATCGAATGTAATAGGAGAAGTAAGCGAATTCTGTTACTTGGGAAGTAAAATTACAACCGATGGCCGAAGCAGGAATGATGTTAAAAGCAGAATAGCACTAGCAAAAAGAGCCTTCATGAAAAAGAGGAATCTGTTAGTTTCAAATAATGATCTAAGAATTAGAAAGAACTTTTTAAAACTCTTTGTGTGGAGCACAACACTTTATGGTAGCGAAACATGGGCTTTAGGAATACCTGAAATAAAGAAAATTGAAGCATTTGAAACGTGGTGCTACAGAAGAATGCTGAAAATTAAGACAAAGTAAGAAATGAACGAATTTTGGAAATGATATGTGAGAAAAGAAGTTTGTGGAATAAGCTTACAGAAAAAAGGGATAGGCTAGTAGGTCATATTTTGAGACATGCTGGATTGGTTAATTTTTTAGTGGAGGGAACAGTCGAAGGTAAGAACTGTAGAGGTAGACAGAGATTAGAATATATGAAGCAGATAATTGAGGACGTAGGCTGTAAGAGGTTAGCACAGGATAGGAAGGGATGGAGGATTGCATCAAAGCAGTCGAATGAACTGACGACAGCAAAAAAAAAAAAAAAAACAATAACATCCTGGAGCAGACTGCTGTGAATGACATGGTTCGTTGAGTGTAATGGTTGAGTGGTCAGACGTTGTTTCTGGGTTGTCCGTCTCCATTATTGATCGTATGCCAGTTTCTACCTAGGATTGGGGTCTCAGTCTCCTATATTGTAACCTCTTCAGTCCGCTGCAGTTTTTCCTTCTACCGCTTTTCGTCAACGAATTGGTCTGTTAGGTATAAAGCCTATATCAAAATGTCGTCTTATATTTACGTAGGATTTTACCATAAACTCCTGTACTGTAACGATTTAAATTTTCAATGACATTGCATGTAAAAAAACGTTTGGTACTTTTTAATTCCAAACATGCAGTCGTCGTTCTATAATATACTATGCGCCATACCATTTTAAAAATTGGTTTTTGAGTTTCAACACTGGGAGAGAGCTTTTTTTGTGTTTCTCCCAAGCCCTCAAGTTGCTCTGTCGGACCTGGTTCATACACAGCAAAGTAATTCAGCAGAAATCGTATTAATAATTACGTTCATCACTAGCTCATTCAGCAGTTTGGTCACAGAATGTACACATCCTGCTTCCTCTGTGGACGTCCGCTGCACCACGCCACTGGCATTATGTCACAACCACGATGCAGAAGTTGTTGCAAACTTCAGATCAAGAGGGCGTAACTTTATTAATTAACTTATCTTATATATCTTCAAACGAGTAATCTGGTATCTCTGAATCGGCTCTAACGATTTGGATGAAATTCCATATATCGAAAACGTTTTGATTTTTAAGTTTATCTAAATAGGTGTATTCACAATTTTTGTATCTGGTATTTCGGAAATGGCTCTGCCGCCATCTCGTAGACGTTTGAGGTACCAGAAAGCTTACTGATAGTAAGATTCTCTTTGCTTGTACTTGCTCCGGCAGTACATATACTAGTTTCTCTGTGCTTAGAGAAAGGAATTGTTTATACGGACAATTTTTATGTAATAACTGAGCTAGAATAGGTGTCGCCCTCAAAACTCGGTTACCGTATACGGACTATCTACCACAAATAAAAATCAAGGTAATGAACAAATGGCAGAGTGAATGGGACATCAGTAAAAAAACAAGGGGACAGTACTATGGCAATATCCAGCCCCGAATTCCTACCCGTCCCTGGTTTTCCAGCTCCTTGGAACATAGGGGGGTTATCACCACGATAATTAGAATACGTTTTAATCATGGTATATTCGCACATCACCTACATCGTCTAACCATCATAAATTCAGATATCTGTGAATATTGCAATTCGGAAGTATGGTAGGTGACACAAACCATATATTTTTCGCTTGTCCAAGATATAAAGCCCACAGACCTAAATTCTTGAAAGATCTTAACAACTTTGGTATACCTTTTCCAACAAGTATTTCTTGTCTGTTGCATGGCAACAATGTGATTGTATATAAATTGTTAGCCAGTTTTATAAAAGCAACAAACATTAAGATTTAGGCAAATAAGTCATTTTTATAATGTGTTAATTCCTGTATATAAATAATAATTTAATGTGTATATAAAAATCTCCTTTATATTTTAATTATACTGTAATTATTGTTTGTGCACGGAGAGCCTTGTACGTCCCACTGTTGGTACAGAGTCCTCTATTTACTTGTTTTACTAATCCTTCATTTTGTAAACATGCATGTATTTTTTTGAGAAATATTCCAGCTGATGTGAAATTACTAGTTTATTATAATTATCCTGTAAATTTGTTTATCTGTACAATGCTTGACTCATTTGTACCAAGCCAATTATCTATATAAATAGCTGATGGCTGTATAATGCCATTTGGCGCTTCAGGCCAAATAAAATAAAATAAAATAAAATAAAAATAACTGACCCGTGCGAAAATTATCGTAATCAATAACCGGATGGTATTATAATAATAATAACTAAATGCAAGTATATCTATTAATGAAAGGAATTTTATTTTAAAGGGTGGTAATAAATATAATTTTGACTGTAAAAAGTCGTTATCATTATATGCAACATGTTAGTTGTTGTTGTTGTTGTTGTTGTTGTTGCTGCTTTAGGACGCGTCGACATCGGGGTCATTTGCGCCCGCAACATGTTTAATTGTAAAACATTTTAAAAAGTAGATATTGGCATCGTCAGATGTGATTTCTTTAAACTTCTTTACTTATCAAAACCTTACATAACTTAGCAGTTGTAATGGCATCATCATTTAATTTTTTGACTGTATGTGTCTTGAACACAAAGATAAATATTACTGAATCTTCGATCTCGTAAAAAAAATCCAGCACAGGTATCCATACGAAAAAATACAATCTGGTAAATACAATCTAGCGCTTTGAAGCATCTGATCTTGTGATTTATTAATAAGCACTTTTGTTGGGAATTGTTGTTTTATCATTTGGAAAGGCACAGTTGGATCAGTTGTGAGTTGTGAGTTGTGAGGCTAATGCAAGTTTTATCGGAGTGAGTGAGTTTAGCACTGATGATGTACTCGTATAAGTGAATTAGCATTAATCTTGCACCATTAACTAATCCCTGGTAAGCATTAAGATTTCAATTTAACATAATAATAGAATTTTTCCTTCAAAAAAATTTGTGAGATGGTACATCGGACGATCTCGGAAACGGCTCTAGAGATTTGGTTGAAAATTTATATTTAGATAACGTTTTGCGTTTCAAGTTTGTAACAGGATTTTACAACAAAGAACAATGCTTGTACGAGTATTTCGTATCTCTGAAACGTCTGTAACCTCAACTCGTAGGAAAGAGAAAGGAACTTAACATTTCAAAATACCTAAGACGCCTTTAAGAAAAAATTTTTAACTTTAATCAAACTTCACGCAATATCACGTATGTTGAACAGAAATCGAAAGACGCCGGACGAAGATTGGTCTCCCAGGTACTAAATATTTTAACGGTAGTTCTCTTATTTAATTTAATTGCTATGGAGCACATGATCCGGTTTTCCCTATGGAGCTGTTTTTCAATTTCAACATTTTTCTTTTAAATTAAGTTCTTTTACAAACAACGCCTCATCGTCAACTTAGACCTTATACATCCCAGAATTTTCTTCATCTATAAACTATCCTTCAGTTACTTCTAAGCAATCTCCCATATCATGTCAGTTATTGATTGTGTTCTGCGGTAATTTTCATAAATATCCCTAGCTGCCTCATTTTTCTCCCTTATAACTCCTGCATCTGATTACCCATAATGCGGATTCCATGTTAAACCAACTTGTTCAAACAATGGTCAATATCTTCACTTCTCGTCATTGCCTCACCACCCTCTCCAATTAATGGTGGATTTTGAAACTTCTCCTTATCACCTGCTCGATTGAGTTTATTATTAAATGTTTTGCTAAGAGTTTTGCACTTACAGTTTTCAGAAAGAAATTCCTGCGTAACCCCATAATCATATAAAACTATCATTTTACTAGTGTACCTATTCAGCTAATTCTTGATGGCATTTTTCTTAATTCCAAATTGACATACTGAGCTATATATCCTGTTCAGATCTTCCTCTAGCTGTTGACAGTACTCTCCCATTGCAATCCTGTTGTGTGACAAAACGTCATCAGCAAACACTCTGACTTCTGAGTATAAACAACCAACACAATCATTATCAATTCATTACTAGTTGACCCTACAGACATTGTCCTGTCCGAATTTTAATAAATTTGTTTGTGATCGTTTTGTGAATTTGTGAAAATTTGTTAAAAAAACACATATTTCTGAGTGATCATTGTATTTATTAACGATTGTGTTCATGGATATTAAATTTGAGGAGGAGTACATTAAGAAGTACGCCAAAGAGAAATTTTACATGCGAGATGGATTCTATTGGCAGTACGCCGCTGAAATGCTGGAAATGTGTGCTGTGCCTGGAACGTGGTTTTGTTGAAAAATTTAAGTCAAAATTGAAATAAACCAGAATTTTATTTTAAACAAATAATTTATTTTCTTCCACTAAATTTGAAATCTCAATTAATCGCAAGGTGATTTATTTACGTTTCGATCATCACATCACCAAACCGGTTTTGATTGTTTCGTAGATCTTGCATCATTCGGTATAATGCTTCCCAAGGCTTTTTATGTGCCATCGTACATTCAACCCAAATGATCACTTTGCATTGCTGCAAAACGTTGGGCATCTTCGAAAGGTTGCAGGTTGGAGTTCCAGTGATTTGCATATTCAACGGCAACTTGAAAGCTGAATGAACTGTTTGATCGTTTTCCAATAGCGTAGCTGCAATTCCTGATAAAGCAAGAGCAAAAGAGCAAATACAATTTCATTCAGCGAGCAAATCGTTGCCAAAATCAATGAGATCAAAAATGTTTTTCCAGTTCCACCGGGAGCATCCAAGAAGAAAATTCCTCTAGTTCCATCGTTAACAACTTTAATGAATGTGTCGTAGGCATATTCTTGTTGCCGATTCAACTGCAGAATGTTCGTTCGAACTGATTCTTTCAGTGCATCGCGTTTCAACTTTGATTAAATGTGTTGTGCATCGGACGATTGGGCGCTGTCATGCCTAATTAAGGTAATACCGTGTTCACTATATTTGTTGTACAGATTTAAAAAAAGTGCATATCCGTCGTTCGAAACGAGAGCTATGGTCTTCAGTTCATACAAAAATACTCCCCGCAACTTTTCCAATTATTCTTTCTCTAAAAAGCTTATTCGGACCATTGCGATTTTTTTTTGATTTTTTTTAAATATAGTCAAATTTGTCAATAGAACAAAGTTCTTTATTTTTCCCAAATTTTCGACAATTTTCTGTTCAACTTATCCAATTTTTCTTTTCTATAAACCTTATTCGTACTATTAAGTACATTAAACAAAAAAAAAAAACAAAAAACAAAAAACAAATCAGTCCATACAAAAAAATTACTTTCAGGTTTTTTCCCGAATTTTTAAATTTTCCCCGCAGCTATTCCATTTTTTGTTTCTCTAAAAAGCTTATTCTGACCATTAAGAACATTTTTTAAAAAATATAGTCAAATCTGTCCATAGAAAAAAAGTACGTTTTTTCTCAAATTTTCAAATTTTCTGTTCAACTTTTCCAATTTTTCTTTTCCATAAACCTTCTTCGGACTATTAAGAACATTAAAAAAAGATAACCAAATTGGTCCATACAAAAAAGCACTTTCAGTTTTTTTTCCGAAGCTCCCAGTTGTTTGGGCAACGTTTCAAAATTTTCTTTCTCTAAATACCTTATTATGACTTTTATGAACATTAAGAAAAATTACTAAATCGATCCATATAAAAAGCTCTTTCAGTTTTTTCGTGAAATTTCTAATTTTCCGGTCAACTATTCCTATTTTTCTTCCTCTAAATAAGTTATTCAGATTATTACGAACATTTATAAAAAAAAAAAAAAAAAAAAAAAAAAAAAAGCCAAAACGCTCTATCCGTTCCCAAGTGTTGTGCTTACCAAAGAACAGCATTTAAGTTTTGATATACAAACTTCAAAAAAGTGCTTGTTACTCAGTAGTAATTTGATGAATGCATCTCTCTTGTATAGAACGCAAAAATCTTCTCATGCGCTCAAATTTGGTGTGCAAGTTAATTATTTCATGCCGTGTGCAAAAGCGAATCCTTCCCATGTTTTATATCGTGAAATAGCAACATAAATGATTCCTAAATTGAATTCATGCTCGCCGATATCAATTAGAACTTTTTACAGTCAGTCTTTGAGACTTCTGCATGCTGGCTGCAAATACAGCTGCGTCCAACTGCATGACTTTCCTGAAACTGTAAATGTAGCTTTCACCTGCGGAACTGAAACACCGGTCTGGTGTGAACCAATGTGACGAATGGTTTTGAATTTGCTGCCCTTCTTCGTACAGAGATTGTTTCTGAGTGTTACAGGACGTTTTTGCAGGTATAAAGATTGGTATCGATCCCTTGGCAACAGACGCTTCTACAGTATTTCCAGAATTCCTCGTGTAGTCTGCTGGGATTCTGCTTATCGGTACTGCCATTACTCACAATGTCTGCTGGTTGTCCTCTTGGACCTTTTCTTAAAATCCTTGGAAACCAATTTGATTTGATGCTGTAGCGAAGATTCGCTCCCTCATTTTTCGGAAGAGTTTTTGTTGAATTTGTCCACTTGCAGTGTTGTCGAGTAAGTTAGAAAACAAAGATTTATTTTTTCAAAAGTAGTTTTTGCTTTTACCGTTATTGGCGAATGGTAATAGTCTCAGTCCATTTGTCTGGTTTAATTAATTATCAATGGAATAAGTAGGAATATGATGGTCTCGTCAACAATTCAAAACAATTTTATACTTAATATTACGCATAATTGTCAATTTTATAATATATGCGTATTTTCCGCAATAACTTTGGATCTATACAAAGATTTTGCTCCATATTTTGAAATTTTACTCCTCATTGTTTACAAAAAATTTAGATACCAAGAGGACCAACATTTTTTCCCCCCTCTCTCACTCTGTCAAAGGGCATTCATGGTCAAAGTGGAATATACAAATCTTGAAGCATAATATGCTTAGTCAAAATTGAATCTATTTGACGATTTTTTTCAATAGCGTAAAAAAATTGGTATCTTTTTCCAGACTCCTGGTGTGGAATGGGTACAAACTTTTATTTTATTCCGCAACATATGGAAATACCAGTGGAATCTGTGGAGTACGTTATGTTTAATATCTCGCAAAAAATAAAATAAAAAAGTGATGTGACGATTGCTTCCTCCAAAGTTGTTCATGAAAGATAGAAATTAACACGCCAGCTACAAACTGTGCTAACTGAGGTGGGAACAATACTCAAAAAGAAAACTTACAAATGTTACAGTTACTGAAATTAGTTTAGTAACAAATTAATACCATTTAAGATAGAAACTATGCCCTAACAACATTCTTGCACATATATCAACTTGACAAAGAAACTATGAAGTAGAAAAAGTACATGACAAAACTTGAGACCTATTTAAATGTTGGAAGAGGTGGATAAAAGCTTATTATCATGGGCGGAGGTAATGCTGAATGGCAGAAGGATAAAAGAGACAATTGCTTACAATCTTGCTCTAAAATAAAGAACTGAACAACAAAATGAGATGTAAGATTTTCACGGCGTTCTAAATAAATAAACTCTTCTCGGACTTCCAGCCGAGTAAAAGAGTCACACTTGTGTGACGTTTCTAAGGCGTCTATCTCAGCCCTCTTTTTCAACCACAGATGTCACTGAGTAACTGTTTGTTTACGCGCTGCCGTGGGAAACGGTGAAAGACAAAAACCAACCTAGCTTGATGACGTCATCCACTTTTCTTCTCGTTACCAAGGCGAAGCTGTTTCAGCGTTTTGTTAGTCGGGTTCTAGGCCGCACTGAGTTGATAACTAGTGTCCCTATTAACTAAAGAATCTTGTTCTGATTTCTACAACTTGTGTTATAAGCTATCCCAAAAATCTCTGACCCGGGATAAAACTGCAGTTTTCTCTAAATTAAATGTACATCGTTCTTGAACACTGGAATCGCCCACAGCTTATTTCTCTTCTTGCTCCAAACGAACATTTCTTGTGTGTTCGACACATCGCTGCACAATACACCGCTATGTTTGTCCGATATAACCACGGCCACATTCATAGGGTTCTCCCTGGTACTGCAACAACTAAATGGCGTAAGTCATACAGATGACGCTGCTGCTGCTGCAAGGTATATAATACGCACCAGACCTAAGTAATTTTTTCGGATGGTCTGAAAATTGTCTTGACTCTGTTTTGAATCAACAGTATACCTATTTTTAGAACTTCCTTTCCATACAACAGGTTTAGGGCTCCCACCCGGAATTTGGAAGCTCAATCTTTGTTTCTATAGTGGAAGATGCATAAATATGCAATATTTTCTTGAATATAATACTTGAGAGCTTAATCCTTCTGTTTCATACAAGTACTTACGAAGTTGTGATCTGGCGGATGGTTTGGCTAGATTTTATGGCTTGTTGCCAACCGTTGTACTCCCCAACAACGACTTTAGTTGGTACGGTACAATTGCCTTTTTATGTCATTTTCGTTAACGCCGAGTGAAATTAGACTAAAGATTTATTTATTAAACAAATATTTTCTTTATTTTATAAGCAATCACCATTTTTAAAGAATAAAAGTTACGATATATCCCCTGTGATCTCTGATATCTCAATGATAGAAACTGCAATCCTTCACACATTTCTGTATCGCAAAATTAGTAAACAGGAATAAAAGCATCGGTATTTCGTTAATATAATGGAACTATGTCACGAAATGACAATTTTTCTTCAAGATTATTAATTTTTTCCACGGAAAAACATTTAAAAAATATGTTAACAGAAGAAAATTTTAACTAAACAAATATAATACAGACGATTGACAAATTTTGAGACCAGATTTGCCAGCCAGGACAGTTCATACATACAAATTTAAAGACTCATTATCTAAAGCTGTTTCCTATCTATCAAAAATGTTCAAAACATTGCCTACAATACACCATCACCATACGTTACATCATCTCTGGTTGGTATTGTAATGTGTAATAGAGTTGGTCTGTAGTTGTTGGAAGCAGTCCCAGACTTTGGAGTCATCAGTTGCAGTTTCTTCTAGCGGCCAAGTGCAAGGAAACTCCTGACTAGTGAATGGCTTAATGCCACTTATCGCGTGGAGCAATGTAATTAGTATGAAAGGGAAGTCCCTATTTCGAGTCGAGATGGCCATGGGTGTCAGGCAATTGGCCAGCTGCTCAGCCCCCACGCCTCTCACAAGGGAAATCCGGAACGGACGACTCAACAGAGCTCCAAAGCCGGATTAGATTTTGATGTTTCCTTCAAGCAGTTCTGATGGATATTAGAGGATTCAGTAAACCAGTAGCCAAATTAAAGGGGGGGAGGGGAAGTTCAATTATAAAAAGGCACAGATTTCGAAAATTAAGAGATATTTCGGGGAAAGTTTCAGCAAATGGAAGGATGGGCACGAGTAGAGTGGAGTCGAGTTGTGAATAGTTTAAGGACATAATAAAAAAGGAAGAAGAAATATTTATTCAAAAACAGGAAATAAAGGGAACAGCAGAACTTACGTGTTATAATAGGGAGGTGAGGCGGTTAAAGAGGTTGGTAGGAAGAGAACATAACAGAGCTAAGAGACAGCAGGGTGCCAAGGAATACTTGAGAAAAGGGAAAAAAAAAGAAGTAATAATAGCAAAGAAGGTGACTTAAGAAGGGTTTATGAACAGTATTATGAGTGCAGGGTATCACTGATGGATGAATCTAGAAAATGGCGATGTTAGAAAACTGAGATAGGGCTTAGGTACAATTATAGATTGGAAAGGGGGGGGGGGGGAGAGAGAGAAGAAATTAGAAATTACTGAGCATTGGAAAAAGGCAGAGATTTTAAGTAACTGGTTTAGAGAGGCCATTAGGGACTATGGGGAATTGTAGGTTGTTTATAGGAGAATGAACTTATCCAAGCTATTAGAAACGAGAATACTAAGAGATTTAAAATTCATGTTGAGGATATCATGAACGAAGAAAGAAAGCTACAAAAGAATAAAGGGGCTGATGTAAATAATATTACTACGGATGTTTTAAAGATAGCGGGATGTGACATTGTACATTATCTTGAAACGTATGAGTAATTTAAACTGAGTCTGGATACTTGCCGCTTAGCAGAGGATGGGAAAAGTGAGATAGTAGCTCGGGTTCACAAAGGAGGCTTGACGGATACGGTCGAAAATTACAGGTCAATCAGTTGACATCAGTGGTAGGTAAATTTAGAGAAAGAATGATATGTAACCACATCAGAAAGGTCTGTGAGGAACGTAAGTGGTATTCAAGTCGACAACATGGCTTCAGGAAAGAATCTGATTTGGTAGGCTATATGCAAGATATTTCGGATGAAGTAAATTAGGTTGGCCAGATTGATGGTGTATCACTAGATCTTTCAAAAGGTTTTGTCAGAATGATCCATAAAACGCTCCTACATATTAAAAAAACTATTAGAGTGGAGATGGTGAAATCTGTGCTTGTCAAATTACGTCAAATTCATTAGACAAGCGTATACCGTTAACACGCTAATTATAAAACAGTTCTCAAGCATTTCTGAGAATCTTATTATTGGAACACCAATCTGATTGAGCAAAAGGTATTGCAAATTATTAGAATTGGTTATCTTGCGCTTACTGGCGTGACAGCTGATTATTTATCTATCCCGCTTTGAAATCTGAAGTTTTGCTGTTCGACTAAATGATCCGCCCAGCAATTTTTATTGGTGCTTGACATTAGGATTCCAAGGGAAAACTATGATCACAACATGGTCGGAATGAATTATAAACTTCAGGTCAAGCCACGACAGGTGTGGTAAGCGAGGCAGCTATATCTCTGTCGCCCTGTAGTATGATCAGAAATACCTCTCGCTTCGGCATACGGTCACACGTTATGCTCCATTTTCTTTTTTTAAATCAGTTAAATGAGGCTCTCCCATGGTTTTGTTCACTGTGTCTTAGGGATGATAGGATGTGGGAGATGGGCGAAACGATTAGGGAGTTGCGTGAAAGGATCAGGGTTCTTGAGGCTCGTCCTGTGGAGGCTCAGCCTCTGCAGGCGTGGTCTGTGGTGGCCTCGCCTGTGGAGGTTCAGCCTGTGGAGGCTCAGACTGCACAGGCACAGCCTGTGGGGGCTGAGCTTGTCGAGGCTCAAGCTATAGAGGCAGAAAGTAGAGATAGTGGGTTGGAGGAAGTTGATAAGGATGGGTGGGAGCTGGTAACAGGTCGTAGGAGAATCATGGTTAACAGGATGAACAAGCCAGACACTTCAGTAATTGTGGGAAAAAATAGGTTTGACCTGTTGCCAGAGTCAGGAGGAAAAGAGTCTCAAGTAGATGTAGGAGTAGGAGTAGGTAAGATGCAGCAGACCTTTAGGAATAAGCGCGTGCAGGGCAAGAATAGAAAAAAAGGGTTCTGCTGCTAGGTAGTAGCCATGGGAGAGGTGTAGGCCCTCTTCTGCAGGATCAGTTAGGTACAGGATATCAGGTCACAAGCTTTTTCAAACCTAGTGCAACTTTAGGCCAGGTAATAGAGGATATAGGTTCCCTTTGTAGGAGTTTCACTAAGGATGATAGAGTAGTGATAGTGGGAGGTGCGGGAAATAGTATTGATAGAAACGCGAGTTATAGTATAGAGAGTGACCTGAGGAAGGTGGTGAAGGAGGCACAGCATACCAGGGTGGAGCTCATGCAGGTCCTAAGTCGCCATGACCGGCCACAATTGAACTATGCTGTGAGGCGGGTTAATGTGGAAACGGAAGTGCTACTTAGGAAAGGCATTAGTTTTGTGTTGTGCCTGTGAACACCATTGGTAGGTGGTGTTTCACTAGGCATGGCCTACACCTAAATAGAAGGGGGAAGGGAGTACTTTCTGAGTTGTTAGCTAAAGCAGTGAGGGAGCCCGTTTCCAGTGAAGATGGGGTCAGGACTGTGCCTTTTTTAGGTTAGGGGCTGCTGGTGAAGGGACAGAAATAGATTATCAAAGTGATACTGATTGCAGATTCGCGATGGGGAAAGTCACAGATATTAAAGAAATAGATGAAATGGCTGAAACAATTACTGACTGCGTTAAAAGTGGGAAAGAGGAGATAAATTCTGAAAATGTAAAGCCAGTAGTAAGGGTGTTAATAGTAAACTGTAGAAGTATAATGAACAAAGTAATTGAATTTGCAAACTTAATAGAGATGCACGAACCACAAGTAATAATTGGGGTAGAGCGTTGGTTAAAAGAAGAAGTACTAGACAGTGAGGTTTTTCCTGATGGTTACAGAGTGTACCGCAGAGATAGAGGAGCAATTGGTGGAGGAGTCTTCATACTAGTTAGTAAAAACTACCACAGTTCACTGGCGTTCATAGATCAAGACCATGAGTTACTTGGGGTAGATTTCTGGAGTAATAAAAAAGGAAAGATCAGAGTGTTGGCTGTTTACCGTAGTGGAAGAATGACAGAAGAGGATGAGGCTCTTGGGGAGAAATTAAATTCATACTCAGATTTCAGAGGTGAGAATAGAATGATCATCATCGGCGGGGATTTAAATTTACCAGGTGTAAACTGGGAAGGGAATAAGATAAATAACACAAGGGAACAAAGATTTGCAAATATCTTAATAAGGGAAAGAGGATTTACACAAGTGGTTGAGCAAAACACTAGGGGACAAAATATTTTGGATATATTTCTAATTAAGCCCGATGAAAACCTTTTGAGGTATCAAGTAACTGAAGGAATAAGTGATCATGAAGCAGTTCTGATAGATATTAGAGGATTCAGTAAACCAGCAGCCAAAATTGAAGGGGGAAATAGGTACAATTATAAAAAGGCACAGGTTTCAAATTTGAGGAGATATTTCAGAGAACAATTCAGCAAATGGAAGGAAGGCTCAGGTACAGTAGAGTCAAGGTGAGAAGAGTTCAAGGAGATAATAAGAAAGGGGGAATAAAAATTTATTCCAAAGCAAAAAATAAAGAGAAGTAGAGAACCTATGTACTATAATAGGGAAGTGAGGAGTTTAAAGAGGTTGGTAAGAAAAGAACATAACAGAGTTAAGAGACAGCAGGGTAGTAGGGAATATTTAAAACAACTAAACAAGGACTTAATAACAGCAAAGAAAATGGCTAAAGATGGTTTTATGAAGAGTATTGCCAGTGCAGGGGGACCATTGACTGATGCATCTAATAATTTCTATGGCTATATCAGGAAACTGAGGGGAAGGGAGGATGTAGAGACACTTATAGATAAGGATGGAGAAGAAGTTACTGAGGATTTGAAAAAGGCAGAGATTTTAAGTAACTGGTTCAGTGAAAGCATTAGGGACAATGAATCAGAAACAGGAGGGTCTAATTCGGAGAACGAGCATAACAACACAATTAGAAATGATGATAGTAAAAAATTTGATATCCATCCTGAGGAAATCATGAAGGAAATAAGAAAGCTAAAAAAACATAAAGGGGCTGGTGAAGATAATATTACTACAGATATCTTAAAGATAGCCGGATGTGACATTGTACCTTATCTTGAAATATTATTTAAATTGAGTCTAGACACTTGCTGCTTACCACAGGACGCTCCGGTGGCAATTTCCCTGCACACCCATCCCCCTTTCCTGCATCCACCTACATTTACCCATTGCCTCGGTTTCGTAAAATAAATGTGTCGTGATGTCTTAAGACATACGTTAAATTTTAACTTCCTGCGCGATGCTGGAATAAATAGGCACATTCCAGATACATTTTTATGTGTGTTGTATGTATTAATGTGGTCAATGTTTCGATTTTCGAGAAGCAACATTAGCAGATGTGATTACGTTGAAATATAACCTGGACTAAAATGGAAACAGGCATTATGTCTGAAAGTATCCAAACCACGCCATTCTTAGAACTGTGCTTGTAAATCATTGCTTACTTTAATACCGAAAATCAATTAAGCTCGGTACGCATGTATCTTTTCGGACGAATGAAAATAGTGTACGGATAAATCAGCTTCAACCCACTCCTTTCTTGGTAGGGTGCGGGTGAATCTAGGTTTGCTTTAATCCCGGAAATGGATGCCGCGAATTGTATGAAACTTGGTACACGTTACTCATTGTGTGAATAAAAATATTGTAGGAGTAAATCAAAGCCAACCAGACCGAGCGACGACGGGCACTCTGCTAGTCTATATATCTATAAATGAGAAAACGAGAAAGTTGGAATGTGTGTTTGGATGTACGTCTGGAATCTATAACGTCATAATAACTCAACATATTTAAATGAAATTTGGCATGAAGTCAGTTAATTCCGTGCGAAGTGACATAGGATAAATTTTATCCCACAGAAACGCATAGTTCTTTTAGAAATTGTCATTAATATCAATTCGCAAACAACAAAGAGTTTCCTACTTCGTAGATAGCCGTGCAACGTTTACTCTTTGCTTTTTACATAAATTGCAAACACTACATTTCAGAAATAAAAGTGAAATCCTTCTTACATATGCAAGTTTGTGTTTAGTTTAAAAGCCATAAAACCGATGCACTTGACAAACAATAGTTTGAAAGCTGGAATTATAAATATGTACTTAACCTTAAATTAAAAAAAAGGTAGGTACTGTTGTTAAGTTCGCAAAGAGATGTTTTCATTTGCGTACATAAAATAGTATGACATATCAAATAATACACCATAATTGAAAAAAAAGCAACGTAAAATGCTATGAGTATACCAGCACTAAAGTCGGTTCACTAAAAGTGCAAAATGTCGTAGTTCTATCTCGGTTTAATTTATTTCCTCTTTCTTCTTTCTTACTAAACAGTCTGCGAGTAGTTTACGTCGCGATACATCACGTCACACCGTTACGTGTTCTTAAATAACTGATAATTAAATTCCTCTTGCCTTTTGCTGTGACAAGAAGGTTTTGTTTTCATTCTGGTCCAGGCAGAATTTCAATCTAACCACAATCTCCGTTAATATTGTCGCTACAAAATCAAAGCCTCAATCACAGGCGCATTGATACAATAATTTTATCTTAAGTTATTGATGTGTATCGCGACGTAAACGTGAACCTACAGTCACTGTATTACAAATTATTTTTGCCGAAATTTAAAATTTAACTAACCCTTTTTATTTTTTGTTCAGAATTTTTGTACAAATAATAGAGACTATGATTCACGAAACTGCTTTTTGCTTACTGTTCAATATTCTGCAAATATCTATCGAATGCTACACTTAAAACGAATATATTCAATGGGCTAATGTAGAAACTTATTCTTTCACGAAGTAACAGTGGAAGTCGGTTACAACACAATACACAATTTACACGGAGCATATGAAAGCTGCTTACTTATTACTAATAATAACTAAGTTCCTTCTGCCTTATGCTGTAACAAAAATCAATCTGGTCCAGGCATCATTTCAACCAAACCACTACCTTTGTTAATATTGCCGCTACAAAGTCAAACTATACGAACACCTCAACATATAGAATGTAATTATACACCTTACTAAATCACGAGCAGTAACAGTCACTTTATCGAGATGTTAACTTGACCAGCAATATTAACGAAAGTTGTCTTAGAGTTGTAAAGAATTATGGACTTTCCGTTGTACACTGTAAGTTACAAGCATTTCAGTATAATTTTTTTAATTACGTTACTCCAATAACTGTCATGATACTGATGACATACTTCATGTGGCTGATTGTAGTTTCAGATGTATTCAGTATTTAATTTACTGCGCTTTCACGGTTCATTTACTATCGCGATCTGAAATGAGTCAATTTTTTTTTCCATTCGTAACGTCACTAACATGGAATAGTAATGCATTAATGCGCGAGTGATAGAAGCTTTGATTTTCTAGCTGTAATATTAGAAGAGTTGTGCAGCCTGGGCCAGAATAACTGAAACATTATTAGTTATTTTATGAGCGCCATTTTAGTGACGTCGTGTATTGTTTTGTTCCGATATTGTATCAAAAGATTTATAATAAGCTTAGATGATTTAGCAGAACACGCGGCGATGTCCGATGTAAATTTTTGAAATTTATAAATGTTTTATTCAGGTAGTGGAATGGCAGACAAGTGGAGTGGTAATTTCCCGGCAGACATTCAATTCTGCTGGCAGATTGAGAAACCAATTATGAAGAAAGAATCAATTACTATATTAACACTGAAATTTATATTTTAGCGCAGAATTGATGGATCCACACGAATGAACTATAGTAAACTGGTCTACATGCAATTCAACTGTTTCCACAGACAAAGAAGCCATTACCACAATACCACTGATCATTATGGATAAAAGGATCAATTACTACTATACATACTGCTATAATATCTAAATTTCTGTTGATGGAACCAATATATCCTCAAAACAAAATCAATAATCAAAGAGTTAAGTTCTCTTATTTTTAAGATTTTTTTTCCAGGTATTCAATGCAAATCAAAATATTCATTTTTAGTATTGCATTTTTTTTTTAACGGAAATGAACGTTCTTGGGCCGTTTATGTATTTATTTGCTGTTTAGATGTTAATATTTTTTGTTGTTGATATTTAGTCGATTCCGTCAATGTATTGCTAATATTTGACGTTTTGAGCTTCCTTTAATTAAAACTAAATTAATTTTTATTCGCGAGATGAAATTAGTAATTTTAAGAGATGCTGGGTGAACGAAATTCAAATCTTTCAAAGAAATGTAAGAAAACTAGGGCTATGAAAATAGCCAAAACCTAGGAGACAAATCCCCAATATTTATATACGGATATATTAAACTGAATATACTCCTAACAAACAGAATATTTTTATTGTTTTAAAAATTCAGAGAGGTAGTTGTGGAACATGAATAAATTTTTGTTATTTTATTGCAATATTTATTACTACTATTACTAATAAAAATAGCTCTAAAATAAATTGTATGGTCGTACTGAGCTGGTGACAAGGCTTCTTTACGTCTCCGCAATCTGCCCCTTTAGTAGCCTCTTAACATAACCCAGTAAACCTACCGGACATATAGGACCCACAGTTCAACACGGAATCAGAACTAAGTGAGCATTCTGACGTAATTCACATCACACAACAACCTGTGCCAGAGGTGAAGGTCGAGCTAAGGACCTTTGAAAATCCTCGCTGAGACTGGGATTCAAGCTGGGGACTTTTCTATCTCCAGTTGACGCCCTAACCACTGAACAACCAGACCTCTCAAGAAAATCTTATATTACAACACTCTTCAACGCGGACGAAGTCGCGGGTAACTGCTAGTTTGTTCATAAAAGAAAGACTGAAGATATTAACTACAAACGCCAAAATCAGAAATTTCTCACGAACTCCAATACCTTTTCATATGACTTTCAAGTGTTATTAAGAAAAGAACACCTCAAAAGTTTTTAGCTAAAATAAATCACAGTTTTTTATGTAACAACGTAAATAAGTTAGTCCATACTTAACGTAAGCACAAATTTTATTAAGAAGCAAAAACAGTCCATACTATCTTTAGGTTTGGAAATCTTCATAACAAATTACAAGGGACGATATACAACTCGTTTCGGAAAAAATGAGTAAAATACGTTTTCTTTGGGGTCGTATATAATTTTTGGTGAGCTGACCAATAACTATCCAGCTGAAAACATTCCCTTAACAAAAAACTATTATGGGAACAAACTTCGTTATCCATGATCGATTACACAGTCTGTTCGAACCCAGCACCGAAATATTGATTGCATGGTGACAGGGTTCATATCCCAAATGATTGCTGACGTAAGAATCGACTTCCTCAATAATTATTGTTAGGAAAATCGATAGACAACTTACATTATCATTGGTCCAATCTTCGTTTTGCTGTTAGTTCGTTTTATCGTGCTGGTTCTAAAAGTAACCCGTTATGATAGATGGCAACAAAGCATATTTTTCGGACCAATGTCTCCAGTTGATAGAAAGCCACGGCGTACCGCGGAGTTGTTATACTAAATGCGCTGTTAGATAGGATCTCGTCAATAATAATCTATGTGTACTGTTTCGGTATAGTTTAGAGAAAATATATGTTTCTCTTACAGATGTTTAGCATTCAGAGGAAGAGACATGTGGTGATATATGCTAGCTCATTGCTGGTGAAAGCGACCATAACACAAACTTTTAACTCGATGAATGGTTTTGACAGGTTTGATTAGTAATACAGTTCAGTTCAGTAAAGTTCAGTTTTACAGCGTTTAAGACCAGCAATCAAAGTGCAGCTACACAGTACCGGATTAGCCACGTAGCAGGAGTTAGCAAATTAACCAATGCTACGGGTCTAGCGCTGCCTTCTGATGGGGGAAGGGGGGGGGGGGGAATTGGGAGGTCTCAAGCTTTTTTTTTTTTTTTTTTTTTTTTTTGAGAGAGAAAAAGCCGCTTCTTTACTTCTTCACATTTGCTACGAGCCCCACGCTGTCTTAATCCGGCCCTGCAGCTACATCTCTATGAAGCAAAATCTTTTAGATTTTTCACCATAAAGATTTCAAATTCAGAAAGTAGGTATAGGAACTACTATTTTTCGACAAGAAAGATCGAGGGAAAAGCCAGTATAAGGTTAAAAATTATTCGTAGGCTAAATATAAAAGCAGGTAATTAATGTGATACCATAGACCATTCGTTATGAGTTTCACATTTAATTTTATTTTATTTAGTTTAATCTCTTGATCCGGAGCAATTTCTCTACACATCCATTTTCCCCTTTTTTTTCGCCACCTACTTTTTTCCTAATTTCAACTTTAAATTCTTTCAACGCTTTTGTTAGATTATTCATTATTTCTCCCAATCAACGTATGAAGAATCTTAAGAGTTGTAATAAGCAAATATACTAACATTGAAAATTAAACAAGAACTATATAATAACAAAACATGAAACAGAGAAGGACATTATGAACGAGTGAAAGCTGGAAAACTTTTGTGACGATGAACCGCAATGATGCTCCAGCTGCCGGGAGTAGGAAACAAGCGATCATTTCTACGAGAACTCTAAATTAAATACTATCAAGCATGGTGTCAGTTACTTCAGGACAAAAGACGTATTACTAATGACTGTTTAGATTCGGATAGAGAGTCCTTTGGATATTTAAAGAAGAGCTTTTTAATAACTACCACCTACCGGACAAGATTAATGGCTTTCGTTCTCTTAAAAAACTGATTCCTTCCTAAATAAAATGTATGCATCTTTTAAGACTGTAGAGGTGTAGGTTTGAATTTATCTAAAAAATAAAATAAGAGCATCTCTACCGTGATGAAAACTTTTGTACAAAGTCTAGAACTAGCTTAAGTTAAAAGTGGTAGTGGTCTAAGCTTATTGTTAGTTTATATCGAAATACCGTATCTGATAATTTAATTCACTATATTTTTATGTGTAAACGTTTATGGAGACTCCTGAATTTATAACATCTTTTTTGCAAGGAACGGGAAGGAATTCGGCCACGTCCTTTCGAAGCAATCATACCGGCATTGATCTGCGATGGTTTCGGAAAACCATAGAAATCGAAATCTGAATTGGCAGACAGGGATTTGAATCCCAGTCCTCCCGAATTCCAGGCCCAAGCGTATTGGGGCGGAGTTGTATCTTCTCCATAGTTGTAAGGATATAGACTAGAGGCTCCTTATGTTATCTTCATCTCGAATGCTATCAAGATTGTTAATTCAGTAATATCTATCTTTATATTTGTGTACAAATCAAGTAATAGCAGCAATTAAAGCAATAAATTAATAATATTCTAACTGTGTTTCATTCCTTGTTTTTTTTATAGTTAAAAATTGCGACTTTGAAATAAATGTGTAAAAGAGTTCAAATTTTTGGCTTTGTTCCTAGAGAACGTAAGAGCAGGTAAGACTTTTGAGGCTCGTCCTGTTAAATATGCTGATTAAATAAAAATCGTTTCCTATTAATAGTATAGCAGCATAGAAATCCTAGGCGACAGTTTTCAGTTCTTAGGAAAAGCGGGATTAAAATTTGTAATTAGGACGATTTTTGTGTGCAGTAAGTGCATTTAATGTTTGCTACAGGTTTCTATGACTCTTATGATCGGTAATAGACTACCGTAAGGTAAGGTTTTGTACTTGATCTTCCAAGCTTTGGTGATCACTATGCAGGGTCACAGCAACTTACTGGTGAAATTTGTCTTGTGTGAATTATTTCGTAGTGTTTTCCTGTGTACTATTATTTTGTCAAATATTATTGTATGTGTAGAGATTGTGATGAAGGTGAGTTAAGTTCGGTATATGAGATGGAAAAGTGAGAGGTTGAAGCTCGGTACCTGCTCATTCTGGCCTACTTCTCTGAAGTTTGACATCCTTGTCGGACGAACGAATCACCATCAACAGTGTTTGATGCCTGCACTTCGTACGCATTGCGGAGAGGTTTTTTAATTCAACACAACCTCTTCTCTTTAGTGGTCAGGAATTCTATTACGCTGTTGGCCAAGCACCAAATATGAAAGTTTTTTCCATTACCGGGGCTCGAATCAGCTAATCAACTGTCGACCGCTAGACACCGGCACTAAGCTCGGCCAACGATACGGGAACAGTTAGCAGGACCGCTGACCCTACAAAATCTGAAACGCCTGACGTTCAGACAATCAACTCGTTGCCATGTTGTACGCGTAGAAGATACACGCCACTCGGAGGGGAGAGGAAAAGCAATTATCAACAGCAGTTGTTTCAGATATTAAACGAGACATGACTTTGACTTCGACGAGGCGAAAAGCCATAAGAAAAAAACTTTAAGATGGTTTTGTTATTGTTGTAATAGAGTTTTTAAGCGTGTGAAGGTTTGTCGTTGTATGTTGTTGTGTGTGTATATTCTTTACCATTTTACCTTTACCACTCATTTTTTACTTTTAGAAATTAAATACACTAATATTCCTTGTATTTCCAGTGTCAGATTAGTTCAATAGTATTTTTATTTAATACTCTATATCCGTCACTGGTTTTATTAAATTAATTACGGTACTATTAAAATCATATCAAACATCCTTTAAGTATCAGTTCCATTTCTTTATTACAATTTCAATAAGAAACAAAGATTATCCACTTATCTTTTCATCTTCCGTTTACAAACGACAATTAATTACCAAATACAATTTTTACAATTCCCTAATTTTATTATCATACTCTTCTTCCGTCCTCGGGCTTATATTTTGAATGTTGAATCCCGCCAGGATTTTATAACTGGTTTCTTCATCAAACTTTTTCAGCCAAGCTTCCTCTCATTTCTTTTCTTCAACTTTTCATTTCACCAGAGATCTTCTATACCTCTAACTTGAAGTTCTGTGACCTTAGAACTTAGAAACCCAAAGTTAATATCCAAAATCATAATTACTTAATAGAAAATAATTTTATAATATTAAAATTCACAAGTAGTGGGGTTTTGCACCTCACAAGCGAATATTAGACGCATTCACGATATTTGATGTAAGGGGGAGTTTGTCACATCCATTTTTTAAGGCTGAAACGTATTTTGGGTCATTATAAATCACGTGTAGCAGACAAAAAAAATAATTGTTTATACGCTGTCCATGTAATAGCTTTGAGCTTTGGTGTTTCTTTACATAAAAGCATATCAATTGTAAGATGGAAGGAAGGAAATGGTAACGGTGTGAAGCAAGGCATGTGATCGCGACGTTGCAGACTCTTTCGAATTACACTGTAAATAATAAAACATCAACTGAGATTGAAAATTATGGGTCATTCAACTGTGAACCAGTTCCCTATCTTCCGATATTCATGCTTTTAGCTTAATTAAAACTTTCTTTTGACGATTTGTAAGGCTTCCGGGAGTTTTCTAATCATCGGAATACTTTAAAAGCCTCCAGGGCGTACCTTTCAGTTTGCCTTTTAGAATAATCTGAGCTAGTAACGCAACCTTCTCAATTACAGATATTCTTTTCGCTATTTGCTCTACAATGTGTGTGATACGAATAGTATGCTACATTCTTAAAGAAGCTGCTCGACAATGAAATGGTAAATATATACAAAAAATAGAGAATATATTTTCCTTTACTTCCTTCTAGGACATGTTTGTTTTTCTGATGATAAAATCTGCTCACTCAAAGATATTACAATGTGCATTAGAGCGAAGATTCAGTGCTGCGTACTGTTTGGTCATTTAATGATCAGTGTTAAAACGTCCGTTTACTGAATGTAAATTCGTTCTAAGGTACTGTATAGTATAGTATTTTATCTGATAACTGTTACAATATTCAAGTTATTGGTGTATAGAAGTTTCGTCAGTATAATAATGATTAAAAAGTTTCGACAAATAGGTTTTTCCTCTAACTGCAGTTCCATGTATGAAGAAATTTCTCTCACATCATATTTAGAGGCCCAATTTCAAAAACCATCTCAAAACGAATGCTCCGCGGCCACCACTGATCTTCTTTCGAAAGAAATATGATATTTTAAAAGTAGATAGCATGACCGTGCAATGGTTGACGTGTCCATCTTGGTAGACATGCAGTGGCGGATATGTTCTCATAATCGGTCGCCGACTGTGCGACCTGACTCTTCTATAAAGACTGACTCGTGTATAGTAGAACGTATGGAACACATCGCAGCACTGTTTTATCTTAGAAGAAGTCCGGAGAATATCAGGCCTATTGTCAACTAGGACGCAGCAGAATAAGAAACAACTGTGAAAGCCTTCGAATGAAAGTGACAGACAATTTCGTAAATTTCAAACTGTTTCTAATTGGAAGGCTATATATATATATACATATATATAGAAAAACGCACAAAAGTTGTCTGAAAGCCAAGTGATAAGGCCGTTGACCAAGCCGATATCTATAATTTACGACGTAAGCCACCAAATTTGCTTAATGTGTAAGTTATTTTGTGATAACTGATTTCCTTCAATTTATTTAAGTCATTTTTAGTGTATAATCCTTTGTTTTATCTCTATACCAGCACTATATCAGATTAACTTGTTTCAGTTATCTCAATTACGATTCGTTCGATTGTTAGCAACAGTATTAAAGAGTCAGTCGTAAATTTTGTGCGTTAACATACTCTAGCAGAGCAAGAACTTAATATGCATTTCCAAGTTTATCTTCAGTATATGGGTGACCGATCATCGCTCGGTATCATTCGATTTCTGTTCAATATGCAAGATTTTAAGTAAAATTTGATAAAAGTTAAACGTTTTTCTTGAAGGTTTCCTAGTCATTTTTAAGAGCACAGTTACTTGCAAAGAGAAGCTTAATTAAGGGCTTACTGGTATTTGAATCCCATGAGATGAGATGAGATGAGCATAGTGCCGTTTCCGAGATAACAAATACAAGAATTGCTCTTTTTTTGTTGTTGTAAAATGGTGTAACAAACCTGAAAAGCAAAACGTTATTTACATATGAAATTTCATCAAAATCGCTAGAGGCATTTCCGAAATTATCTGGTTTACCACCTCATAAATTTCTATTAAAGAAAAATGCTATTATTATGTTAAATAGAAATATTAATTGTAATCAGTGATTAATTAATTGTGCAAGATTAGTGGTAATTCTCTTAGACGAATACATCATCAGCGCTAAATTAATTCACTCCGATAAAACTATGCTCATACCTCTCATTAACTTCACGCCAAATGATAATAAAACAATTCCCAATTAAAGTAACATTAACTACGAAAATTAATAAAGCAGTAGCCTAATGACACATTAAATTACATTGGTTTTAGTTCCACCTCAGCCATAGGCCATTTTGTGTTGTAAGCCCTCACTCAGAATATTGTTGCTCTGTATGGGGTCTCCATCAAAAAGGGTTAATGGAGGCGTTAGAGAAGGTCCAAAGAAGACCCGCCAGATTCGTGACAGGTATATATAGTTGGAGGGAAATCATAAGTGCGATGTTGACGGAGTTAGGTTGGGAAGGCTCTCGACAGAAGCCAATTGCAAAATTCACGACCGACTTATTTCGGAATGACGGCAAACAAATATTGTTACCAGCAACATTTATATCTAGGAATGACCGCGAAAACAAGATAAGAGAAATCAGGGCCAGAACCGATTCATTTCTGTACTCGTTTTCCACGAGCGGTTAGGGAATTGAATAGAAAGAGTTTATCGGGCGAGTAAACTTAACATCCGACAGGAGTAGTTCTCGATAAACCGCTCCGGCCATCCTGCTCTGGGTTTTCCCAGATCGTTCCGGGCGAATGCCGGGATGGTTCCTCACAATAGCCCATGGGCGCCTCCTGCCATATCTCGTATATCCCTTCCAAATTATTACCCTTTCGGATAGGTGCAATGCACCCTCCGCCACACACTTTTATTAAATCGCGGAGTAATACAGGTAGCAGTGTCAGCAAAACTTGTTGACTCTTAGGATTCACAGGAAGTCATTCTTAATAGGGAATGAGAGGAGATATCTCAGTAGCCAAATGAAGGCTTCTATTCTTCCTTCTTTGGTTTGAGCACATTGGGTGTTGGTTCATGAACCTGCTAAAAGGTATTAACATCACCACTCTACTATTCAGTCTTATGGCCCAGTTATTCCAAAATCTGTTTTCTTTAGTACTACGATGACGTTTTTGTTTCTAGATTTTCGTCTTCACTTCTAAACAATGGTTAATGCAGATTTTTTCCGTATACTCAGTATTTACCAATAAAGTAAACATCAAATCAACGGGGAAAAAATGTAATCTAGTAAAAACTGATGAGAACTCGTATTAATCATACATTCCATAGTTTCCTGATTTTAACAGTACTGGACGAGTCCCAGGTTGTTAGATTAAAATTGTAGAAACTCTACAATACAAAAAACCAATTGACAGGTTAATACATTCGCGCACGACACAACACAGTTTCAAATCAATAGGTAACAGATGCCATCCCTCTGACTAGATTTTCTTTGGTTTCCTTTCAAAGGCATGCATCATTACCATCTGCAGTCCGTCATAAAGAGATGAAAGTTGGTGACTCATAGACTGAAATGTTGCACAGTTTTGTCTTCAACGGTTCCTATCTTCTGAGCCTCAAGATAAAGAGCTATTGTCCTGTTTGCTTTCTCCTCTATCTGGTCTAGACATCGCGTTGGACGTCTTCCACAAAATTCACAAGATTTTTTCCATGTATCTCCCTGTCTCCAGACAATATGCCAAAAGAACTGCGGATTTCGCTGATGCATTATGGAGTACAGCCCAGTTTTCAAATTCGTTTCTTCTAGAATGGAGGCATTGTTTCTTTTTTCCTTCTAGATTTTACATACCATAGTAAAAATACTAAACAATTTAGTATAAATTAACATTTCTGCTCTCAAAAATAAAAATGCTCATTCACAAGAAACTCAAGACCAAACAATATAAGAAAAACAGCATAACAAGCAGTACACCAGTTGCGAAATGATCTTGAAGACAGTGTAACAGATGACTTGAGGAAGGTTATGTGTTAAACCAGGATAAAATTGGGATAAAATTGGCGACATCTCATCATCGATTTTAAAATTGGGTAAAACTATTGATACTTAGATTAAACTTCTGAGCAATATGTTAGAAAAAAAATCTATATAACCTACAACGCTGTGACACATTGCAAAGAATTTTCAGTAACAAGATCCATTGTTTACACTTATCTGGAAATAGATAAACTTTCACCGGCAGTTATTATGGCGTCTTTTTGAAGATGAACATTTCAATTTAGAAAATGCACTTAGGCCAATGTTGCCAAACAAACTTTCGTCTAAAAGTAATAGTTGAAAATGGTATCTGTTCTTGTCTGTGTTCGAATGCACAATTAATAACGTCTTTTAGAATTAAGTAGAAGCTGCTTCAATGTAATTGCGATGGACCTACCGAGCGTGGTGGTGTAACGGCTAGCGTTCTGGCCTCGCATTCGGGAGGACGGCGGTTCGAATCCCCGTCCGGGCATTCAGATTTGGGTTTTCCATGGTTTCCCAAATCACTCCAGGCAAATGCAGGGATGCTTCCTTCAAAAGGCCATGGCAGAATTCCTTCCCATTCCTTGCCCCCCGTCCTTTCCCGTCTCTAAAGACCGCGTTGTTGAGAGACATTAAGCAGTTAAAAAAAAAAAAAAAAATCGATGGAGCTCACGTTTCGATAACAATTTCCCCTTTCTTTTACTTTGTCTATTTACAAATTTAAATTTTAAATTCTTTCAGCGTTTTTGGTAAATCATTAATCCCTTCTCTTGGCAGTTTATTCAAACCCCTGACTCCCCTATCCACAGAAGAAAATTTTCCCATCCCCTTATACCATGAATCTTGTACCAGTTTAATTATTGTTATCTTTTCCCTTTCATGTACTACTCTTAATTCTTTCATTAATATCTTTCCAAATCTCATCACTAATCTACGCCTTTCTTTCCGGTCTCAATTTTTCTTATCCCTAAAACAAAGTGGCCAAAGCCATGGGATAGCATCATTTAGTTCCCATGTTCCCTCTTCAATACAGACACGATCAAACCAAATCCTACATTCACTGCAATCCACACCATTCGCCACGAACCTGCGACAAGCGGCACAATTTTCAGGCATAATTTTTCCTATATACTTCTAGTCCTCTTAAACAAATCTTACATAACTCTTTTTTCGAAATTATTTAATAGTATATTAAAGCTTTAATCATAAATCGCTTTACAGTATTTATTAAGTAGATAAAATATTTTTGAAATGCCAGATTAACTTATGCTTATGAGTTTCAAAATTAAACCTGCAATGAACTGTAAAAGATTGATACTATGTAGTACTAATGCGATAACGCTAAACAATTATTTACGAATATATATATATTTTGATTACTAGCAAGTTTCTGTTTTAATATTATAGAAATAATTAAATAAAATTAGTGTTATACTAGCTGGTACCCACGACTTCGTTCGTGTTTGTAAAGAATTTGGATTGACAGCTACCGAAATCTAACCACCATAGTGCACGATGGGATACTCGATGCTATTACCACACACAAACGCCAGTCATCTGCGCTATGTAGTTCAGGCAGCAAAGTAAAATATACGGACACACATGCCTTTGGTAGAAATACGAAAATATCCTTGAGCGACCAATTTCAACCACCATATCTCCCACACTACCACCGTTACCGAAATTCGGCCAACGTTGTTATCGACGGGTGACTCTGTGCTGCTACACACACAAACATCAGAGCTCTGCGCTAGATGGTTTTGGCCGAAAAGTGATACACCATGACACATACGTTTTTGGTAGAAATATGAAAGTGGTACACATCGACGACTTTCAAAAACCATATCTCGCACACACACACAGCTACCGGCATCTAACCACCATAGTACATGATAGGAGACAAGATACCACTACCACACACAAACAACAATGGACTATGCCATATAGTTGTGGCAGCAGAGTGACATGTACGGTGACACATGTCTTTGGCCGAAATACGAAAATATCCTTGATCGGCCACTTTCAACCACCATATCTCCTGCACTATCACAGTTACTGAAATTCGGCCAACGTTGTCATCGACGGGTGACTGTGCTACTACCACACACTAGGGATGTAACGGATATCAGCATCCGCATCCGCAAGTGCGAAACTTTCGCATGAATTCCTACATCCGCTTTCACATCCGCATCCGCAATTTTTTAAGCGGATGTATTGCGGATGTTTTGTTTACATTGCAATACATATTATTCTTTTCTCTTTATTCGAGATTCTGCCCATCGTAGCTTTGATAACAAAAAAGTGATTGTTTTCCGACGATCTTGCAATAAAAGAACAATGAACTAAACGGTGTTATTACCTAAGCCACGAATTTACTAGTTTAAACTTGCAAGTATAGTAAAGGTCGGGCTACAATAGACAGCACCGAACCCGCACTGTCACCGACCGAAACTTTTCTTATTGTTGTCGCTCACTCGACTGAAGTGAGTTTAAACGACACTGCACCGTGTGTCGGAAGTCATTAGTTGGATCTAATTTTTGACAGTGCGGACCGGTGTCGGGCTGGTCAATATGGAGAATCGTATACAAAGAGTTCAGAAATTTCTGGTCTTTCACGACTAAATGTTGTTTTAGCTTTACTGATTGCTTTAGAAAAGCGTCCATTTTTTCAGCCTTACTTTAGGTTCATCAGATGTTCGTAAAATGTAGATTTAGTCCTTGCGTGTTCACATTAACAAATGAAACTGCCAGACGTGAAGGTCGATTTTAAGGCCTGTAAAAACTGCATCCGAGACCCGGATTTTGAACCGGAGACCTTCCATACCCGAATCACACGCCGCAAGCGTCTGAATTTGGAACTACTGAAAAATATGTATTTAATCATATAAAAGAACATTTGTGTTTTGGGATAGCAAAAATAAATGCTACAGAAAAAAAGTATGTTGATTTTATTATGGTTGAATATTTATTTGTCATTACATCCAGATTTGAATCTTGGCTCAGATGGATACGTCGTACTATTGGGGTACTGAAAGACCTTTGTTCAAATCCTTGGCTCAGCTGCAATTTTCATGGGTCTTAAAATTGACAGTCACCTCTGGCAAAGCTTTGATTTTGTTAATGCTAAGATGCTGGGACGCTCTGTGATTCGAATTTAACGTTAATCTGTAGGTCTCCTTTTAAAAATAGGTGACAACGATAGAGGTACACCGCGTGGCTGATAAAAAAACTCTGTTTAGATCATACGAAATTATTATTAATTTGCAGAATATTTGCAGTCTTTATTTAAATTTAAATGTATAAGCAATCTTATTATTTTTTGTTAAAAAATATTGAGTGAATCAAAAGGAACCTGTAACTGCTTTCACGGGCCATCAAGAGTTCTTTTATCGAAAATCTGAACTCGTAGGTCCTACAAGTTGTACTGTGAATGCGCCACTGGAGCGGTGGGAAGGTGGGTCGCGAGTACGGAACTGTGCGTGGTGAGTAGGCGGTAACGGCCTGGCCTCGCCTTCGGGAGGACGGCGGTTCGAATCCCCGTCCGGGCATCTAGATTTGGGTTTTCCATGGCTTCCCCAAACCACTCCAGGCGAATGCTTCCATTAAAAGACCATGGCCGAATTCCTTCCCGTTCAACCCAGATCTTTTCACGCTTCTAATGACCTCGACGTCGACGAGGCGTATAGTTATAACACAAAAAAAGCGAGCGTGGAGATGACCCGTGGCGTGGCCTTGTGCTTGACGCTTGAATTAGTGTAGCCAGCCACGAACTCCGCAAAGTTCATATGATAACGACTGTTTTTTAGACGCGTACGTAATTATTTAAGTAATTTAATTCACTTGTGAAATCATCCCACATTTTTTGTTGTTGAAAGATCAGGCAAAAATAAATCAATATGGCAGTATTATATGGAAATAAAATTTAATTATGAAAAATATTGATTTTTCATTTATTTTTGATAAAATATTAAAATATAAATAATTATAAATTTATTTTTCCACATCCGCACCCGCTTCCGCAAAACATCCGCATCCGTGGATGTCAACTCTGAACATCCGCATCCGCAAAGATGACATCCGCAACAACCCCACACACAAACACCAGTGATCTGCGTTAGATAGTTTTGGCTGAAAAGTGATACACCATGTGACAGACGTTTTAGGTAGAAATATCAAAGTGCCGCAGGTCGACCACTTTCAACCACCATATCTCCCACACCCCCATAGCTAACGACATCTAACCACCATAGTACACGATAGGAGACACGATACCACTACCACATACAAACACCATTGGTCTATGCCAGTGATGGGGAAAGTACGGCCCGCGGGCCAAGTCCGGCCCTTCGGGCTAGTCAATCCGGCCCGCGACATGGTTTCGAATAACCCCTACAATTACACATAGGACAAAATGTATTTTCAGCGTAGCTAGAATAGAATGTTTCCTTCTTATTGCGTTTTCAGTACGGTATTATCGCATCTAATATTAACTGAGTTTGCGTAGTGACGTAGTATATGTCTGTAGATCAGTAGCATGGCGATGTGGAGTACAATGCGCGTGCTGCTCGGCTAAGTTCGGAACGACTCGGGCGCTACCATTGTCGTTTAGTCTGTTCTCAAGGTCAGTGCAGTTCGGACAGTCGCGTAGTCAGTGCTTCGGCTGTGTGTCTGGCTTGTGTTTTCCTTTGTTGCTAGTGTTCTTTTACATTTTTGATCGTTACAATGGCATATAAAAAGCGTAAAGTTGATTCAGAATGTCGTGTTTTTAAATCTGAGTGGACTTGGAAATACTTTTTCACGCCTATTAAGGATAAACCTGTGTGCCTCATTTGCAATGAAGCTGTAGCCGTATTCAAGGAGTTCAACCTCTCACGTCACTTTATGACAAAACATAACAACGCCACTTATGAATCTATGACCGAAGAAGATCGGAAGCAAAAAGCAGGAGCTCTACGTAAAAAACTGTCAGGTCAGCAAAATATTAATTCTCAAAAGCTAGCTACACATGCTAGTTACGTTGTAGCATACAATATTGCAAAAAGTAACAAAGCATTGTCTGACGGCGAATTTGTTAAAACTTGTATGCTCCAAGTATGTGACATTTTGTGTCCTGACAAAACAAAGGATTTTGAGACAGTAAGTTTGTCTCGAACAACAATTACTTCTAGAATTGAAGTAATTGATAAGCAGTTTGTCTCAAAACTAGAGTCAAAGATAAGGGAGTTTAAATTCTGTTCTTTTGCGTTGGATGAAAGTACGGACATAACTGACACAGCTCAGTTACTGATATTTATAAGAGGTATTGATGACAACTTTTGTGTTACTGAAGAATTAGCTTGCATGCGTTCATTAAAGGGAACGACAAAAGGATCAGACATTTTTCAAGAATTTCAAGAAACTATCACGTCTTTGAAAGTACCTTTGATTAATATTTGTAACATTACAACTGATGGAACACCGAATATGATAGGGACGAAATCTGGTTTTGTAGGCATGTTTAACGAATCATTTCCTGGGAACGAAGTTGTGTTTTTTCATTGTGTCATACATCAAGAAGCTCTGTGTAAATCTGCTCTAGACATGAAACATGTGCTTGATGCTGTTGTTAAGCTTGTTAATAGCATTCGTTCTCGAGCACTCAACCATAGACAATTTCGAGAGTTTCTTGACTCATTGCAGTCTGAATATTCTGATGTACTTTACTACACTAAAGTAAGGTGGCTCAGTGCAGGACGAGTTTTCGAACGAGTTTGGGCTCTAAAAGACGAAATAATATCTTTCATGGAAGAAAAAGGAATGGACGAGTGTGAACATTTGAAAGATATTTTATGGCTTTCGGACTTTGCATTTTTTTACAGATCTTCTCAGTCACATCAATAAATTGAACCTTAAACTCCAGGGAAGAAATCAATTAATCCATGATAGTTGGAGTCATATCAAGGGTTTCAAAATGCAATTGAATCTATTCTCCAAACAACTAGTCAAGAAAGACTTTACTCATTTTCCAAGACTAAAGACTGTTGCAGTTAGGGAAGACAAACTTAGGAGCTATGAGAAAAGCTTGAAATGTCTTCATGAAGAATTTGAACGAAGATTTCAAGACTTCAAAGTTATCGAACATGACCTGGACATTTTTAGCATGCCATTTAATCTGGATTGTGAATCAGTCAAACCAGAATTGCAGCTCGAACTGATTGAGTTGCAATGTAATACTGAATTGAAGCAACTATTTCTCAACGTTTCTAAAATTGAGTTCTACAAGGCTCTGTCAAAATCAAGTTTCCCAAACGTGAAATCTCACGCTCAGAAGATAATTGCGATGTTTGCATCTTCCTACCTGTGTGAACAGGTGTTTTCTACTATGAAGCTTCGCAGAAACAGCGTTAGAAACCGCTGATCACCATTTAGCTTCACTACTGCGAATCAGCTCATCCCAGTTTCTACCAGATTATGAACAACTTTTAGAAGCTCAGTCACAGTTTCATCTGTCACATGCACCTTCCTACTCTCAATTTTTTTACCATTGTTGAAAATAATATAAGTTGTGTGTGATGTAAAAATCAAAAATAAAGTTTATCACTTACAAAACAAAAATAAAAATAAAAATTCCGGCCCGCCGAGATAATTTTTTATTTTATGTGGCCCTCCCCTTAAAAAGTTTGCGCATCACTGGTCTATGCTATGTAGTTGTGGCAGCAGAGTGTCATATACGGAGACACATGTCTATGGTCGAAATACGAAAATGCCCTGCATCGACCACTTTTAACCACCATATCTCCCACATCCCCAGCGCTATCGACATTCGACCAACGTTGTGCACGACAGGAAACTGCATGCTACTTGCACACACAAACACCAGTTATCTGTGCTAGGTAGTGATGGCTGAAAAGTGAAATATAGGAAAACACACGTCTATTTATATATATATATATATATATGTATATATAAGATAAGATTTATGACAGAACAGGTCAAAATTAAATTAGAAATCAAATTTTAAAGATGGATAGTAGGTTATATAAAAAAGAAGTTGCTCTCAGCGTTGAGAATATGAAATGCTCTCTGGTAACTAGCCGAATTAAGTCTAATATAGTATTGTAGTCTTTCCTAATGTAAACAACAGTAAGTAGTTCTTTAGGATTTTTGTTTTGTTTTATTATTAGCAGACTGTTATGTTGATGTTTTAGTACTAATTGAACAATGTTATATTTCAGACAGAATCTACAATATGTTATAATAAAATTACCCACAACAATCGGAATCGAGAATACTTTTTTTTTGCTGTCGTCAGTCTTTCGACTGGCTTGATGCAATCCTCCATCCATTCCTATCATGTGCTAACCTCTTCATCTCTACATATCCCTTACAACCCACGTCCTACATGAAAATTTAAAGTTGTTAAATAAGCTATACCATACATTGTAACTATTTTTTTTAATTTAATTTAATTGCAATGGAGCACAGGCTCCGGTGACAATTTCCCTACACACCCATCTTCCCCCTATCCTGCACCTACCTACATTTGTCCTCTACAAATTTTATCTTTAAATTCTTTCAAAGTTTTCGGTAAATTATTCATCATTTCTCTTGGTAACTCATTCCAATCCCTGACACCCTTACCTAAAAAAGAGAATCTTCCTACACCCTTGTGCTATAATATGCTGTCCTTAAACTAACTACCAACCTTTCAGCTATTTATAAACTAACTAGCCCTAACGCCCGTCAAAAATGACGGGATTAACGGAGTGTTATGGTAATTTATTTCTGTACAATTCCTTAACTAAATAGAATTGTTACAAAATAAATCTCATTGTTATTTATCGTCCCTCGTGCTGTAAAAAGAACTTCAGTTTTCAACTTGGTCCAGGATGCATTTCAGCCTAACCCCAATTCGTCTAATATTGCCGCTAGAAAAGCAAAGCTTCAGTTACACCCGAATTAATACATTCCTTGTATTGCATGTCAGTGTCAACATGCATCGCGATATAAACTTGATCCTAAATCTTCGACAGGTTCTTACACATTTCTTTCTTATTACCTGTGATGAAGATCGATGTATTAACGGCTGACACAGCTTACATCGGCTGAAATAATGACCCCAGTGAAAACGAAGAATGCTAAAAATAAATCTTAATAACTTACGCTATGTCACGTAATATTTAATTGTGGTTTAGGCCACAAAGATCGCGATCAATTTGGAACTTCTTTCATTAAAATAAAATTCAATGTAATTCCTCGTGCCTTGCGCTGTAACAAGAAGTTTCCGTTTCCATCCTGGTCCAGGTTACATTTCAACCTAACCACATACTACTCTAAACTTGTCGTCAGAATAACAATACTCCAATCTCACGCTTATTAATACACGTACTGAATCTCATTTTAGTGGCAAAAATGCATCGCTTTATAAATTTGATCAAAAATCTTCAAGATTTTTTCACTTCTTTTTTGTTATCCGTGATTCAGACCGATATTACAACGTTTGAACAGCTGACATAGTTACATGTGGCTGAAATAATAGCCTCAGTAATAAAGCGAAGAAGATTAAAATAAATCTTATAAACTTACATTATGCTACGTCATATTTGTTTTAATTGCGGCACAGTTCGCGATCAGTGTACAACTATTTCCGTTAAAACGATTTAATAATTTCAATAATAGGGCACAGTTTAAATTATTCTTGCCCTCTGCTTTAGCGTCAAATGCCAGTTGTAATTCTTGACCCATGCTAAGTAACAATCTAATCAAAGCTTTCGTTAACATTGATGTTCGATAGTTAAAACTTTTATCTTACATATCGATGGACAAAGAATTTAAGGAATACTTCTGTTTATCAAAAGAATAATACGTAAATATAAGCATCTAATGATTGATATTACTGTTTAAACGCAATACATACTTTTTTCAGTGTTCTGTCAGTTAATTTATTCCCGGATACTTGGAAATGTTATTAAATAATGTGCATAAACAAATAACCAAGAAGAATTGTGTGAAGCGTGACATCATTGCGTGACGTCATACGTCTTGACGTGGCAGGTGACGACATACAGTACATGACAGACTTGCTTATTATAATATTAGATAAAGCAACGGTAACCATCGCCACTTGTGACATAATATTAAATAGTACAGATTGAATGAGATGAATTAGCAATGTACATTCAGTCTCTGCTTTATGCTCTGTTGTACAACACTTCAAGTTTAGAGTACTCTTGTACATCCCTCACGAAACTAACGAGACGCCAGTCTACTGCCGTTTGAGAGAAAAAACTTTGTTTTACGGCGGAGTAAAATTCTAAATATTATAGTATTTTATTGCTACCTTTACGGTGGTCTAATTGGTTCACTACAGATGGGACTATATAAACCAGCACACCTTTCTAACTTATTTGCATACCTTCACGTCGTATAAAGTTTTAGATTCATGGATAACAAGAGAGGCACGAAACATTTATATCCCGATGGCTGCCTCAGTTGAGGAGATGCGTTTATTGGTCTTGTGGTATTCTTCTTGTTTAAACACGAAACAGATACCAAGCGAGGTGGTGTAACGGTTAGCGTTCTGGCCTCGCATTCGGGAGGACGGCGGTTCGAATCCCCGTCCGGGCATCCAGATTTGGGTTTCCCATGGTTTCCCAAATCACTCCAGGCAAATGTCGGGATGCTTCCTTTAAAAGGTCATGGCCGACTTCCTTCCCATTCCTTGCCACCCATCCTTTCCCGTCTCTAAAAGACCTCGCTGTTGGCGACGTTAAGCAGTTTTAAAAAAAAAAAAAAAAAAAAAAAAAACGATAAGTGAGGTATCATTTTAAAGATTAAGGTATCCACTTTGAGCATATTATATTTTAAGAAAGCATTTTTTTCCAAATTCGATCCTTAAAGGGTAAAAATGTCAGTACTTCTAGTATGCTATTTTTTGTGTCACGAGCCATTTATTTTTCTGAATACCTAAATGAAATCGTTAAATAAAGTACACTTTTAAAGATCAAGATCTTCGCTTTATATATTAAGAATTTTTTTTCGGAATTCGATCCTTAAAGGGTATCAATATTTCCGCAACGCTTTTTTGTGTCACGAGCCATTTATATCCGTTGATGTATAACCGTTATAGATAAATGAGGTATCATTTTAAAGATTAATGTATCCGCCGTGGTCACATCATATTGTAAGAAAGGAATTTTTCGGTATTCGACCCATAAAGGCCAAAATTATCATTATTTCCATAACATATTTTTTTTTTGTCATGTACTATTTATCTCCCTTGATAACTAACCGAAATCGATAAATGAGGTATTATTTTAGAGAATAATGTCTTCGCTTTGGTCAAATCATATTTTAATAAGGAATTTTTTCGTAAATCGACCCTTAAAGGGCAAAAGTAATAACTGTGAAAGACGCAGTTCAGAGCCAAGCCACTAGATAGCAGTAGCGAATATAAAGGAGATACAAATAAACTGCTTCACAGGCGTCGATTTTTGCTACGCACCTACTACACTAAACAAATAAAAAATTGAAACAAATGATGGGGTTCTTCTTTCATCCTATTACAAACCCCTAACCTTACTATTCACTGTATTCGCGAAATATTCGCATGGATAATCTAGTAGCTATAAAGGGAGTAAAAAACGGTATTCAATTCCTTTTTAATTAATCATATTTTTCCGATTCATTTCTTATCTTTATGGGCAAAATAATTCGCTAATTGGAAAATTTACTTGCGTAAGATAGCACCAATACTAACTGTTAAATTTTTGGTGAAATTACATTTTTTGACATTCGGAGTCGTCACTTCTGTAGCTGTAATAAATATAACGTTCTTATATTCTAGCCGCAATAAACTACAAAAACGTTCAGCATTCTGTTCAGAGTGTTCCAGTATTTTGATTTATACCTTTGTGATGCGGGCCTAATATACTGCACCAAAGAGCAGTGTCAGAATGTTCGACGCCCTTCCACCTGTAGGTATGTTTATTGACGCTAGAATGATTACCCTGAATTACTCTCATTTATTTTACCTATGATTGTGTCTTACCTTACCCGATTTACTTCTCATTTCCATTCTTTCGGCTACATTTGTCAATTTTTCTTACTTTAAACATACATGAAATTATTATCTAAAAGGTCAAATTGAACGTCCATTCTGAAATTTTGCGGAGAGTTTGAACTACTGATCCATTGTCCCACTTGTAATCCTATTGTTATCGGCTTACATTTGCTCTGAGCGTGAATTTTTATTTGTGCCTAGGATATAAAATTCACAATTTATTGTGTGCGGAGAGGTTTTTTAGTCCTACTTTATATTAAATTTTGAGCTAACTGGAAGAAAAATCAAATTTTATAATTGGAAACGGAGATAGTGTTAAGTTTTAAATTGATGAATTGACAGAAAAAATCTGCCAACGGGAAGGAAAATCAGATTTTATAGACTGAAATGGAGATACTGTTGAGGCTGAAATTGATGGATTGACAGAAAATTTAATTTATTAACTTTAACAAGTTTCGCCAAGAAAAGAAATTTATAAAATACCAAACTGGTTCTACTTTTTATGTTTTGTGCTTGTTCAATATAGCTTGATTTTCTTCTTTGTGATTTTTTTGTTTTTTTGTTTTTTGTTTTTGCTTATCAGTGCTTTGAATACAGTACTGTGGCAAGTCATTTTTTCTTAGCTGGTTAACTAAAAAGAACTGTTATTAATATTAGTTCAATCGTGGTCCAGGACTCATATATCGCCATAAATGTCGAATTATTCTAGACCGTAACCATACCCAAACACATTAGCGGACTTAAGTCGAGTGCTAAATAAATGCAAGGATACAGAGTGCTGAGACCTGCGCAGGTAAACAGGATCCCACACACGTTAAGGTAAACTGTAGACTAAGGTGTCTCATTGTAACTAGTATAACCACGGTATCCTCAGAAGACGGTTTTTTGAGAGTACTGAAAGTAAACGACAAAGAAAAATCGTCAAAAGTGACATTTTGTAGGTTTTTTTTTTTTCTTTTTGGAGGTTACTTCTTATTTTATTAAGTACAATAATAGCCAACCAGTTGCTTAAATTTTTGATTTATTCATCTTGACTGCAGTTTCGACAAACATAAGCTTGTCTTCTTCAGAAGTACATTTAGGGGTTCATAGACAGATGCAATATACAACTTCTGTCATTTTAGTGCGAACCTGCACTATGTCAACAATTTCAAACAGGATTACTACTTGCGTCATTGAATCCGCTGTCCGCATTTTTTAATTCGTCTGTTTTCTAGCATCAGATTCAAGCTATTGTATTATTTGCATCTATTTCACATAGGCCGATCATGTTCCTCATTTCGCGCCACAGACAAGGTTCTGATTTACATACTTCGATAAATTGTTCTAACACTTTATTGCGCTCACAATAAATCTGTCAGGTGTAGCACAGGATGTACGACAGAGTGGCGTGTCACTGACTCCTCTAAATGATGATGCATTGAACTGCCTTATGCATATCTGTTAAGGTCATTAGGGCAAGCAACCACAATAGCGTTGTGCTCGCCTCGCACTTCAGTTTTTATGGTGTATTTTCTACGACATAGTTTCCAGATGTCTCGCTCTCATTAATTTTTATCAGATGAAACGAAAAAATATTTTCGAAACATTAAAGTGAGATCTATTGGAAGCTGGAACGTTTTTTACTTGTACCCATCCAACAAGCAAAGCCAAAATTAATTATGAATATTGTGTTTGCTCGTTCAACAAGCGATTTCAATCGCCAAATTATTTGAGAACTGGAGCCTATAGAATGGTGGGGCGGTTTAATATGTGTGGCCGGTGCGCATTAGAGAGCGCCCTAATTAAAGTGGGGCCCCAATGAAAGCGACGCCGTGTTTGCAGTGATACTCGGCTCACTTCACTATTTAATGGACAGCGTGACGGGCCCGCGGGCGGTCGCCAAATATTGCGGGGTTCCCAGGTACTACCGCACTGAGTAGGCAGCACTCTCCGAGTCTCTGTAGACATGAGCTGCCGCTCGTAAATAGAGCTGAACACATCAATAATTGATGTCTTAATATGTTAACGATCTGACCGCATTGTTGTACAGTCTTCTCGTTTTAGTCATGCTCTCAAAGTGATGGAGTAAAATAAAAACCGAAATGCTGATTAACCATAAAAACTCGTTGCGTTATCCCGTTTACTTATTGTCCCAAACTACGCCGACTAGTTCCTTAACATTCTAGTGACCTTCGGCTGTGGATGCATTCAAGTTCTTCGTGATCGCATCAGAAATAAATTAGTTTTGACACTTACAAATTAAACTATGCAGTTTCTCTAATGACCCTTCCTCTTTGTCTTGTTTGCTGTTAAATAATTTAATATACTGCCTCTGAATCTTGAATGTGATTCAACCTGTTCACCCTAGACAGCTGGCAACGTTCATGCAGACGTCAACAATGAGAAGTAAACTAGGTCGCTAAAGAGATGTTACTATCATTACTGTAATTAAAAGTTCGTAGTAGTTTATCTGAAAATAACTTTTAATCGAATGCTAAAACAGTGTCCGATAGAAAAATAGACTTCCGGAAAGAGTACAGGAATAATGTGCTGGGTGGGCTATACGAACTCAGTTATTTTGGCAGGAATTTTCTCAGTTGTCTAAATACTTGGTTGCATGGTGGTAGCTTTTCTCAGTGTCTTCGTAAACGGTTGATATATTATGTCACGCAAATCATGAGGGATCCCATTTATTGAATATGGAATTCACGGCCTTATTCATTGGCACATGAGCAATTGCCGGATTAGTCTTTATAGTCACTACGTGAAAGTGAATCCTAGCTCCATTTTACTGGGAGGCAGCTTTAAAATATTTGCAACACAAAATAGAAGGCTACATTTTTGATGTTTGCAGTTTTGTATGAAATATTGATAACATTAAAAGGACAATATGTTCAAAAAATTTAAACTATTCAGATCTAAATTATGAGAACTGATATTTAATTTATGATCTATGTAAACAGTATGAAAGTAGACAGTTCGCACAGTGTAAACTTGTACACATACAGTAGTAACAGCGTATGTAAACACTGCGACTGCGGGAAGCCTGTTAGGTTTAGAGTAAACCTGCCAAACTCACTGGCCGTCATTACGGATTCATCAGATTTCAAACATAGTGCTGCCCAGAGCACCACGAATAAAATCAGGTATGTTTCATCTCGATGTGATTTCTATAAAGTGGGAATTAAAGAAAACAGTGTCCTCAGTTCTATTGCCTGTCGGTAGACGGAGTTACCTCTCGCTTTCTAAATGTTGGCTGTGATTGGTTATACGAGGGTGAGTCAAATGAAAACCTTAAATTTGTAATAAAAAATCGAAATTTCGCTCCGTTATCCTGTAAGTTGGTAAGCGTGCTACAAGTAGCGTGCAGAATGGCCTGTAGGTGTCAGCATAGTGCAGATGCACAAATACCGTCGCAGTATCAGTATAAAGATGGCTGCCCCACTTGAGACTTGCACCAGGGAAGAACAGCGTTCTGTTATTCGATTTTTGAGTAGTGAAGGTGTGAAACCTATTGAAATTCATCAAAGATTGAAGGTTCAGTACGGTGATGCATGTTTGTCACAGCAGCAAGTCTACGAATGGAGTAGGAAGTTCGTAAATGGTGTGACTTCAGTGGAAGATGCTCCTCGTCCAGGTTAGGCACAACGAGTTGTGACTCCACAGAACATTGCAGCAGTTGAACTATAGTGATGGAAAACCGCCGAGTGACACTGAATGACATTGCAGCATGTTTAAAGATTAGTCATGGTTCAACACACCACATTGTGCGTGATGTGCTCCAGTTTCACAAAATGTCTTCAAGATGGGTGCCACGGCAGCTGACTCCTGAAATGAGAGAACGACGTGTTGATGCTTGTGAAGAACTTCTTCGGCGTTTTGAACGAGAAGGCGATAGCTTCCTTGCAAGAATCGTTACTGGGGACGAAACCTGGGTTCACTTCCACCAACCGAAAACGAAGAGAGCGAGCAAAGAATGGCGCCATTCCTCATCACCAAAACCAAAGAAGTTTCGAAAAGAACCATCAGCAGGGAAGGTTATGCTTGTAGTGACCACAGGCCACTGTAACAGATTTCAAAACAATTACACAACGGCTGA
This sequence comes from Vandiemenella viatica, assembly GCA_031002005.1. Taxonomy (NCBI): domain Eukaryota; kingdom Metazoa; phylum Arthropoda; class Insecta; order Orthoptera; family Morabidae; genus Vandiemenella; species Vandiemenella viatica. The sequence goes on from JARYHS010008074.1 coordinate 320,247,791, forward strand.
TTACGAGCAGCGGGCATACGAAACCGCCGAGTTGCCAGGCATCGCACTCTAAATAGAACGCTGAGACAGCAGACTCGCCCCCACTAGCATGACCGCATCGAAGGAAGATGACGGCATTACGGAGTGATGTGATAGGCTCACAGAATCCCCTCCACATTAATCGAGAGGGTGGGGTTGGGGTAAAAACCCAGGAGCGAGGTCGAAATTGGGGCTCTCCGCCGCCGCTGCAGGCGCTGTCCTCCGCCGCCGCCGCCGCAGCCGCCGCCGCCGCCGTTTGCAGCAGCCGCCGCCGCCAGAGGTGTCGCAGGAACAGCCTCGGGGTAACATGCCAGTAGCAGAGGAGCCGTTGCCGTCGACATCGTCACAGCCGCGGAGCACAGACAGGTGGGAACACTCTGCTGATTGGTTGTGGGATGGTTAGATGCCTGGGGAGTCACGGGAAGCCATAGAATCATACTTCCACGTTTATGCCCGCTCGCTTTCGCATTCAGCCCTAGTGCCTTTGAATATCACACGACAGCAAGTCACCTTATATGTCTTACTTCAGCCATAAATCAAGTTAGTGTACCTAAACCTGAAGATACGTGTATATATGTTACCTGTAATAAAGCTGTACATAAGGCACTGCAGGTGTTGATTTAATTGATCTGCTTCCTATAAACGGGGACTGGTTATGTGCGCTCGGTAATAATCCGACCACGCAATCCTTGCCTATTGGCTTGCTCTCGGGAGGTACCTAGGAGGATATCTCTCCAGGTTACTACATGCTGACTCTCTTTTGGGCCGGAAAAGGCGTCATTTTGGAGCATTACGTGCCTAGAGGAACCACTGTCACCAGGGCATCATACACAGATCTCCTAAAAATCATCTTCGGCCTGCAATCAAATCAAAGCGACGTGGATTACTGTCATCAGGTGTCCTTTTGCAACATGACAATGCAAGGCCCCACACTGCCCGTACAACGGTTGCAACAATCACAGACCTGCATTTTGAGTGTCTTCCTCATCCACCATACTCACCAGACCTTGCCCCAAGCGATTTCCAAATGTTTGGACCACTCAAAGAAACAATGGGAGGAAAGAAGTTGCACTCTGATGAAGAGGTACGCCCCTTGTGCATGAGTGGTTGCGCGGACTAACAAAATAATTTTTTTCTAAAGGAATTTATACACTTTGTAAGCGCTGGACGACTTGCATTGAGCGTGGGGGAGATTATGTTGAAACGTGATACAGCTTTGTACCACTTCTGCACAATAAATAATATTTAAAAATATTTAAGGTTTTCATCTGACTCACCCTCGTAATTAAGTCCAATGCAGGTGACTGGTGCTTAGTAGGATGAATCCGATGCTAATAAATAAGTTCTTCACTCGAGAAAATTGTTATGAATAGACACCTGACAAAAATGAGAATCTCAAATGGGTGGGAACCTCAATGACACAATTGACAATGACAACATTAATAACACTGTGAAGACGTTTGATAAAGACCTTCAAGGAGGCAACATCTAAGAATAAAAGAAAGCAGCGAATATGCTAATACTTTACCTAGGACACCATGGGTGTGGTAGCCAAAAAGTACAGGTTGCTTAAAACAATGTCTATATGTGTACATCCAGAAGGAATGGAGCAATAAATAATTAGTAAATCCACAGAACAACCGTACGTGATTCATCAGCTATCATTGCATTACAGTTCCACTCGAGCAGCCGAGGAGACAACTTCCTCATACGGGTTAAGTCGGTCTCCACGTTTCGTTTACAGTGCAACAGTGTTTCTACCGCCTGTTTATTAGAAGTGCTATAGAAGTAGCAAGTAAACAGTACAAAGAAATCTTAATATTACGCTCGTCAGCACCATAGTGTTCCAGAGACTTAGTCTCGGAACACTATGGCAGAAAACTCCGAACATTCACCTTCAATCAGTCAGTCAGTGGGCGCGGCGTTACATTCGTATTACAGAATGGAGAATGCAGCGGAAGAGACAGCCTGGGTCAACGAAGAACTCCAAGCCCCTCTCTCACCTCAAGACAACAGCCAATTTCCAGCAGCTCATCTACCGCAACACGGACAAGAACCAGCATACCCTGAACTCCACCCGCACTCAGCCACCGAAGAGATGCAACTCGACCAGTTGGAAGTTCCAACTGCTCTTCAACAAATTCGACAGACTCCAAAAGGGCGACTCCACACTCGCCCACGTTCACGCTCTCCGCAGGAAATCAACCAGCCAAATCCAGTGAGTAAACGAGCGAAGCAATTTGACTTAAAAGTGCAACAGGTAGAAACTTTAGAAGCAATGACGCAGCCTAGTGTTGTAATAGTTCCACCAACTACGGAAAGTACACCCACTTACGATTCAAGCTCAACCCCAGTACTAACATCTCAGCCGCAGCCGGCTTCAACTAGTAACCAAGCTAGTCCTAATAACCTTTTAATTCAAAACAATCAAAGCAATAGGTATTCACCTACAGACAATGGGCCCTACTTGGTGATAGTGGAAAGCAGGAATAATAATTTAGGCAGACTCCACCCCATGGCAGTAGGGAAAATACTTTTTCAACTTAACAACCAACTTAGATCAGAAATTATTAATATTACATCTACCGGTCGCAACAGAATTAGGATTGAAACATACTCCAGTGCCTCCGCTAACTCAATAGTTGATCTGAAGATACTTAAGGACAACCTTTTAGACGCATACATCCCTTTTTATATGACCAGGAAGCAGGGAGTAATTCGGAATATTGATACCACTTTATCCCCAGATGAAATCCTAAGCGAAATAGCCTCTCCCTTCCCAGTTTTAAAGGTTAGGAGATTCACAAAAAAAGCCATAGTTGAAAATGGTAGCCAGATCCGCCCTCTTCCAGTGTGCATGCTAACTTTCCAGTCACAAACACTTCCCCAATTTGTCTACCTGTTCGGAATGCGATGCGAAGTGCAACCGTATGTACCACCTGTCATCCAGTGCTACCAGTGCCTTAGATATAATCATACCCAAACCCAATGCAAAAGCCAACCCCGATGTAGCAGATGCGCAGGGCCCCATATCTTAAAAAACTGTACGGCAGATGTCCAGCCACACTGTATTTATTGCCAAGGAAACCACCTATCTACAGACCGGGTGTGCCCAGAATATAAACAGCGAGTGGAGAGAAAGCAAAAAATGGTAAATAACAGTACTCATTTCTGGTTTCCACCCGTGAATCCACGATCATTTGCTAACATAGCAGCACCCACCCCACATCCATGTCGAAATAGGCAATCAATTCCTAAAGGAAGCTCCTACTCTTGCAGTACCCAGCCAACCGCCCCCGCCAACTGCCCTTCCCACTTCCTCTATAGCGCATGACGGTAACAGCGGCCAAGTATACCAATCCCATATTCATGATAATATCCGAAATACTATCTCACGCCGCCGGACAAAAGCAAACCCGGTCCCTCCCAAAGCAGCGGGAAACAGAGTCAATATCCCCAGTCATCTTTTCTGGAGGAGTGATGGCCCAATAAACCCAATAATCAATAACCTCCGGGAACCAACAACCCATTCTCCAACTTTAGATTCAACTCAAACTCTAGGGAGTACAGTAACTACTACTCCAACTAGCAAATCCTCTCCACTAATTGAAAATCTTCTGTTTTTTATCACTTCCATGATCGAAGTGGCCAGATCAGGGGGCCCAATCGACCCGATTTCCATCGGCAATCAACTACAGGAAATACTAACCAACAACGGAACCTAAACCACCCAACTATGGACAGCAACACAAGCAATTCTTTAACCTCTCAGCAAGCTAAACATACTTCAATGGAATGGGAGGTCGGTATGGTCAAATAGAGAGAGCCTTATTACAGAATTAATACGTAGCAGAATAGATATAGCGGTGTTATCTGAAACATGGTTTAAACCAAACACAAAAATCACGTTCAACTCATACACCCTCTACAGAAATGATAGAGCAGACGGAAAAGGAGGAGTGGCCATAATGGTACACAACACCGTGCCTCACGACCCAGTCCAACTCAACACGGACAATTTTCCGAGCCAACCAATTATCATTCACTATAGTGTCTATTTACTGCAGCCCTAGCTCAGTAATCAGACCGAACGATTGGTCAAAACTGAACGGACAAATAAACCCACCATTGATTCTGGCCGGAGACTTCAACGCACACAATAAGAGTTGGGGGTGCCATTACAACGACCCACGTGGTACGATAATTACCGACTATGGCGGAAGATTACAACCTGATAATCGTAAACGACGGTAACCCTACCATGCTCCGCAAACCAGGTAAATTTCCTTCGGCTGTGGACTTAACCTTATGTTCACCTAACCTGGCCTCTATTTCTAACTGGGAAGTTCAGAGAGACCCAATGGGATCAGACCATTTCCCTATTTTATTAACAATTGGCTGCTCATACACGAAGGATATCGCAAGCCACCCAACTATCCAATGGAACATAAATAGAGCGGACTGGACCCATTACAGGAGACTAATGGAGGAAAAAATAAGCCAAACCAATGAATACTCCACGGGCACCGAAACTTACAGAAATCTGGAAAATATAATTTCAGAAGCAGCTGATAATAGCAATTCGTCGGAAAAATTTTGACAACACTAGGAAAAACCGTCCACCTTTATGGTGGAATCCATTATGCTCCAAAGCAGTGGCCCAAAGACGTCTCGCACTATCCGCATACAGAAAGAATTCTGATCTGCACCACTACATAGCATTCCTACAGACCAATGCCAGGACCAAAAAGATTTTAAAAAACCAAAAACGCCTAAGCTGGATCAGTTACTGCGAAACCATGGGAAAGAACTCAAACGTTTCCTCTATCTGGGCCACAGTGAGAAGCCTCAAGAATAATAAATTCAACACGGGCGCCCCTGCTATCAACGCATCGATTTTGGAAGAGATCTTGGACAGAATCGCCCCTGCGACAGTACCGAGGGAGAACCAAACTTCAGATTAACCCCTGACGAGCCTTCCGACCACTTTCTGTGCAGGCCGTTCGACATGAAAGAACTACATCAAGTCCTCAAGCGATCATCTGACACCTCCCCTGGGATAGATGGTATCCACTATTCGATGATATCAAACATGCCCCAATCTGGCCTGCAGCTACTTCTAAATACTTTCAACCGGATTTGGATGAATGAACCAATTCCACTAGAATGGAGAACGCAAGTCATAATTCCTGTGCTAAAACAAAACAAAGACCCCCTGGCAGCAACTTCATACAGACCCATATCTCTTATGTCCTGCGTAGGAAAAACGCTAGAACGACTAATAAAAAATAGATTAGAATGGTGGGTGGAAACGAAGAACTTGATACCTAACTCCCAAACCGGATTCAGAAAAGGGAAAAACACAACAGACAACCTTGCTATATTGACCTCAGACATCAACCTCACATTTCTTAATAAACAATACCTCGGAGCGATCTTCCTAGACATACAATCCGCATACGACAATGTTAACATATCCATCCTCATGCACAAATTGCAAAATGCTAGGAATCCCGAAGAAATTTGTGGCAGGACTTTTCTCCCTCCTGTCAGAGAGAATAATATACGTCAGATCGAAGAAGAACAAACTAGGTCCTCGCATAGTCATCCAAGGACTGCCTCAGGGAGCTATATTAAGCCCGCTTCTATACCTGATATACTCAATGGACATTAATTCCCATCTTCCGACCAGAATCATTTCTTTACAATTCGCAGACGACGTGGTGATCTACGCCATTAGCGATACTCAGGATGAAGTCCTCACTCTTTTGAGCGAAGCTATCTCAGCCCTTACTATTTGGCTACATAACAACGGACTAGATCTATCAAGCGCAAAGTCATCAGTGGTCTTCTTCTCCAAAAGGAAAATCCTCTACAACTCCAGCAACCTACAATTGGGGCCATATAGTCTAGCTTTGAAAAGACAAGGCCGATTCCTCGGGATGATACTGGATCACCGCCTCAACTGGGCCCAACACATAGATCAACTGATAACAAAAGCCATCTCCCGCCTCAACATAATAAAAACGGTATCAGGTGTCTGGTGGGGCGCCCACCCCCAAAGCTTACTCCTCATATATCGATCTCTGATCAGACCACTAATCGACTACGGCAGCATGTTTTATCAAAACGCTAGAAAAGATGCCCTGAACAAACTGGAGAGGCTACAATCACGCTGCCTAAGAGCCTGCTTAGGAGCCGTTCGGTCCACTCCCACAAATGCATTACTAGTTGAATCAGGCGAACCTCCGCTCCACATTCGACGAGCATACCTATCTGAAAAGTTTTTAACTGAAAGACTATCACTCAATAACCACCCAATTCATGAACGTCTCGAGAGACTATCAACAATAGCAAATAGAGGGAAAAGTCGAGCTCGTCTTCCCCTATTAAATGCCTACAAATTTTGGCTAAAATACAAAGACAAATTATCCTCGTATAACATGCTACCGATCTTTCAAGAACCTTTCGAGCTTCGGCTAGAAAGAGTCCATACAATCCTCTGGGAGGAAGACAAATCCGGAAATTTGGTCCACAAGGTATCCAGATTCCTATCAAAATCAGACAATAGCACTCTTAAAATATTCACAGACGGATCGAAAACCACTGGAAATAATAGAGTAGGAGCGGCATACTTCTGTCCCAACACAGGTAAATCGTCTCAATTTTCGCTACCCGAAGAGGCATCCATCTACACAGCTGAAGCAAAAGCCCTGCTGGAAGCCATCAGATATAGTCAAAGTACCTTCATGGACAAAGTCGTCATCCTGTCGGACTCCCTCAGCGTACTAAAGAGCTTACAAAATACTACGTGGAATAGCCATACTCAAACTATTGTATTGGAAATTCTTCAACAGTTAAAACGGAACAGGGAACTTGGCATTACGACGACTCTGATGTGGATCCCATCTCACTGCGGCATCGAGCATAACGAACGGGTGGACGCCCTGGCAAAACAAGCTATCCATGAAGGAGAGGTAATCGACATGCAACTCCCGATCTCGGATATAACACATAGCATCAAAGTAAGAGCCAAGGAAAAATGGCAAGAGGAATGGACGATCTCCTCAAAAATCAAAGCCTCATATTATGCAATCATTCAACCGATCATATCTCCAAAACCTTGGTTTTACAACTGGAACAGTAGCAGACGATTAATCACCACGATATCAAGAGCCCGCTTTAACCACGGTAACTTCCCCAGCCACCTACATAGAATAGGGTTGAGAGATTCCCCATATTGCGACTGCTCAGACCAGGCAATAGGAGACATCAATCACACAATATTTTCATGCAATAAGTACCAACAACTTCAGGACCAAATGATGATAGATCTTTCCAAGCATGGCTTCCCCCTGCCGACAAACGTAACCCTCCTTCTTTCCAGCAACAACAGAGTAGTACTTAACATCCTTGCCAGATACTTAAAAGATGGAGGGATAGAATTCTTAGCCAATCCTTGGAAGTTAAAACAGGAAATGACTATAGTTCAAACCCAAAGCCCAAATCCACAGCACAACCCCATATCCGCGCAAGCACAATAACCAGCATGGCAAAATTAACAGTATCCTAGATTCAATATGATTGTAATAATTTAACTTAATAGAGATAAGGAAAAGTGTAAATAGGTAAGTTACGTAAATGGATGTAAGAACCTTTGTTAAACTGTTAAATGGCTGTATGGTAAAAAAAAAAAACTTTTATTGTCTATAATATACTATTTTGTTATAACTTCAAAGTATTTAAAAAAAAAAATATGATCTCTAGATGTATATTTATAAATTGTTTTGAAGATGGTGTTATATGAAACTCATCAGCTTTAGTAGTACAATGTAATAATTATGTAACTTTAATTATGTAACTTTGTGCTGGCTGTATGGTCTTGTAACCAAGTGCCAATAAAAAAAAAATAAAAAAAAATAAAAAATAAAAATCATTGCATTAATAAAGGTATCTAGTTGTTTCAGACATTTTAAATTTTGTATTCACAAATATTTAATGATTCATTGTTGAATAACACTGCGATGAGTAGTTCTCGGCTTCTTCCATAGACTTTAGTAATTCTAATTGTACTTTGTATTTATAAATAGCAGTAAAGTCGCGAAAAACATTTATGTTAATTTTATTATTTTGTTCCGCACTTTTCCAAAGTGACCCTATTTATACTCTACGCCGATAACTTTTGAGACGGTTGTTAAATAATTATAGTCACGTGCTTTCAAAAATGTAAATAACGACAGTGGTATTACAAATACTGTTTAAGAACAGGAAAGACCCAGCCTAAATATTCTGGTGTTCAAGTGCCGCTAAAACGTCTTTCGATCAGTGAATCACTCCTTCGAAATGCAAGCAAAATGAAAAGCCGGTTTGGTTACTGCGCTCCAACCGTAGCTGACAAATTGTTCTGAATATTTTTTGTGAGGATGGAGGTAGTCGGATCCTTTATTATGGAACGGTATTATTATCCTCACTGCAGCTGGACTACGCCACAGAACCACGGGAGAGAAGAAATACCGGTTTCTAGTTCAGAGTCAGTAGGAAATCTAGCAGCGCAATAAATAATGATGAACACTATGTTCGCTAATGGCAACTGCGAATAATTGAGTTGCGGTTTCAGCGAGCACGGGGGCGAGCGGTAGTGCTGTGCCCTACACCGCCTCGACCATCCAGAAGTCACTTCAGGTGAATGGTTCCTTCAGAAGGCTAAGGGCGAATTCCTTCCTAGTACTTTTCTGTCTCTAATGACGTCAACGTTGATCAAAAAAGGGTAACACCTTCTTTCATCGCTCTGGTAGGAGTCCCACCGTATTTTCTGTAAAGTTTGTTTGTTTGCGTGTCACCACCGAATATAATGCAGGATAAACAGAATTGAACATTTTATGCTGCCGTTGAAACATGTAAAATAAAAAGCATAAATGCTATGTTTCCAACGCTATCAGGAGAGCTTTATTAGGAAAAATTCAGTAGTGTAAGGATCAGCATTCTTCTATCGTTGTTGGTATGTTATCTATCTATACTATTATAAATGTGCAGTGGGGCTGAGTCTGACCACAGAATATATATAAAAACAGCTCTGATTAATATCAAGTATTTAGAGGTCCCTGAAACTAAAAAAAAGTTCTCTATACTCTTTTTGTTTTGCTTATGGTTTTTCGCCTCGTCTAAGTCGAGTTTACTAGAGGTTGGAGAGGATAGGGGCGATGAACGGGAAAGAATTCAGCTATGAAGTTTTGGAGGTACTATACTAGAAACCGTCTGGAGTAATTTCGGAAATCCATGGGAAACAGAATTCATGTGGGTGGATCGGGATTCGAACCCGCGTCCTCCAGAATCCAAGACCAAAGCGTTTCTGCTCACCCTTTTAATTTTTACCTGTGTGGTTCTGTGATTGTTCTGGTGTCGTGTAAAAACTATTGAAAAGATTGACAGGTTTGTGTCAAAAAGTTATTTCTCATTATACGTCCCCTAGAGGTGGAACAGGAATTTATAAAACTGTTCCGACTATTTACATTTTTTAGCTATTAACTGGTATCAGTTATAAACTACTCAATGGATTCTGAGACTGTTTTCCACGTGTCGAAAGCTTAGGGTCTTACTTGAAGTCTTTCGCTACACATAATCGAGACAGACCAGAAAAGCTCATGAAAATATTAAGAACAACACGTATTTAATTTTTGCGAATAGACTTCATTTTCTGAAAAATACAGCATTGTGACGAATGCACTTCAATAAACTCAACATACGAATATATTTCCATTTTTTTTAATGCTAACGAACAGACTATAATTGCTCCTTCCATTACATTTAGTACGACGGTCAACGATTGGACCTTGTAAAACTACTTCAATACACTCAACTGAATCAGTCTTGTACAGTAAGCTCACGTAATAGCACAACTTGTTGCTAGATGACTACATGTTAGAATACGCTCTGAAAACTTTCCGCACACTTGTTGTATCCACTTCTTATGATATTTTTTGGTGTCATCAGTCTCTCGACTAGTTTGATGCACTCCTCCATCCATTACTATCTTGCGCTAACCTTTTCATCTCTACATACCCCTTATAACCCACGTCCTCAATTTTCAGCTTCATATATTCTAATCTCTGTCTTCCTCTGTAGTTCTTATTTTTGACTGTTCACTCCACTAACAAGTTAACTAATCCTGCATGTCTCAAAATATGATCATCCTGTCTCTTCTTTCTGTAAGACTCTTCCACAAACTTTTTTCCTTGCCCATCATTTCCTCATTACCAAAACTCGTTCATTTCTTACTTTGTCTGTCCACCTAATTTTCAGCATCCTTCTATAGCGCCACATTTCAAATGATTCAATTTTCCATCTTTCTAGTATTCCAAAAGTCCATACTTCGCTGCCATAAAGTGCTGTGCTCCACACATAGAGTTTTAAAAAGTTCTTTCTTAGTCCTAGATCAATATTTGAAACTGAAACAGTTCTCTTTTTCAGGAAGACTCTTTTCGCTAGTGCCTTTCTGCTTGTAACATCATTCCTGCTTCGGCCATCGTTTGAAATTTTTCTTTCTAAGTAGCAAAATTCACCAACTCCTATCGCATCCGACCCTATTTTTATATTTAATCTGCTAGTATTGGTATCATTTCTGTTACATTTCATCACGGTTGTCTTGCTTTGGTTTATATTTAGTCCAAAACCTTCCTTCAGTATTTTGTTCATGATATTTAATAACTTCTCAATTTCCTCAACCTGTTCTGCTAACAACACAATGTCATCAGCAAATCGTAGCATACTGATTATTTCTCCTTGAACAATTATGACATATTCAAATCATTTTTTCACTTCCTTTATTGCTTCATCTACATACAAGTTGAATATTAATAGGGATAGACTGTAACCTTGTCTCACACAATTTTTAACTGATTCCTGTCTCTCATGATTCTCTACTTTTATTATAGCTACTTGATTCTTATAAAGAATATAAAATATTATCCTATCTTGGTATTTCAAAATTTTGAACATCTTGTCGCACCCAACATTATCAAAAGCTTTCTACAAATCAACAAACGCTTTTCTTGATCCGCCCTCCTAGTATTAATTTTACCGCCAGAATCGCTTCTCTTGTACCACGGTTTTTCTATTCTTCTGTATATTATTGTGGTCAGTAATTTTGAAGCATATGATGTTAAACTTATACATGTCAGCTTGTGCTTTCTTCGTAAGTGTGAAGATGACACTTTTGTTAATATCAGTGGGAATCTCTCCTGTTTGATGTAAATTTGAATAATCTTTGGGTTTCTTCTTCTCCAAAGGATTTCAGAAGTTCTACAGGAATCTCATCAACTTCAGCTGCCTTATTTGATTTCAAATCATTCAAAGCTCTATCAAATTCTGTGCTCAGAACAGGATCACCTAAGTCATCAATGTCGACTTTGCCTTCCTTTTCCTTTACGCTATTGTTCAATTCGTCCCCAACATACAGTTTCTCTGTGTCTTCCTTCCATCGGTTAGCTCTATCTTCTGAACTTAGAAGAGGTTTTCCATCGGCAGCTTTAATATTTAGACCTCTTTTCTTCATTTCTCCAAAATTCTGTTTGATCTTCCTATATGCCATATGTACCTACGAACATATCCTTTTCTACTTCACACTTTTCTTTCAGCCATATTTCTTTTGCTTTTTTGCATTTCCTGTTTATTTAGTTTGCTCTCTTCCTGGTTCATTCTAAACATTTTTGTGCATTCTCCTGTGATCCATCAACTCCAAAATTTCTGCTGTGATTCAAGGTTTTGGGGTGGCTTTTTCCGTGAAGTCTAATGATTCTTTACCATATTTTATAATTTCAGTCTTTAATGCGTCCTACTACTTAGAGCCACATCTACCATTTCTGCAAACTTATTTCAATTTATTCACTTCCAGTCTGTTCTGCTTATATTGCTTCTTTATTCTCTTGAATTTGAGCCTGCATTTCATAACTGTCAGATTATGGTCTGCTCCTGGGTACGCTTTACAGTCTAGAACTTGATCCCTAAATCTCTGTTTGACCATGATATAATCTAGCTGATATCTGCCTGTATCGCCAGGACGTTTCCAGGTGTATTACCTTCTAGCTTGATTCGCCACGACTAGTTTATATCTTTCATAAAATTCTAACAATCTGCTTCCTCGTTCATTTTTTTCTCCTAAACCAAAACTTCCTACAATATTCTCTTCTTTTCCTTCTCCCACTACCGCATTTCAATTACCCGTGATTATTAGATTTTCCTCCCCCTATACATATTGGATTAATTCTTCAATTTCAACGTATATTTTCTATATTTCTTCATAATCTTCCTGCGACATTGGCATGTACACTTGTACTAACGTGGTTGGGGCGGGCTTAGTTTCTAACCTCATCAAAATAATCCTGTCACTAAACTGTTCATAATAACTCACTCGTTTCCCTACTCTCTTTTTCATTACAAATCCTACGCCAGTGACTCCACTGACAGCTTTTGCATTTATTATTCTTTATTCCTTCCATTTAATCTCACTACTCGCAACGACATCTATCTTAAGTCGTTCCATCTCTCTTTTAAGTTTTCTAATCTACCAGTCATATCCAGACTTCTAACATTCCACGCTCCGACTCCTAGAATGTTTGTATCCATTCTGATGACTCCTCCCCGGAGATCCGATAGGGGGACTATTTTACCTTCGGAATATTTTACGCAGGAAGAAGTCATTATACTATATGTAATTTTTTAGGATAACATGGCCTCAGGAAACCTTTACAGTCTTTAATGCAATGGTTTCCCGTTGCCTTCTGCATCCCCATGCCGTTGATCATTTCTGTTTCACCCGCCTTTATGGGCCGTTTCCAACCCCAAAGGCAAGAGAGTGCCTTGGATCGCTCTTCCGCCTTCCTTTAGGAGGCCGTTGGCAAGCAGTGGGTGACCAGGAATCTTTCAGTTGCCAGAGTCTCATTCCTGCAAGCGGGGTGCACCACGTGAAGGACAGGTTGACATTTGGTTGGAAGAAGGTAACCCTTACTACCCACGTATTAACCAAAGTCATTTAATAAAATAAGGTGTCAAGAGAAACATTTCATATATAGGCGTCTGCTGTCTCCAAGACTAAATCTAATCCTACGAAAACATGATTGCAAATTTGTGCTGTAGTGAGATGACTCGATGGGTCATCTCGTACAATGTAAATCAATTATTGTTTGATTTAATAAACATAAGTAACAAATGGATATTCATTTTGAGTTGGAGACAGAAATCCGCGTCTAGCTAAGAGGTGTGTTAGCTTGAGCGACCGTCTGACTTAAGGCCGGAAGTGTCCGGTAGGTCGAGACAATGTGGAGATTATCTCTGGCAAGTCGACGCTGGTACCCGTGAGAAAGGCTGGACTCTGGGGAATTTTGCGGAAGGGATCCGTAGATGCGCCGTTTGCTCGGTGTCGTGGGAAAATTATTTCTACATATCCTCCAGAACAATCCCGACAAAACCCGAAGACTCTTAGCAAATGAGAGGCAATGTATTAGCCGGCGAGAGGGGATACTTTTGCGAAGCCAATCCGATGTGTTTATTTCCTCACGTGGTTGGAAATATTACAAATTTTGTGTTTTTCATGATACTCGCCGAGGAGAAGGGGAGACGAGCTCTGAGGGGCGAGAAGAGGTTATTCCCTCGTTCTGATCGCGCTGGTATCTGCCTACCAGAGTACTGCGGATGATTTCGTTCTGGAGGCTTCGATGACTGAGCGCCTAGTCCGATCGATGTTGTCACTTGTGTTGGTTGACGTGACAAGTGCCTAGGATTTCCTGGATGGTGCGCCGTTGAGAGACGATAGCGCTCTTGTTGCGACGCTTGGTGCAGCCAGACAGACACGGTAATTATACCTTCAGAAACAGTGTGTACTCAGACGAATCATGTTGCTCTTTAACGGTCTTATGAGTAAGAGTTCTTATGCCGCCGGACATTAATTCCTGAGCTAGTTGTGTCTAAAAGTCGAGTGCTTTTTGGTTTTCGCTATCCAGTTTGAATTGAAAGACTGATTTCCATGTTTGGAAACTTTCAATGACTATTATTTGTGGGAACAAATTAACTCCCTGGCACCCTATGTAATCCAGTTAAATTGGATGTTTTCTTGTTATCATTGTCATACAAGAATCACTCTCGTTATGTATGAGAGAGTCTTTGCTTCAGTTGCATATGGAATTTGTAACTCTTTGTAATGTACATGTATTGCAATTTCTTAGCTTCAGTTAACGATAATTGTTTGTTTGCTATGTTGCACCTGTAAGACAAGGTATTGCGTTGAACTTTATTTTGTATAGACATACAGTATGTTTAAGAATAGCGGTAAATATACCTCTGTCTGTAAGCAGTAATGAGTACCAAATAAACCAATATTTTAGGATCTTTTCAAATATTAATACCAGAAGTAATGGTTTCACCTCTGTTTCCTGAAATTAATATATGTGCTTTGCATAAGGTAGTGGAAGGGGGCGATTATAAATCATGCAAGGTAAGCAATTAATCTGCCTCCACAGCAATCCACTACAATGTCGACCATATTAATGTTCCTTTCGTTAAGAACACTCAATATTAGACACTTATATCCATACAGATATCATTATATAAACAGAAACTGACATCATAGCAGCGCAAACCACTGACTTTAGTGTCACAAGGTGGTTCAGCGGAGAAAGTGACGGTCAAAATAAGTGTATAAGTATTGGCAACACGCAGATTGAGATGTTTATTTTTGCTTATGGGTTACATTGTGTGTAAGTCTTCTTTATTAAGAATGACCCGACATGATACTAAGTATTCTCCATCACCGTCTACCTGTGAACCATCTCTGACCTGTGGAATAGTGTTTTCTGTTATTCTGTTCGTATTATGTGACGCTGAGAGGGGTGTAAGCATTCGCCTATTCGACAAAAAAAAAAAAGCCTAAAATTCCCTGTTGGTATTATAATAACGCCAGCACCAAGATTCGGACTCCGGCTTGATATATCTCCACGTGTCCAATAAAGGGGCACCATAATGCTCTCGGCTAAACTGATGGGATACTGGTTTTTTAATTAAGAGCAAGAGCGATTCAACTGTGTCAAAAGTATACCAGTAGTGTCTGGCTATGGATATGTCTGTTGATGACAGATGTGTGGCTGTCGCGCTTGTTGTGAGTGACAGGCGGGCGGCGTGCGTGTGCGAATCAGGTCTGGGTGAGCCGCCCCCTCGGCCGGAAGTCGCTGATGATGATTGATGAGGAGAGCCGCCAGATGGCCGCGAGTGGACAGCACGTGGCGGCACCACGCACCAGCCAACTCGCCAGCAACGATCCTGTAAACTACGTCACACCGGGAGAGGGAGGCGAGTCTTATGCTTCGTGACGTCACATGTTTAATTTGAATCACTTTTTGGCACGTGGCGGCTGCGCCAGATCACGCTCACTGTACCTAAGGTGTCGCACATAGGCCGCCTTTGACATAAACCAAAAGGCCAATACCACCTTTGAGGCTTTGACAAAATTTGACTTCCACATACTTAATTAAAGGATCGTGTGGTATCTGTAGTCTTTATCTTACATCACGTAAAGCCACTAACCAATATAAGCAATCACTGTTTTGTGGGTTCTTTCTGCCTTGCAACTAAACAAAATGCTTTTTATGGCATACGCGTTTCGCCTTTATTCAAGGCATCATCAGTGCCCTAGATAAACATATATACACATATATATACAATGCTGTTGTTTGATTTTTGTACAGTTTTCTAAAAAAGTATAAAGTGGGTACTTACAGTTTTTATATGTTCATTAACACGCACAAGTTCGTGTTTCCATACCAGCTACTCTTTTTGCACTATAACAAGTTTTGTAGGCTGCATTTTTGGTAATTTCACCGGCCACGAACTTTGTTGTTGTTGACATCGAAAAGTCGTGAGCCAAAGATTATGTGTTGTGTAACTATTTGTTATTTTGAATCTGCGGTCATTAGCTGTGTGTATTTTGTGGCGGTATGTTTGACTATAGGATATGTGTTATTTATTCCTGTTTTAATGTTTTGAACAAGGTTTGGTTCGTTAGGTGTATGTATTCGTTCATAACTTTTTTACCATTATTGATTGCTTTTTGTATTTGCAGGTTTTCTTGAATTGTCAGCATATTTTTGTTGTGATTATTAATCTTTAGTATTTGCATATCTGTCTGTATATTAGTGTGTGAATGATTGTGTTGTAACAAGTGTTCGGCGAATGTTGAGTGGTTGGTACATCTGAGGGCTCTCAGGTGTTCCTTGTATCTGGTCTCAAATTTTCTAGCTGTTTGTCCTATGTATACAGTGTCACACTGCTGGCATGTTAATTGGTATATTCCAGATTGGTGGTATTTGTCTGTAAATGTACCTCTGTTAAACTGTCTTTGGATAGTGTTTTTGGTTGTAAATGCTATTTTTATTCCCATTTTTCTGAAGACGTTTGCTATTTTGTGTGTGTTTGTGTTTTGATATGTCATAGTGTACCAGTGTTTGTTGTCTTTTTGTGTGATGGATTGTAGTTTTATGTGGTGATCATTGGGTGTTTGATTTATGTTCTTGTTTGTTTGTTTTCTGATTTTTTGGTTAAGCTTTTCTACTGTGTTACTATTGTATCCGTTGTTCACAGCTATTTGTGTTATGCTGTTTAGTTCCTTGTTATAGTTGTGCTTAGTGAGTGGTATTTGATTCATCCTGTGTAACATATATCTGAGTGCTGCCTGTTTCTGACTGGAGGGGTGATTGGAGCTTTGGTGGATGATTATGTCAGTGTTGGTGGGTTTCCTGTGTATGCTAAAACTGTGCTTGTTGTCAATCTTTTTGACTGTAATGTCTAGGAAATGTAGTTGGTTGTTTGTTTCTGTCTCCATAGTAAAACTGATATTTTTATGTATGTTGTTAATGTCTGTGTGAAATTCTTTTATGCGTTCTGGTGGTTCATTTAGGAGACAAATTACATCATCTACATATTTAAACCAATAGATTACATTATATTGTTTACTGGGGACAATGGATTCGAATATTTCATTTTCTATATAATCCATGAAGATGGAGGCCATTATTCCAGATATTGGGCTCCCCATTGGCAATCCTTCCTTCTGTATAAAGTAGTCATTATTGAATTCAAAGTAATTTTGTGCTGTGACTAAATTTAGTAGGGCCAGTATTTCTGTTATGAGGGCTGAGGGCATTTTGCTGTGTGTTGTCAAGTTTCTGTGTATTTGGTCTATTGTTTGGTTTACAGGGATTTTTGAAAACATGCTTACTACATCAAATGATGTAATGGTTGCTGTGTCTGGGATGAAGGTATTTTCTAATATTTCTGTCAGGTGTTGGGTGTTTTTTATGTTTCTGTCTTTGTGGTATTTGTAGTGTTTTGTGAGATATGTATGTAAATATTGGGCTACTTTGTAAGTTGGAGCATTCCTGAAATTTACTACAGGTCTTACTGGAATGTCCTCTTTGTGTATCTTGATTTGGCTTCTCATTTTGGGTGCAGTGGGATTTTTCTGAGTCATATTTTGTTTCTGCCAGTCTGTTAATAATAATGTGGTGGTTTTTAAGCATTTTTTAACATCTGTTTGGAATCGATTAGTGGGGTCTGACTTGAGCTTGGATATGTTATTGTTTTCTATGAAGTGGTTAGTTTTTGTGATGTAGTCATTGTTTTGTATTAGTACAACAGTATTACCTTTATCTGCCTTGGTTACCACAATATCCTGTTTTGTGAGTTTTCTCTTTAGTTGTTGTAAAGTTTTGTTTGTGTTTTCTACATTTCTGTGGTTGTGAGTAGACTTGATGCTGTTTATTTCTTTTACTATAAGCTCTCTAGCAAGAGTTGTGTTTATCTGGTTGTTACTGTGTTTTTCTTCTTGTGTCAGTATGTATTCTGCTTCAGTTATGGTGTCTTCAATGAAATTATTCTTGTCTGAGTTATTTAGATTGTGTTTGAGACCTTTTTCTAGTAATTTTTGTTCTTTTTCTGTTAGATTTGTAGTTGTTAAGTTGACTACACGTGGGTGGAATGTCTGTATTGGTATGTGGTTGTTATATTGTTTGTTATTTGTACTTGAAACATGTTGTGTGCTCATAAGTATGCTCATTTTTCTCTTATGTGTGCTCTTTAGTATTTCAATGTGGTGTGCTGTGTTCTTTTCTACAATGTCAATGGTATTTTGTAGAACTTGTGGGTTGTTTATAGTATGTGATAATTCTAGATGCATCAGATACAGTGTTTTATTGATTTTTTCCTTGTTTGCATAGTGATTTCTAATTTCGTTGTTTAACCAATTGGTTTCTGCTGCTTGCTTTGCTTTTTTCGCTGGTATGGAACTGTTACGAACCTTAACGTTTACATAGTTTGGTTTTATGCAATTTTGTTTACACAGTTTGTTGAAACGGATGTGCTGGATCGTCCGGTGTAGTTTAAGGTGAGTCCTCTTGTATTTGTTGTATAGGCCTGTTGGAAATGCTTGACAGAGCTGATTTAACATGTTGGTGATTTTTTCGGCCCAAGTCCTTAGTTGCTATGATAACTGTTTTGTGGGTTCTTTCTGCCTTGCAACTAAACAAAATGCTTTTTATGGCATACGCGTTTCGCCTTTATTCAAGGCATCATCAGTGCCCTAGATAAACATATATACACATATATATATACAATGCTGTTGTTTGATTTTTGTACAGTTTTCTAAAAAAGTATAAAGTGGGTACTTACAGTTTTTATATGTTCACTCTTGCTAGAGAGCTTATAGTAAAAGAAATAAACAGCATCAAGTCTACTCACAACCACAGAAATGTAGAAAACACAAACAAAACTTTACAACAACTAAAGAGAAAACTCACAAAACAGGATATTGTGGTAACCAAGGCAGATAAAGGTAATACTGTAGTACTAATACAAAACAATGACTACATCACAAAAACTAACCACTTCATAGAAAACAATAACATATCCAAGCTCAAGTCAGACCCCACTAATCGATTCCAAACAGATGTTAAAAAATGCTTAAAAACCACCACATTATTATTAACAGACTGGCAGAAACAAAATATGACTCAGAAAAATCCCACTGCACCCAAAATGAGAAGCCAAATCAAGATACACAAAGAGGACATTCCAGTAAGACCTGTAGTAAATTTCAGGAATGCTCCAACTTACAAAGTAGCCCAATATTTACATACATATCTCACAAAACACTACAAATACCACAAAGACAGAAACATAAAAAACACCCAACACCTGACAGAAATATTAGAAAATACCTTCATCCCAGACACAGCAACCATTACATCATTTGATGTAGTAAGCATGTTTTCAAAAATCCCTGTAAACCAAACAATAGACCAAATACACAGAAACTTGACAACACACAGCAAAATGTCCTCAGCCCTCATAACAGAAATACTGGCCCTACTAAATTTAGTCACAGCACAAAATTACTTTGAATTCAATAATGACTACTTTATACAGAAGGAAGGATTGCCAATGGGGAGCCCAATATCTGGAATAATGGCCTCCATCTTCATGGATTATATAGAAAATGAAATATTCGAATCCATTGTCCCCAGTAAACAATATAATGTAATCTATTGGTTTAAATATGTAGATGATGTAATTTGTCTCCTAAATGAACCACCAGAACGCAAAAAAGAATTTCACACAGACATTAACAACATACATAAAAATATCAGTTTTACTATGGAGACAGAAACAAACAACCAACTACATTTCCTAGACATTACAGTCAAAAAGATTGACAACAAGCACAGTTTTAGCATACACAGGAAACCCACCAACACTGACATAATCATCCACCAAAGCTCCAATCACCCCTCCAGTCAGAAACAGGCAGCACTCAGATATATGTTACACAGGATGAATCAAATACCACTCACTAAGCACAACTATAACAAGGAACTAAACAGCATAACACAAATAGCTGTGAACAACGGATACAATAGTAACACAGTAGAAAAGCTTAACCAAAAAATCAGAAAACAAACAAACAAGAACATAAATCAAACACCCAATGATCACCACATAAAACTACAATCCATCACACAAAAAGACAACAAACACTGGTACACTATGACATATCAAAACACAAACACACACAAAATAGCAAACGTCTTCAGAAAAATGGGAATAAAAATAGCATTTACAACCAAAAACACTATCCAAAGACAGTTTAACAGAGGTACATTTACAGACAAATACCACCAATCTGGAATATACCAATTAACATGCCAGCAGTGTGACACTGTATACATAGGACAAACAGCTAGAAAATTTGAGACCAGATACAAGGAACACCTGAGAGCCCTCAGATGTACCAACCACTCAACATTCGCCGAACACTTGTTACAACACAATCATTCACACACTAATATACAGACAGATATGCAAATACTAAAGATTAATAATCACAACAAAAATATGCTGACAATTCAAGAAAACCTGCAAATACAAAAAGCAATCAATAATGGTAAAAAAGTTATGAACGAATACATACACCTAACGAACCAAACCTTGTTCAAAACATTAAAACAGGAATAAATAACACATATCCTATAGTCAAACATACCGCCACAAAATACACACAGCTAATGACCGCAGATTCAAAATAACAAATAGTTACACAACACATAATCTTTGGCTCACGACTTTTCGATGTCAACAACAACAAAGTTCGTGGCCGGTGAAATTACCAAAAATGCAGCCTACAAAACTTGTTATAGTGCAAAAAGAGTAGCTGGTATGGAAACACGAACTTGTGCGTGTTAATGAACATATAAAAACTGTAAGTACCCACTTTATACTTTTTTAGAAAACTGTACAAAAATCAAACAACAGCATTGTATATATATGTGTATATATGTTTATCTAGGGCACTGATGATGCCTTGAATAAAGGCGAAACGCGTATGCCATAAAAAGCATTTTGTTTAGTTGCAAGGCAGAAAGAACCCACAAAACAGTTATCATAGCAACTAAGGACTTGGGCCGAAAAAATCACCAACATGTTATAAGCAATCACATAAGAGGTAACAAGAGGTTTTGACCATCACGAAGGTTCATCCTCAAAGAATTGCAGCTAGACATGACAGGTATGTTCTTTGCATATAAACGACGACTTTGTTATACGGTTGGATGAAGAAGATATTGACACATCGAATGTTCCTAACATCATCCAAATCGAGAAATATATAATATTAAATGAGTCCATGGATACAAAATGATAAAATTTTGTATCATTCATTTGGCTTGTTATGTTTCGTCAATTTTCTAAAATGTTTGATTTATTGCTCATTTTATTAAAAATGTTTTAAATATAAATGTATAAATAATTTTGGAAGTGCTATTTTAATTCAATAATCTCTAAATTTAAAATTAAGTGATGTCACACTAGGGAAGGGAGGACACACAAAAGTAAACACCTGTGACAAGGAAAATGGGGGAGGGAGCTCCAAAAATCATGAAATTCATGTGGCGTAATGTGTGTGTGGACCCTTATGTCCCCGAGGGCACTCGTCTATTCATCCTATAAGAAGCTGGATAAACATGGCGTAGTGTACATTCAAAGGAAACTGCTCCTCTAAATATTGGTATCATTCAGTCAGAAAGACTCAGCACATTAGACCTATAGTGCAGCCGCGATAAGAGTGCGCATGCGTGGCAAATCGAAAACTCTTGTCACTTGACGGTCGGACCTTTCGGGTATTTTCAGGCCAATGATTGAATTTTTATTATTATTATTATTATTTTTTTACACTTATAGTTTTATTTATAAATGCTTCGTCTTTCATTCTTCTAAAGAAAAATTAGATGTCATGTAGCCAGTATATGATTTTCTTCATATTCAGCACTAGTATATTTTAACTGCATCCCTCCCTTGTCTCACTAACTGAGCTGAAAAAACTGAAATACCTCCATAACGAGTGTTCCAGCTGAAGTAAGTTACGAAACTGTCCACACAATTATTGATAAACCAATAAAGTGCGATTTGGGCCTGCCCATATTTCTCAAGGAAGTGGTCAACCTAGGGCATTTTCATATTTTGATCAATTACATGTGTGTCCCTAAATTTCACTTTGTATCCAGAACTATTTGGCGCAGACCTCTGGTGTTTGTGTGGGGCAGTAGCCTCGAGTCCCCCATCGTGCACTATATTGGCTGCATGTCGCTAGCTGTCTGGGTGTGGGAGATATGGTGGTTGAACGTGGTCAACCTAGGACATTTTCTTATTTCGAATAAAATGTTCTAAAAAATCTTTGGAATCTTGTATAATGTTATTGATTGTATTAAAATGTTCTTGAATAATGTTTTAGAATACTATATTTTCAAATTCTTCAGGTATTAATAAATATAAATAATTCATGTGCAAAATACTTAGTTTGAGAACCAATTTCGACGTATCTTTCATTCGCGGGTTGCTGATTCGACAGGCTGCTTTTTAGTGTGGAAATATTTAAGGATCAACGCAAAAACACAAAAACCTTTAAAATTCTTGACAAACACAATCGAAGTCGTGAGCGCCAGCTAATTTTTAATAAAAACCTTTGGACCGTATCTGGGTTCTTGAGAGAATATTTGAATATCGAATCCTACCGAAAGATTAATTAAAAGATTAGAGACTCGTTCATAATGGTATCGATGCGGGTTCAGCTCTGAACGAAATTAGTACGGCAACAGGTTGTCGTCAGCGGGTAATGAGGAAGAGCTGTTCCGCTATTGGTCCAGACACACAAAGGGCCTGAGAGCGACTCGTCCATGACGTCGCCAGTCTCCCCGACTCTGTGATCGATGTCATTCGTAAGTGGCGGATTATCAGCAACACATGGCAGTATTAACTGTCTCCTTACAAGCATTACATTTAAAACTGCAAGTATATTACGCAGCTGGTATTTGAAACACACATGACTTATAAGTTTACGAAGAGCGGAAAATATAAGGAAAACTGTGAAGAATAAAATAGCATAGAAACTAAAACATCCTTCTTACATAAGGACTTATTTGTAAAAAAAATGTTAAGTTTTATCACAATCTTAGTAGGGTTTCATATACGTATAACCACCAGTGAGTGATGGGCAAAGGTCTTTTGGTGAATAATGTCGCTGACAGAGACAACACAATATCCGTAATTGTTTATGTTTATGGAATTTTCTATTGTCAGTTAATAAATTATTTCGTAACGTTTTAGTAACAAAACCAATTTCGAAGTTACTTTCTGTTGCAGTTATCTTTTAAAACCTAATATTTCAGAGAACAGGTAGATTTGCTTTCGAAAATTTCTGTAGAACACGGTCCGTAGAAAATATGATTACATGTTCGGTGCCACTGGAAGACAGGAGACGATTGCAGACCAAGCTGAGTGTTTGTAAGACAATTTATGACCAGGATATATGCCCCATCACAAATAATACCTAACAATACATAGTATATCAGTTAGGAGAAACGCAGTAAAACTTTAAAGAAAAAGTAAAAATATTGTCGAATGTGGGTGAGTTACTTACCATGTGTAAAAGCGAACATGGTAAGGTATTATTGCCGTACAAGTGGGATTAGTGTATTTCAAGTAAAAAGAGCGAACAAAGAAACACGTATCAATTATCGGTGCAGTAGGTACATAAATTGCCGTATAGTCACAAAAAGGGAAGTATTAATAACATCAAAAACAACCGACCTGTATATTTGCTTGCTGTTCTCTTCACAATTTTTACAAAGATCTTGTTAAACTGAATCTGTTCCACCCTTGATTCTGCTCAACCCATTGAACAAGCAATATTGCGCAGCAGCTTTAGCACAATCGACCACATTCTTGCCTTATGAGAACTAAGGGGTTGAGGTGAGATAGGAAGGGGGGAGGCAATGAAATGTCACCAAATCCCACCAAGGAGGGAATGAAGGGTGGACGGAAATCTCAAGTCATCTTTTGAAATTCTTGAAGGACAGTGGAACTTAAAACAAAAAAGAGCCACAAACTACGTGGATATCGAGTTTAGGTGGGGAGGGGTTTAAGGTATACAAACGACGCCAATACCGACTTTATAAAAAAAAGTCTAAAAAAAAACTACGGGGTCTGTGTTAAGGGAGGTGATCCCCTCTATTCAAAATTATTTTCAGCACTCTTGGAGTTGACAATGTCAAAGCTAGAATGGGTGGAAAAAGGAATTACACTCCTGGAAATTGAAATAAGAACACCGTGAATTCATTGTCCCAGGAATGAGAAACTTTATATACACATTCCTGAGGTCAGATACAACACATGATCACACAGACAGAACCATAGGCACATGGACACAGGCAACAGAGCATGCACAATGTCGGCACTAGTACCGTGTATATCCTCCTATCGCAGCAATGCAGGCTGCAATACTCCCGTGGAGACGATCGTAGAGGTGCTGGATGTAGTCCTGTGGAACGGCATGCCAAGCCATTTCCACCTGGCGCCTCAGCTGGACCAGCGTTCGTGCTGGACGTGCAGACCGCGTGAGACGACGTTTCATCCAGTCCCAAACATGCTCAATGGGGGACAGATCCGGAGATCTCGCTGGCCAGGGTAGTTGACTTACACCTTCTAGAGCACGTTGGGTGGCACGGGATACATGTGGACGTGCATTGTCCTGTTGGAACAGCATGTTCCCTTGCCGGTCTAGGAATAGGTAGAACGATGGGTTCGATGACGGTTTGAATGTACCGTGCACTGTTCAGTGTCCCCTCGACGATCACCAGAGGTGTACGGCCGGAGTAGGAGATCGCTCCCCACACCATGATGCCGGGTGTTGGCCCTGTGTGCCTCGGTCGTATGCAGTCCTGATTGTGGCGCTCACCTGCACGGCGCCAAACACGCATACGACCATCATTGGCACCAAGGCAGAAGCGACTCTCATCACTGAAGACGATACGTCTCCATTCGTCCCTCCATACACGCCTGTCGCGACTCCACTGGAGGCGGGCATGCACGATGTTGGGGCGTGAGCGGAAGACGACCTAACGGTGCGCGGGACCGTAGCCCAGCTTCATGGATACGGTTGCGAATGGTCCTCTCTGATACCCCAAGGAGCAACAGTGTCCCTAATTTGCCGGGAAGTGGCGGTGCGGTCCCCTACGGCACTGCGTAGGATGCGACGGTCTTGGCGTGCGTCCGTGCGTCGCTGCTGTCCGGACCCAGGTCGACGGGCACGTGCACCTTCCGCCGACCACTGGCGACAACATCGATGTACTGTGGAGACCTCGCGCCCCACATGTTGAGCAATTCGGCGGTACGTCCACCCGGCCTCCCGCATGCCCACTATACGCCCTCGCTCAAAGTCCGTCAACTGCACATACGGTTCACGTACACGCTTGTCGCGGCATGCTACCAGTGTTAAAGACTGAGATGGAGCTCCGTATACCACGGCAAACTGGCTGACACTGACTGCGGCGGTGCCCAACTGCTGCGCAGCTAGCGCCCTTCGACGGCCAACACTGCTGCACCTGGTGTGTCCGCTGTGACGTGCGTTTGATCATTGCTTGTAAAGCCCTCTCGTAGTGTCCGGAGCAAGTATGGTGGGTCTTACACACCGGCGTCAATGTGTTCTTATTTCAATTTCCAGGAGTGTAGAATCAATGGCAGAAGACTTAACAACTTGAGATTTGCTGATTACACTGAGCTTGTGGCTAATGACAGTGATGAACTGCAAATCGTGGTTACCAACTTCGTCTCCCTGTATAAAGCTGTTGGCCAGAGAATGAATCTTTCAAAAACAAAAATATGTCTAACAAATTGGCCACTGAGGGGAATGTAAATAGTAAATCTTTAGAAAATGTCAGTGAGTACATTTATCTCGGCCAGTTTGTAATCATGAGAGGTGATGTAAGACCCGAAATCAAGCTAGGATGGCAAGCATTAGGGAGGCATTCTATTATCATTGTATCTAATATGCCCGAAAATCTAAAGAAAATTGTTCATAACCAGCGCATTCTTCCTGTCTTGGACTCTAAATCAATTTACAAAAGGTAAACTTAAGAACTGCCCAAAGAGCTATGGAAAGTTCAATGCCAGGCTTAACAAAAAAATACAAGAAATGAGCAACCAACATTGGGTCAGTTACGAATGTCACAGACATCTTAGAGAAGACAGCATCCTCGTAGTGGCAATGGGCCGGCCATATTGCGCGAATAAAAACAGTGTTGGAATGGGGCTCCAGAGATCACCAAAGACCGAGAGGAAGACTTCCAGACCGATGGGACAAGGACATATGCACGGTTTTCAGGGTTAACTGGCAGAGGATCGCAGAAGATCGTTCGACCTGGAGAAGATTGCTCAGGTTCTACTTGAACTCTTGACTTTAAGAGGCCACATCAGCAAATGATTGAACTGGCTGATAATGGATAGTAACATTACTCGTGCAGCCTCCTGGAGTTAATAGCACAGAAGTGACGCCTAAAATAGTAGCCACACTAAGAAGATAACGTTACTGAAGTCGCTGTTAATCGTATGGATCTTGTAACGTCCCCCTCCCTTTCTTTTATATGCTGACTGGTATATCTCCTTTGCTAGCAATTTATAACTTCACCCACTACAGTAGTTTATTTCCGTTTTGTGTATGAGATTCTGTTAATGGATTTCATTACCAAAGATTACATACTTATTTAGAGCCTTGACACACATCCAAAAATTTAAGTACGGTAGGAAGAAGACGGGAAAATTACAATAAAATTTTATATTTTAAATGTTCCTTATTTACTAATCAGTGTATTTGATTTTATGAATGGATAAACATAATCTTCACAACTATAATAAATATACTAACTTCAGCTTCATAAAACAAGCTTCTAGCGCAAGCTAACTTCCATGAATGGGTAGTCTCAGCTCTCAGCACTTATTTTATACTGACTTAAGCAGTTATCTCCACATTATTCAGAAGTGTATTTACTACTCATAATATTAAACCAAAAATAGAAAGCAAAATGGACGCGAGAGAGAGAATAATACGTAATTTGGTTTACCTGATTTGTAGTTGGATGAAAGCCTCAATGATTTTCAAGCAGTCACCCATCGACGCACTTTTATAAAAGACCGCGACTTTAAACGACGCTCCTGAAAACGATAATTACAGATTGTGTAGAACACACAATTTATCAAATATTAATTCTCTACTTTTTTACGTATTATTAAACGCGTATTAAACCAATTTACTAGTGCCTTTTTTAAATCTTATTTTTAATGAAAAAATATTGAAATTCATACAAATCTAATTAATGAAAATATACCTCTGTTACAACTTCGATGGCAGCCTGAAAAGTTACCGTGGTGTTTGTACTATAACGGAAAAAAGGGATTCGCCTAACCACAGTGTTGCCACTAATAGCAAATTTTCTGCAGGCATCCACAAATTCAGGTAAAGGATATACGTAGAATAGGAACCTGTAAATCAATGACTAAATATCGAAATATTCGTAAGGATGATTAGCCATTAAAAAAAAATGATTGGACACTGCTACCGACATCTAGCAACATGAAGATGCTTAGAAATGAATAAACCTAAATCTTATACGATTGTACAGTACATGGAGAAGCTAGTTGCTATTTGTATCGCTCACGGTGTTAGTGACTTTAACCAGCGTCGCAGGTGATTGAGAGGTGTAATGGGGTGTTTATCGGACGAGGCGTAGGCGCTGGTCGACCTGCTATCGACCCCCGGGGGCCGAGTTATTCCAGGCAGCGGCAATAAAAGTGCCAGACCGCGGCCTCTGCAACCCCTCACA
>JARYHS010008074.1:320276551-320764191 GCA_031002005.1 Vandiemenella viatica
TCTGGGAATCAACCAAGAAAGAATTAACAGGGAATGACAGGAGCTTCACAATTAATTCACACTCTGGTATGTGCAGTATTTGTGCAATCATTAGTTGATGAGAAAACTATTGCAGTGCTCAGACTAAGAGGAACATAACCATCATTAGCTGAGACAATAGAGATTGCCTTGGAAGAGGAAGTTGTAAATATGTTGGCAAAAGAAAAACAGCAGCACCGGGAAAGTGAGAGAAGGCAGCATGTAGAAATAAACAGAGGAGGAAGAGGAGAATCTTTGAATGGTGTTATCAAAAGGATTGTTGAAGGTGCGAGAGGGCCGAATCCTCAATTCTGCAGAAAAGTGATACAAAACGCAAGGTTGTGTAGAGAAGTGTTGGCTATACAAGGAATTGCCACAGTGTCAAGACTCTGTTGGAAAGTAGGGCATGATACAAGGCAGTGCAGAGGTGATGTAAGCATGTGAGAGGTTACTGCACAGCAGGAAAAACAAACAGAAGACAGAAGATGATAAGATGAACAGAAAGAAGTGATAATGAAGTTGCAACAGTGGTGGAAAGGGCCAGGTAGGCTATGTCCTACCAATGAGAAGGCATATAGAGGGCATTGCTGAAGGGATGATAATATGAAAGATCCTGTGCCAAGCAAAAATGTAATTTGTCAAGCCATACTGAAGCATGCCACATCTATTGGGCAATGAAGTGTAATAAGTGTCGGAGAGGGGGCCTTCATTCAAGGGACTGTAATACATGCTCATGACTTGAACAAGTACAGGGACCATGGAGGAGAGCAGAAGATTCAAAAAACCAAGGAGGAGCAAATCCAGGCAGTCCGGAGACACTCAGAGACAGGAGCTAAACAAGAGTGACTGCATCATTGATTATAGAAATGGTTATATTGAGTTAGTGTGTGAGGAAAGCAAATTCATTCCAATTTAGCTTCTTCTAGACTCAGGAGCACAGGTGTCCCTTCTCAGGTTGGTGTGTGTGAGGGAACCACAGTGGCACGAAATGGTGAATGTAATCAGAATCCAGGTAATCACTGGAGGAATGATTCCAATGGAAGGAGCAATAGTGGTTATACTGAAAGAAGGAAAGGGGTTAAGAATGTGGCCAAAAATGCAGGTGATCTTGGTGGGAGTGGATACCCCATACAACAGTATAATCTGGAGAGAAATGGAAGGCCACAATAGATTATGGGAAATCAGTGGTGCATATCCAAGGCCATACAGTTAATATGAAATGTAAAGAAGATTCTGATGTGAGAAAGAGACAAGAAGGATGACAGGAACAGCCCATCAGGAGGAGATGTGCAGAATACATGTAGGAGTACAACAAGAGATGGTTGTAGAGACAGAAGTTGAAGGAATACCAGGTTCGAAGGAGCCTGTCATAACAAAACAGGAATTGGCAGCAGGAGTGCTGAACCCAGAGGTGTTGGTAGCAGTGCAACAGGGAAAAGTCTTCTGACTGTTTTGAATGTTCCTGAAGGAGAAATAATGTTGATTCATCTGAAAAGAGTGGCAGAAGAAAACTTTGAATGGAAGAGATGTGCAGCATATTATGATATCTTCCAAGTGGAAGGAGATGTTTTGCCATATATAGAGACAGTGGAGCACAAGATACGAATAAACCCCGAAGAGGTCAGGAAGATAGTAAATGGGAGATGGGATAAAATACCTGAAGGCAATTGAAGGATCTGAAGAAACATGTTGAGTCATAAAAGATTTTTGCTTTTGCAGTCGCCATAATGGTATAAAAAGCTTCACAAGGTTTACACTCAGTCAAAATGTTCCTCCTTCTTCTTCCTCACATTTCATTAAGGCCTTAGTTCATCCTCAGGGGACTTAGCCACCTGCTGAGTCAGCTAGAGACTGGCGTTGTGGCTAGTTGTACTCATATTTATACTGTGGAGACTATTGATACTCTAACCAACATCAATTACCCAGATATATGATGTTTGCGATGTACTGTTTATGGCCACAGAGTTATTTTTTATTTAATACACATTTCCATACATGGCTAAGACCATAACTGCCATATCTGTTAAGGTTGTTTGGCTGTTTGAATATCTCATAGCGCCCCTTACTTTTCTTTGATGTTTGGTTCTAGCTAACACTTGTATTTTCCCATAATATTTTATGTTACTCTTTCAGCTGGTGTTCGGCAATAGCAGATTTTGTGGGATGCCTTAGATGTTGTGACATTACAGTAGTCATGCAATCCTTGATTAATCAATATCGGTGTAGATATCGATAATCGATATACAGCGAGAGGCTACTCTCTGAGCTAAACTCGCAGTCATTAAAGTGTTAACCCGCATAGCAGCAACCCGGGAAATATGGTGTGGTTGTGTGTAAGTGAAGTGGTGTATTCTTGAAGACATTTGGGGCATATGGATACGTAAAACGCGCTTCCACGATGGGAAACTAATGTTGGCATGACGTCGCTATTCGTGAGATACGCCAAACGGTGCAAAAATACACCGATACTTGCTTAGAGAACTGTGAAAGTGCTATTGTGTATTTGTAACTGTTGTACAGACATTCAGCATATTCCTTATTGACGGAGAGTATTTAGTGATTCAACTTTTCACTCCTAAGAACTTGCAATCTTTGGAAAAGTAATAATTAATTCCAGTTGGTGGTCGGCGTACGGATGTAAGATACAAACTGTTGGAATAAAAAAGTTGTTCTACTTGTACTTCCGATGTGTGAGTGTATCTTTTTAATGGTTGATTCCTATGAACTCGTGAATATTCAATATTCCTAGTACGTTCGACTAATCGCTGGTGGCGACCAAGACAAAATAATAAACTACGAAGTATCGATGCCTCCATGAGGTAGGTCAAATCATAGTGTTGTGGTAACATCACTATCTGCAACTGAACATTAACTCCAGTAAAACGCGAATAAGTACTGGACTAACTATTATTAATTAACCAAGTAAAACCTAGTAGTTTTACAATGTGTGAGACTCATATGTTCACACATCCTCACGGCTATGCGTCGTTCAGTTTCATTTGGCTGTCTCAGTTTTCATTTTATTTTGTTTCTGCTTTTAAATGTGGGTAGAATATAAACTTTAGTTAATATTCACTGTAAAAGGCAAAACTTTTGAAGATATAAAAAAAAACTAACAGCGATACTGGAAAATCTTGAACTTTATTATGAAGAAAACCTACTGGGACCAAATCCAGGTAAAACAATGGTCTGTGCCTTCCTCATGCACAATCAGCAAGCAAGAAAACGGGTTAATATAACGTGGAGAGGGGAGAGACTACAACATTACACAAACCCAAGTTATCTGGGAATAACACTGGACACAACCATATCCTTTAAACAGAAATGTCAAAAGCTAAAATGAAAGCGCAAGGAAATAACATCATTTACCCTTTACGGGATGATACCTGAATTTCATGAAATGAGATTATTGAAAATAGTGTGATACAACGAAAAGAAACTATTTTTTGATAAATTTCTTGTAGCCTTTGCTGTCAAGTCACTAGTACTTTTATTGTTTAAATATATTTTTTAAGTTGATCTAGTGCTTTTTCAGATGCAATACAGGGTGCTTTCAATACAGTAAAGTACAATTATTGGTAATACTGCACGCTTAAACAAAGAGATTGCAGGTGGTGAAGATAACGGAGCTAGTTGTCGAAATATCATGTTTTCATAACAGAATCTGGCGGTACACCCATGAAGACTTCATTGCAAATGTAAATTTCTTATTTTAGACCCTAAGTCAAAACAATTTCCATTATCACATCCTATTATTGATCTACTTTTTTTTTACTTCATTTTAATATTATACTGCGATAGGCGACCCGTGCGAAAATTTCGCGAATGAAATATGATGAATAGTAAGGTTGAATGCTTGTAATATAATGAAAAGTAGATCCGCACTTTTGTTTAGTGTAAAAGGTGTGCATCAAAATACTTACAACATATTACGAAACAGTTAGGAAAATTTAAAACACACTGTAGCTACGACAAACTGTCACTGACTAGAATTCAAACCAACCTGAACAAAATGCACACAGCATATCAACATCTCTGTAGTATAAAAAGTTTACATTGATATTGTATAGCAAAACAAAAATGTTTATGTAATAGAAAAAATATCCGAAAAGTTACTTATTGTATAAATAAAACAGTTTATTCACTTCTCTGTAATATCTGCTGCGACAATCTAGAGACATGGCTTTGAACTGTCTCATACGTGCGACCACATTAAGTACCATATTCCGAAAACAAAAAAATTTAGGATTTTACCTAATTGGAGACCTTATTCTTTAAAACGATATGTCATTTATTGATTTCGGTTAAGTATCAAAAGAGACAAATTATCATAAAAAAAAACATGTTGTAGAAATAATATTGATACTTTTGCCATTTAAGTGTCAAGTTCCTTTTTTTCGGTTAGGCATCAAGTGAGGTATAAAAAAAAGTTTTAGAAATTATGATATTTTTGCCTCTTCAGGTTCAATTTGGTGAATTTTGTGACCAAAGTGGATACTATAATATTTAAAACGATACATTATTTATCAATTTCGGATAGGTATCAGGGGAGATAAATGGCTCGTGACAAAAAGAAGTTCATTTTAGAAATATTAATACTTTTAACCTTTAAGGATCGAATTCAGAAAAATTCCTTTTTTTTTTTTTTTTAAATGTGGTATAACGGATCTGAAAACCTTATGAAGACCTAAGTATTTAAAATAATACCTTGTTTATCAATTTTTTTTAACTATCGAGAAAGATAAATGTCTCAAGACACAAAAAACACATTTTAGAAATGCTGATATTTTTTCCCTGAAAATAAAATGTTACCACACCAAAGACCTTAATCTTTAATATGATACCTCATTTATCTATATCGGTTAGATATGAAGGGAGATAAGTGGTTCGTGACACAAAAACACATTGCAGAAATATTAATATTTTTACCACTTAAGGGTCGAATTCCGAAAGATTCTTGTCTTAATATATAATATCATCAAAACGGAGATCTTAATCTTTAAGTTGATACATCATTACACAATTTCAGATAGGAATACAGGGAAATAAATGATTTGTAATATAAAAAACATAATTTTAGAAATATTGACATTTTTGCCCTTTAAGGGTTGAATTAAGAGAAATTACTTTCTTAAAATATAATGTTACCATGGTGGAGACCTTAATATTTAGAATGATACTCGTTTATCTATTTCTGTTATATATTTATGGAGATACACAGTTCGTGACACAAAAATGCGTTGGAGAACCTTTGATACTTCTTCCCTTTAAGCGGTGAAATAATAAAAAAAATTCTGTCTTAATACATGATTTTACCAAACGGGAGACATTAATGCTCATAATTACTTCATTTATCAATTTCATTTATCAGTTAGATATCCAGGGAGATAAATGGTTCGAGACACAAAAAACGCATTTTAGAAATATGACATTTTTTGCCATTTAAGGGTTGAATTATGAAAAATTCATTTCTGAAAATATGTTATTATGGCGAAGACCTTAATCTTTAATATTATACCTCATTTATCTATATCGGTTAGATATGAAGGGAGATAAATGGCTCATGACACAAAAACACGTTGCAGAAATACTAATATTTTTACCCTTTAAGGGTCGAATTCGGAAAGATTCCTGTCTTAATATATAATGTCACCAAAAGGAGATCTTAATCTTTAAAATGATACCTCATTACATGATTTAATATAGGAACACAGG
Source organism: Vandiemenella viatica (assembly GCA_031002005.1). NCBI lineage: Eukaryota > Metazoa > Arthropoda > Insecta > Orthoptera > Morabidae > Vandiemenella > Vandiemenella viatica. Next base: position 320,282,285 of record JARYHS010008074.1, read on the forward strand.
GAAATAAATGATTTGTTATACAAAAAACATAATTTTAGAGATATTGACATTTTTGCAATTTAAGGGTCAAATTAGGAAAAATTCCTTTCTTAAAATGTAATGTTACCATGGTGGAGACCTTAATCTTTAATATGAAACCTCATTTATCTATATTACTTAAATATCATTGGAGATAAATGGCTCATGACACAAAAAGGCGTTGTAGAAATATTAATACTTTTGCCCTTTAAGGGTCAAATTCCGAAAAATGCCTTTTTTAAAATATGGTTAGACCAAAGCGGAGCCCTTGATTTTTTAAATAATAACTAATTTCTCAATTTCGGTTACTTATCCAGGGAGATAAATGGCTGGAGACACAAAAAAAGCATTTTAGAAATATTAACATGTTTGCCCTTTTAGGGTCAAATTACAAAAAATTCCTTTCTTAAAATATAACGTTACCACGGCGGAGACCTTAATCTTTAATATTATACCTCATTTATCTATATCGGTTAGATATGAAGGGAGATAAATTGCTTGTGACACAAAAACACGTAGCAGAAATATTAATAGTTTTGCCCTTTAAGGGTTGAATTCCAAAAATTCCTGTCTTAATTTGTGATGTCACCATACCGGAAATCTTAATCTTTAAAATCAGGGGTGGCCAACCGGTGGCCCACGAGATTCAACACACTTTTACAAAATGCATTTTATATTTCATTTTTAGTGTTATATACAGTATTTCTCTACAATGCGTGTATAGCATCATTATTGTTATATTAACTATGTTTGCATGTAAGAATAATAGTAAACACAAGAATAACTCAAGTTTCAATTTTTCACTCCAAAAAAAACGTCTCTAGTGGGGAAATATAATATTATATGCGGCCCGCGGGGTTATGATTCACTTCCAAAGTGGCCCGCAAGATCATTTGGGTTGGCCACGCCTGTTTAAAATGATACTTCATTAAACGATTTCAGATAGGTATCCAGAGAGATAAATGACTCGTAAAACAAAAAATGGCATTTTAGAAATATTGACATTTCTGCTCTTTAATGGTTGAATTCCAAAAAATTCCTTTCATATAATATGATGTGACCAAAGTGGAGAACATAAGCTTTATAATGACACCACATTCATAGATTTCGGTTAAGTATGAAGGGAGATAATAACTTGTGTAAGGGAACCAAGATAATAAAGCAGGATTTAATTTTATTTGAGAATTGGTACGTAAATTTTGTCATTGTACGTGCAAGTTACAACTCGCTCAGAAGCGGCTGCTTACAGCTAAGGCGGACGTGTATCACGCTATGGTCACGAGGTGACGCCGTCGAGTCAGCGGTTTAGGCTTGCTACAAAGCGAGCCTGCACACTCGAGAGGTTCTTCATTCTTTACGGAACGGCACGCAGCAAACATGTAATCGTTTACAGAAGGTAAGACATGCAGCAGCCTCGGTTGGTCTCCAAAGTCCAAAATTAGTTCGTTGGTCTTCCAAAATTAGTCGGTTGGTTCTCCAAGTCGGTCAGGTCAATAAGTTTGGGTTTTCAGAGTTAGTCAGTTTGTATCCAAAAGTGTTCAGTCTTTGTTATAATAATTTCTAAAGTATTCGGTTGGTTTGAAGTTGGATAATATGTCGTAAAGTAGCTCAACTGCCCCGGTGTAACTTATTTGGTTGATTAGGCTTCCATTTATATGTGTTGGTAGAAGATGCCGCCAGTTATAAGAATTATTCAGTCGTCGTTGTATTTCAGTGAATGTTGTGTATGTGTGAGAGAGCGGCCTATTGTGTTAATGGTTGTGAAGTAATAAGTGATTTGTAGGAAGCATTTGTTAAAGTAAAGGCAGTAATTACGTGATAACATTGAGCAGTAAATTCAGTTTAATAAAGCAAAGACGTGTCATTTTCTCTTCAGGTCAGTTAGTTGGAATCGGACTAAAATGTATGTTAGGTTTTTTATATTAAATGGTTTGTAACTTATCCGCATCATGTTTGGTCTCAATAACACTCGTAGACTAAGTACCCATAGCCCCACAGATCCTGATATGATATTGTATTGTGTTTCAGAATAATATTGTTAATTTGATACTATAAAGAAGAGTGAACGAAGTTTTATTTCCATGAGGTAAGAAAGTATAAAATCAATCGCAGTCTGGTAATCTCTGCGTAATCAAAGAGTACCTGGTGTCAGATCCTGATAATTGCTAGAATTAACATCTCCTAGCTAATTTCCTCCTCCCCCCCTTTCGGTTACAAGTGAAATTAAAGTTAGATGAAAATCTTTAGTAATGTTGGATAGTTAATATAATAAGCAACCACTCGTGCCACACACACACCCCAACCCTCACAAATTGGTTTTCAGAAGTGGAATAGCAAACATGTGCGTGATTAAGTCTGAGGAAATATGTGTTTAGTTAGTACCAACTTTCCGCAGTGAATAATTTGTTGTTTCGTGATTTCGTTTTGTATAGCTTGGAGACTAACTGAAGGTATGTTGCGTGTCTTTACTAAAAAAAGGGTGTCTGGAAATATTTTTTGCAAAAGATAAAAAATTATTTTAAGAGTTCGAAGTTGTTGTAGTTGAGCAAGGAGCAGAAGATGGCGGCGTGGCAACAGGTGGCGCTCACATTGGCGGACAGGTGGCAGCAGCGGAGAAGATGGCGACAGCGATGCGCGCGCAACTCCAGCAATGAGCAGCAATATTAACATGGCCCCGAGATGAAGTAAACAAAGCAGCCGACGCCAGAATATGTAAAAGTAAGTGCATTTTAATCTCTTGTCAGTGTGTAGGGACATCTCTATAGTTAAAAGCATTGTAAAAGATAATGTAATCGAGTTTGTTCACAAGTAATGGTACGCAAGCAAGTAGTGTGGCTTGTCGGGAGTGCGTATTTGAAATCTGTACTAAAGTAAGTGGCAACAGGCGAGCATGACCTATTCGCGCGTAGTGAGGTAATAAGTTGTATTTGGTGTAATAGGCGCGACAGTTGAGAAATCCCTCCAGGGCACGAAGTGTAACAAGGTGAACATATGAGATGAAAAATGATGTAAGAAGCAAATGAGGTTATACGACAGTAGACTAAATTTTTCGATATTGTGGATTGGTTAACTAATTTTGTGAAACTTCCTTTAGAGTGTAAACACGCAGGTGTTTCCTTTTCAGAAAGTTAAATGGCAAAATACAGGTTTAATGTTGTTAGGGAGTCGCGACCCAAAATGCAACTGTAAAACAGACCTATTAGCTTGTCACATCTTAGTTTGCAAGTTGGAAAACGTGCTGGCATATTAACAATCTATTTCCATAGGTTAAGCTAACACTGTTCGTTGTTTTTCTTTGTGTATGGTTTTAAAATTATCGCCATTGAAGGGTAGAGCTACAAGTAGCTAATGGTGTAATACTAAGTCTATTGGTCAAGTTGAAGTGAAGTGTAAAGCATCAGTAGTGGTTAAGTGGTAATGGTTCACCCAGGTGGTTGTTGAGGTTACACAGAGATTATGAGTTGTATTGTCTAAGGATGAATAACAGAAATGTGTCTACATAATGTTACCTTCAGGCAACTGTGGTATTTAGTGAAGTGTGGTGCCCCACGAAAGCATGCATGTAGTGAAGTCATACGGCCGTATGTGGAAATGAGAAATATTTGAGAGGAGAGAGGGTTATGAGTTGATGAATGTGTTGTGTTGTCAGTAAGTCTCGCAGGAGGAGTAGGAACAGAGTAAAGAGGAGTAAGTATAATGGTGTAATAATTGTTGTGTTGGCCACTAGTGAGAATATTTGTTGTATATGGAGTAATGTAATGAAGGCATTCCTAGACAGAGTTTGACATGATTTATAGTAGCAGCCACCAGTAAGTGAGTAATGAGATGATTTTGATTTGTGAAGGCACACATGATTTTGGTTATGTTTTGGGTTTTTGCTTGCTTGGTTATATTAGTAATGTGTTGTAATGTTGTGTACACTGGTGATGTAAATTGATGTAATTTGGTGAAGTTATAATGGGTTTAGTGATGACGGTTATACTTAGTATACCATATCTGGCTGTGTGCAGATATGTCATCACATGTTGAAGTATTAAGTAAGTCTGTGGTGTTGATGGCAGTTAGGATATTTATTGTGTATGATTGAGTTAAGATCTGATCTGTTACAGTGCAAATAGAGAATTATGTGTTGTGGTAAAAGAGTGGACAGCTGATATGTTAAGTGGACTCTGGTCATAAAAGAAGTTGCAGTTAAATTATAGTACCCTGTCATTGAGATGTGATGCAACTGAAGTTCCCATGTAAGGTAGGAAAAGTATTTTATTATGTAGTGGTCAAGATTGCCCATGTGAAACTGTTGATATGTGGTATAGAAATTTGTACAGTCTATGTGAGTGATAGTACACCACCGATATCCAGGTATCGTAACGACTGAGTTTCTATTTAGTACAATGCAGTAATTGATGTGGCGAAACGATTTATTGTTTGTGGAAACACGAGAGTGTAGACCCAGCTTTAACGTTATCAGGCAATATACAGAGTTCATACCCAAAGGAGGGAGAGGCCATCCCAAATTTGGCAGTTACACGAACCTAAAAGTCTGTCGTCCATTTAAACACAGCAGATGTATTATATAAACCTACATTGAATTCTTCATATGAGGGTAATTCTAACACTTGACTACACTAAAATTGTAATAAATTTGCAGATAAAGCCATGTAATGAATCATTTAGTTGAGAGAAGTGAGCCAGGACTTTGAATATTTGGAATTGAGTCATTAGTAGTATTTTTCTGAAGTTACATAATTTACAAGTAAATTCATTTTCCCCCTGTTACATTTTGTTGTACTATTCACTATGAGAATTTAAATTATTAACTCTTCTTGGCATATGTGTTCACATTTTAATTATTGTTGCAATGAAAATATCAAGTAAATTTCAAAAGACAGTCTAAAGATGTTAATTTGTTGTGAATTCCTTTGAAGATAAGATTAAAATTGAAACAAATTTATTGTGGCTCAATGGTTCATGCATGTGAATAAGTTAGTGGTATTAACATCCTATTAAGATTTTGGAGTATAGTTATTGGTTGAAAGATTTTCCTGGGAGTAAGATATTTAAAGAGTTGAGATTTGGCAACCAGAGATATTTGTGTGTCCACAAGTTTTGATCATAGTAATGGCTTATTGTAATGTGTGCAGTGCTTAAGGAATTTTGCAGAAGAATCAGTGCAATCTTTTATCCATCTGATTGAGTGATTGTCTTGCAAGCTGGTATGAGTCACAGGTCTTTCCATTTTGATTTTGAAATTAGTTTTGCAGTGAATTTGGACTTTAATATATTGTTCTGAGATTTTATTTATGTCATTGATGTCATACTGTGTATTTAATTTATTCTTTGGTTTTCTTATGTGTCATATTGGAATCAAGTTGTCATGAAAAGCAGGCTGTAAAGGGATGTATTTAAGTTGGTTTACGAGACAGCTAAATGGATTAACAGTTGTTCTCAGGTTTTGACGAGTCCTTTTTCAATGACGTGTCTTGAAGGTTGCTCTAGGGCGTAAAACTGATGCTCGTGGTTAGATTTAGGGGATGGACAGATGTAATAGTGACATTCTAGTTCTCAAGTGACATTATCTAAAATTTGGTTTTGGACATTCATGTTTGATTTGACAGAGTGATGGTAAGTACAGTTGTGGTATCGAGTATGTTATCAATGCTTCACCTTTACTATTTGGCAGTGTTTTCTAAAGTGGACTAGTAAAAGTAAATTGTTGTGACTCAGTAAACATTATGGACCTGTAAGAATAAGAACTGTGTGGTTAATGTAGTTGTTCAGCAACGTTTTCTGGAGAGTGGTGCGTAGAAGCAAAGTTACGTTCTGCGTTTATAATCGTCAGTATGTAAGAAACTGCAATAACCAGAACTTTTGTTGGTAGCTACTGTTTCCTTACGTTAAACCTTCTCATCCGTATTAGGCTTATAACATCTAGGTCAAGAGAACTTATTCAAACTACAAGATTCCGCAAGATTAGTACCAGCTAGAACGAGTGACAGATTATGTTGAAGAGAGGTTATGTTGTCATCGTTGGTTTATAGTTCTGCAAGATGTCTGATATTAAAACGAATGGCAAGTTATGTTGACATCCAGAAATTATCATCGTTGGTTCAGAGTACAGGAAGAGAAGAAGATTTAGAAGTTCAACGTTTTGAAAAATTTATCGGCAGAGACTTTAGCAGTTACAGTATCTATATTTTTGCCCAGCGTTGTCTGTGTTGAAGAATTATATCACTTCTATTTCGGTCCTTGATTGCTATATTGAACTATGTGTGTGTTGTGAAACGTGTGACTACATTGGACAGTGAATAATGATAGATAGCAGTTCGCAGCTTAGTCTGAGAGGGACGGCCGACTGCAGGAAAAGTGAGTTCCTCGAGTTTAGCAGGTTTCGTATAACGAGTAAAATTATGGCTCAGATGTGCATTTTGGACAGAAGGGGTAGCACACAAAGCACCATATCACTTAATTCAAGTTGCAAGTCTAAAAAATTTCAGTACATTTTGATGTAGAATTCAGTTTGGACATAATTGGTTTATATTTTGTAACGTTTATTAATTGTTTGTTGAAATTGTTGTAAGATTGTTGTTTTGAATTTGTATTGTCACTTCTTAGCCTTCGTTTAAGTTGGAAATTGATGTATTGTTGTGATTGCATGTGATGCACTGTGAAGCCAAGTATTTGAGGCACTGAGTTTTAAGGTAATTGATGTTGAGATATGAGATAAGAAATGTTGAGTAAGAGGCAGTTACTGTTGTGTGATGAGATGATACTGCTAAGAATTAATAATCAGATCAATCCTATTGTGTTGGGATTATGTGCCATTTTTGTAACACCACCACAGGCTGAAGTCAGAGAGAGTAACCATTAAGTGAGAAAATAGCTATGAAGTCAGAGAGAGTAACCATTAAGTGAGGAAGTAACCATTAAGTCAGAGAGAGAGAGTAATTATGAAGTACTTGTACCCAGTGATGTTGATAGTTTGTGAACCAGTTTTATGAATTTGTTAGTATATCCATTTGATAAATGTTTATTTTGGAATCTAATTTTTGTTCTGAAGTTTATGTGGAATAAGTAGTATATGATTGTGAAATATAATGCATGAGTGAAATTTTAAGTTGATTTGGAAGAGATCTATAGAATTATTGTGAATATTTTGTCTTTGTTTGAGAATATGTGCATGTTAAAGATAAATTGAAGATGCAGAATCAATTTTGAGAGTATTTGCTTTGGATAATTTTGGATTTGGAGTTTGAGTAAATTTGAGTAATGATTTTGATTTATAATGTTAACTTTGTGATTTTGATTTGTATTAGAAATTTTGTAAAGAGATGCTCCTACCAGATAGTAGTTCCTACCAGTTTTGTTGAAAGTAAAGTCTTTGAGTTAATTAATGCTGACAAAGAGAGAGAAAGAGATTAAATGCATCTTGCTTAGTTAAAAGTGGTCCATGGAACAGATGTAATGATTGTGATTTAAGTGGAAACAGAGAACAAGTACTGTCGCAGATTATAATGTTTCAGTGTCTCGAGATGCGGCACGAGAATGATGAGCAGATGGACCAGTATTCCAAACAGCTGAGAGAGGTCAACAACCCAGGACGGAGTTTCAGTAGATCATCACCCCAACATCAAATTCCAGACATCCCTAACATCAAGATGATCGTCAGCCCCCCCCCCCTCAACATCATCAGTTCCTGACAGCCCTAACATCAAGATTGTCAACATTCCCCCCCCCCCTCCAACATCAACATTGATCAGCTGACGTAGTTGTGTAGAAAGCTGTGGACTTATCCAGTAATTGATTATTTTGTAGAACTCAGTAGAAAAGGAGTAGATCTTTTCAATTTGGTATCATAGTAACTGTAGTTTGGTGAACTTAGAACTTTCAGTAGATTTTGATTTGTTGAGTATACTGATGGACTTCAATGATTCGAGCAATTTTGGACTATTAATTGATTTGTTGCAGGACATTGGTAATTTAAAACTTTTAATTTTGATTTCATTGGTAAATTCCATTTGATTGCAATTTGATTTTTGAATACTTGATTCTGAATATTGAGATACTTTGATTATTTTGGTTGTTTATGTTTACAATGACACTTTGAAATTGATACAAACAATTTTGTACACTTTATGATTTATTTGATGATATTTATTTGACTTTGTGTGATTTTTCTTGAAACTTGAAGATGAAATTATTGTGTTTTTCAATGAAGTCCGCAGGTTAGATTTTTTCTTAGAAGAGAACATGACACGATCAAAGAGTTTTAAATGTTTATAGATTTTTGAGATTTTACTATGTGATCAGAGAGGCAGTATGTTTGTGTGAAAGATTTTGATTTGGTTTGATTTTCATATTTTTGATTGGTTGTTTTGAATTTCATTATCTTTGGTATTGGTTAGGTATCATCGTTGATTAGTAGAACTTGGTCTCGTAACTGAAGAGACGTGGACGTCTCTTATCCCGGAGGGAGAGTGATGTAAGGGAACCAAGATAATAAAGCAGGATTTAATTTTATTTGAGAATTGGTACGTAAATTTTGTCATTGTACGTGCAAGTTACAACTCGCTTGGAAGTCGCTGCTACAGCCAGCGGAAGCATGTATCACGCTATGGTCACGAGGTGACGCCGTCGTGTCAGCGGTTTTAGACTTGATACAAAGCTAGCCTGCACGCTAGAGTGGTTCTTCATTCTATACGGAACGGCGCGCAGCAAACATGTAATCGTTTACAGAAGGTAAGACATGCAGCAGCCTCGGTTGGTCTCCAAAGTCCAAAATTAGTTCGTTGGTCTTCCAAAATTAGTCGGTTGGTTCTCCAAGTCGGTCAGGTCAATAAGTTGGTTTTCAAGTTAGTCAGTTTGTATCCAAAAGTGTTCGGTCTTTGTTATAATAATTCCTAAAGTATTTCGGTTGGTTTGAAGTTGGATAATATGTCGTAAAGTAGCTCAACTGCCCCGGTGTAACTTATTTGGTTGATTAGGCTTCCATTTATATGTGTTAGTAGAAGATGCCGCCAGTTATAAGAATTATTCAGTCGTCGTTGTATTTCAGTGAATATGTGTATGTGTGAGAGAGCGGCCTATTTGTGTTAATGGTTGTGAAGTAATAAGTGATTTGTAGGAAGCATTTGTTAAAGTAAAGGCAGTAATTACGTGATAACATTGAGCAGTAAATTCAGTTTAATAAAGCAAAGACGTGTCATTTTCTCTTCAGGTCAGTTAGTTGGAATCGGACTAAAATGTATGTTAGGTTTTTTATATTAAATGGTTTGTAACTTATCCGCATCATGTTTGGTCTCAATAACACTCGTAGACTAAGTACCCATAGCCCCACAGATCCTGATATGATATTGTATTGTGTTTCAGAATAATATTGTTAATTTGATACTATAAAGAAGAGTGAACGAAGTTTTATTTCCATGAGGTAAGAAAGTATAAAATCAATCGCAGTCTGGTAATCTCTGCGTAATCAAAGAGTACCTGGTGTCAGATCCTGATAAATTGCTAGAATTAACATCTCCTAGCTAATTTCCTCCTCCCCCCCCCCTTTTCGGTTACAAGTGAAATTAAAGTTAGATGAAAATCTTTAGTAATGTTGGATAGTTAATATAATAAGCAACCACTCGTGCCATAACACACCCAACACCTCACACTTGTGACAAAAAACACCTTATAGAAATAATATATAAGATTAGCTATTTAGCTTTATCTTGAAAATATACTGGTACACTAAAAAGGTTATATTTTAAGAGACAAAATAATTGCTTGAAAATGGTACACAAAAAACTAATTCGAAAGGATGACTGAAACAATTTCCAGCTAAATTCGAGTACACTAGTAGCCTTATATAAACTAGATGAAATGAACTATGACATAAATAATCTTTATAAATTGACAGTATTTTGTTTGTAATATTATGCAATATGTTAAGCACATTTATAATTTTATTGATATGACAACAAACATAAACTTAATGCACTGTTACATACTATAGATTGGCTACCACTGATTAAAATCTGCATGGTCAATTGAATCTGTATTTGAGAGTGAAGCGAAGAAATTGATTGCAGATTTTATAATTATTCTATGCACGTGTTGTGTTTTGATGGAGTAAAATGGTTTAAATGAACTTAATCACTGTTGCGAATGTATTAAAAACAACAGAGTGCATGGAATATTAGAGGAATTAAAAATGTTATGTGGGCCATAATGTTTTGAATGAGATTTAGATTTTTTTTAGAATTTGTTTTAGCAAATATGCTGCTATGTGCTTGTATATATTTTCTATTTTCATTTTAAAATGTTTCCTTATGATTTCAAGTAATTTTGTGTAAGTTTTGATTTTTTTTGTTTGATTAGTATCGTCTCCATGATTGTTGGAGCTCAAAAAAGGTCTGTCGGCGCATTTACATTCTCAATATCCATCGTGTGAAGTGCATGTTCTCACAACCAAATCCAAACAATTTCGGATCTCATTGCCCTCTTATATGTCTGTGCAACTCAAGCACTTACACTGATCCTGTGTTTGGATTGGAGCGAGTAATTCGCGTGAGCATTTTTTCCACGAATACGTGTGCACTGGACGGCCAGCCTTAAGTTCAGCCATGTGGTGCGAAGTTCATTTCTTTTAGTTTTTTGTTTTATTTATTTAGAATTCAATTAGCATTCAGACTAAGTACCTTGAAGTATTTTTTTATGACTCATGTTGGATAAATTTAGTAAATTTTGAGTTATCCGATTTGCATTTTGTCAACAGTCAACATGGAATTGTATCATTTTTGAATTTATACAAATGCAATGATCCAGAAAATCAAGCATAAAACCAGTATCGTCTGTCATAGGAGAACAGTTTTTGTAGAGCATGTGCTTAATGTAGTTAGAAGTGCCCATCCTGTCAGTGAAATTGCAACGTCGGTAAGTACTCCCGCTTCATGTAAGTTTGCTTTGTTTTCTACTGAACCGCAATATGCAAATGCGATCTCGATGAAGTAAACAAGCATAGTTTGGATGAGAAGGATATTTCTATTAGGAACCTAAAGCTGACACATTGTAGAGGCTACCCAGGGTTTTTGGCTAAAGCTGGGCAATAGTTACTAAAGCTGGGTAAGAGTTGATTTCATACAGTGACAGCCAAAACCAGGGCAACTGTTACAGGCATTGGAAAGTGGCGATACAGATGGCAATGACAGCAAAACAGGTCAAGTGTCAGCATAATTAAGCTGAAGCATGACAGCATTTGGGAGAAGAAGGTAGGGAAGCAGGCACCATGATTGGCTGGGGATTCTCCCCACTGTTGGATCCATGGAGGGGAGCAGCAATCAAAGCTGAGGTGCACGAGGAGAGAGGAGCTGTCTCTCTCTTGCAGGAAGATCGTCTTTGACAGCCACGGAGCGAGGTGAATAGGTGGAGCTAGGGGCTAGCAGCAATGGCAAACTAGGCTCAAGATATGGCTCCAGAAGGAAGGCAGAGCTGGACTTAGAGGCGAGCAGCAGTCTACAATGGGAGCAGCCAGGAGTCTACGCCAGCAGCAGTCACTGTAACAGGTGGGAGGAAACCATTGAAGCAATGTAATGGGTGAGTCAAACAGTAGAGCCAAGTAAAGGGAGTCATTGCCTATGGAGGAGTTAAAGGGCGTTAAGGATGTTAATGATGAATATAAATTTGATGTAAATAAATTATAAATGTGTAAATATCCTTACTGAGAGTATCATTTGCAAGTATTACCACTCACATTACAAGAGTCTTACCCAGTCTTACCAACAAGTTAAATGTACCTTTTGGGAAGCGGCAGAGCGAAAGCAAAGAGATTCGCCAGTCCATCACAATGTGTTGACAGTCCTCACTACATACTATGTCCTTGTATTTTAGGGACCAGGTAGTGAAATACATGACTCGCTATGTACATGAAGTAAATACGACAGTTATTGCAAAGGCATGTTTTTATACTGTCTGATCCGTTGTTTATTATCATTTCAAGTAAGTTATTTTTATATCTTTTAGTCTTTGTTTTATCAAGGAAATTGCAGAATTCCTTCTCTGCCTATTTAGTATCCACCAGGGTCTGCACCCGTGAGACCTCATCTGTGTCTGGAATTGCTTCTACTTGGACCAGGTTACCTTTGTCAACATTCTTCTAGATGTCTTTGGGTCAACTCTTGTCTTTTTATGATTCAGATTGATGGTATACCAATTACAGGTGCATTAGTTAAATTAAAAATAATCAAAAACTGCATTTTATTTAATAGTGAGCAATACAAGGCCAAACATTGTTGCTAAATTTCCTGTTGAACATAAAGTAACTAAAAATGTTAGTTTTAAAAATTTAATTGCCAAGTTTGAAGCTGTTAAAGCTAGAAAGAAGAGATTGTGAAAGCAATTGTTTTAAGTTTACTTATCTATCTTTTAAATGTTACTAATATTACAGTTTTATTAGTACACAACTAATTGTAAATAACAATAAATGTTTATTTAAGCACATTTTATTAAAATAGTACTTTACACTTCTAGGGTATTATATTTTATGCAATGTTGAATTCAAGTTTTCATGGACTGACACCATCGATACGGCCTCGGGTGTTACCCATGCTAGATATGCCGCTGTGTTCTCACAGCCTTGGCACTTGCTTCTCAGCAGCAGAATATGCAGTACCAGTTTGGGAAGCATCTGTGCACACCTGGCAGTTAAACATAGCTCTAAATGAAACAGTGAGAATTGTGACCGGATGCCTCAGGCCTTCACCCATAAAAAAGATCCACTCCCTAGCTGGCAAGCTCCACCAGATATCAGATGAAGAGTAATAGGAGAGAAGGAAAGAACAAAACAACTGTCCAACACCAGACACCAAAAGCAGGGCCAAGAAATTCCAGTACCTTGCTAAAATCTAGGAACAGTTTCCTAAAAAGAACAGCACCTTTGGAGAACCAACCCGACATGTGCCGTATGAATCAAATTAAACTGGAATATGGATGCAGCAACCATATTCTAAGAAAGTCCAGGAATTAAAATTAACTGAAATTAAACAGAGGTGCAGAAAGAGATTTAAACCACTGCTTCATTTTGCATTCAACAACTTCCACAAATGGAGTCAATTGTATCTAGGCTGTCCAGGTGATGCCGCATGTTAGTATAAAATCTCAGAGTTTCAACTGACATGCTTTGGCGTAATTCTAGGGCGAAACTGCACTACAAAGTGTTCTGCAAACCCTAATAATCACAGCTGGATGTTCAGTGCTCTGGAAATATTGACCAATCAGACCAATCAGGAGAGCAAAACTGTGATAAGGTTCATATTTGGGTAGTTTTCGCTTGATGGGAAGGGGTGGGGGCAATGAACTGTTATTTTGTAGGAAGGAACATCACACTTCATGAAGTTTGAGGCCACTTACTGTGATTAGTAGAGCATGTGGAACATGTCACTACAGAGTTCTGCCTTAGAAGAAGGTTGAATCATGTAAAACAGCAATGTAGTCTTCACGGGTGTACCGCCGGATAGTGTTGTGGAAACACAATATTTCGATGGCTGGCTCCGCTGTCTTCTTCAGGTGTAGAGTACTATGAGGAAGAGCGGGACCCGAACCATCTCAGTATCTGTAGGTCCGCCGACCAGTGCAGATGTTGCTACACCTGAAGAAGACAGCGGAGCCAGCCGTCGAAATATTGTGTTTCCACAACACTATCCGGCGGTACACCCATGAAGACTACATTGCAGTCATACGCCGGGAAAGTCTTCGTTCTTACTGCATGTAAAACACATTATCCACAATTTATTCCAGTTCATGGCACCTTCCAGTCATTGAAATATGTTTATCAATGTTTTTGACACTACCCTGCCTTCAACTGTAGCTGGAATATTAGTTGGGAAATGTAATACAAAATTTACTTTTAGACCATTTTGATGGAGCAGTTGTGGATCTGAGAGGATATACTAGTTGCTAGCTTTTAGGATGAAGGTTGTTTTCCCTTAGAGGAACAGGCTGTAAGAGAGGGAACATTTGAGTAAATGAAAAAGTATAAAGGCTGTCAAAGTGAAGGTAGTGGATTGGTGCCCTCCCCATCATGTCTATCAACAGGTTGAATTGTGTTTAATTGCAATTGAACACATGCTCCAGTGGTAATTTCCCTAGTAATATAATTAGCACTTTCTTATTATTTTTTATTATTATCTTATATACTTTAAGTGTTAAATATCTCCACCAATCTACTTTTGCCATTTACAAATATTGATTTGAAATAATCCTCCATCCCTTTCTATGTAGAACTAACTTCTTCATCTTAACATACCCACTATAATCTACAAACTCGGTTATCTTCCTTATATCCGCAGTTTGTATCTTCAGCTGCAGCCCCCACTTACAAATTAACCAATCCCACATATCATAAAATGTATCATACTATTCGGTCTATTCTTTTTGAGAGACTCATCCACAAATGTTTTTCCTATCCCATCAATTCCAAAAAAATTTCATTTCATTTTGGTTAGAGATCTGTAAGTGGCCTTCCAGTAGGGAGATAGCATCTGGAAGAAGGTATGCAGGAAGGCGCAGGTGAAATTTGAGGAGTGTTCATTCTAAATAAATTGAGAAAGTAAATGCTGTTGCCTTCACAATATATAATCCCTATTGTATATGAATCACTCAAGTGCTTTGAGGATCTTTTAATGCAGAATGATCCAAACAGATTGCATTAGAAGAAGCTAACTTAATATAGGCTGTGCTTTCTTATAGCTGCTTGCTTGCATAGCTTGGATTTAAATTAGAAGAAATTGTTATATAGTATGAAGTGGGCCAGGAGTATGAAGGAGCTCATGTTAGGGAGACTGTATCTTGATGTAGTGTTTCAAAGGTTATATAGGATCAGAATGGGGAGAGTGTGGCAAATGTGCCAAAAAACATGGAGAATGTTTAACATGGGCTTCACAGGTGAAGAAGAGTTAGGAGTTGCATTCCCGCCATACTATTACCATAGGACATTAAATAATAGTCAGCTTGTAGATCACTGGTATTAGTAAAAAGATAGAATGGGAATGTTCCATGACTATCAAGGAAAGGAGTGTCATGAGAGATTTAAGTATAATGCAGGTAGAGAAACTTGAAGATTTAATTTTAAATGTATCCAAAGGAGCTCATGGTGTGAAGACGGAAGCTGTCAAAGACCTTCTTATTCTCACAGTTACTATGACTGCATACTATGGTGATAGAGGCCTATTCCTTTATGAAGACGATGATGATAAGATTTTTTAAATTCACTCATGGCTGGGGTTTCAGGGTCATTTAGATTGTTGTGGTAGTGAATGGAGTTAGTAAAGCTATGGCTGGGTTAAGTAACACTTGGATCATAAGGAGGGTATGGTTTTAAGGATAGGGTGGAAGTTCTGACTGGGAACTAGTTTGAAATGAGGCTAGCAAAGCATCTGCATATCAATTACCGGTAGCAAAATGAAATCACCAATGGAAAGTCAGGCAGAAATCAAAAGTAATGTAATTAGTCTTTGAGAAGAGTAAAAATGTGAACAAGATGTAAAAAAGACAACAAATGCTGGGTTTCTCTAAGGCTTTGTTAGGTACTTACAGAATGCGTGGAAGAGTAAAGCACAGTACATTCCATAATCTTGTATTTATGAATACAAATATTTCTTAACCACTTTGTTAAGTTTTTGTGTATTTGTGGAGTGCTGTGATTATGCAAGTGTGTATGATGTATTCGTCAAATATTTAGTTTAAGACAAATGATTATTGCTATATATATATATATATATATATATATGAAGGCACAAATGCTTGCATACCACATGAGTGTTTGCTGTCATAAGGAGTCAATGGAGATGATTGAAGCACTGAACCCAACCATCTCTTTGATAGGCCCATAATACCAATTAACTGTAGTGAAGCAAACTGAGTGAACTAAACATCAAAAAATTTGTCCACAAGTGTAAGGGACTTGCATTGCAGTTCATGTACAGTGTCCATGGCTAGGACTAACTGCTTGGAGTTGTCAGCACTTGCATTTCATAGTTGTTCTGCTGCCAATAAACAACTGATCATATGCATCAGTACATTCCACTGACCACTCTGACTGGATGATGGACCAATGAAACATACTATAATAGACTGACGAGTCTTGATACTTGCTCTGTCCATTGGATTGATGAGTGTATCTGTGGAATTGAAACACTGTATTTATCAGAAATGTGTTGTGTAAACAGTTGCATTCATGTAAGTGCAATCCTTCTGTCTCAACTTTAACTGAGATCATTCCTTGGATAGCTTCAGTTTGTGCTTTGCTACATTAATGAGGTTGCCACTAAGTAAGAAAGGTTGCAAATAATAACAGTCACAAAGATATGGTGATAGATAGTCTCTATATTCTTCAATTTTAAGCAAAGTCACAAAACTAAAATTGATATCAGACAATGTCTCCAAAGATAAAAATGCAGTTTTGATTAACTCATTTGAGACAGACCAACCTCATGACCCCTAACTGAATTTACAGTCACATGAGGTATTCTAGTTTCGCCACACGCTAGCCTCAAAGTTACACATTTTAGCCCGCGATCTACATCCTACTGTCTACGCGCCCACTTAGCGTTACAAACCAGCACAGTCATGCTCTAACTGAATCTGGAAGACTGTGGGAAGGAAAAAACTGGGCTGGTATTTATAGAAATGTCCATGGGAAGGTAAGACTTCTGGGTTTTCCACAAGAATAGTCAGATTAAATCAAATATCAGTTCAAAGGCTTGAAATTTCATCATATTTCTTTACTTTGATGACTTAAAATGTTCCTATAGCTCTGAAATTTTGTGAATAGCTAGATCTTCTAAAAATTGGCAGTTTTAATCTTTATAAAAATTTTCGTAACTTTAATAGTTTAACCATAAAAAAATCATTTTCTAATATTCCCTAAAACAGTTAATAACTCTTACAATTTTGCAGTTACGAAACTGAGATAACTGTCATTTTATACCTAACTGAATTCTCTTTCCTCTGATATCAAGCAAGGCACGTTCGCTAATTTCAAAAGGTTGAAATAAAATTCATAAACCAAAAATATAATTTAACTCATTAATATCTCTTAAGTTGTTAAAGCTATCAATCTAAAAGTGTCTTAAAACAATTCTACTTATTCAAAAATGCCTATTGTGAAAATTTGAAGTCTCTAACTGCTTTCTTCGATTGACTATGTATTTTTATAAATATCAATCCAGTGAATACTTTCTACCTAAGCCATCTCAATCAAGTTTCGTTGGTGCCAACATTCATTTCCTTTTATCTCAATTCAATGACTTTGTGAGTTCAAATGAAACTTATTAGGAACTCTTTGTATTTGATTAAACTTTATTTTGAATACTATTCCTTTCCTTGAATTTACAAAAATTTTGTTCCTCACTTTATACAAGTTGACTTCCTATATATTTCCTAACATCTAAATTTTCGAATTTTAAAGTGGAAAATTACGTGATAAATTTCTATACCGGCATTTCACAAACATCAAAACCAAATATTGCATCTGCAGATCTTAGATTAAGTTCTTTTACAGTTGTTTAGATAGATTTATAACTTGAATTTACTGTTTAAACTTGAATTATTGCCTGCATTAGCTATATCATTTGATTTATTTCCTGAATTACTTTCTAAAATGATTTTAAAGCTGTGGTATCGTGTTACTCAACTAAGCACGCTATTCTGTAAATCAATTTCGCTATGCAAAATAACGTTACACAGTGAAGGTCTTAGAAGGCACTGTAATGGTCTGAGGCTTTTTTATTAAATTAATTTGGGCTAAGGAATTAACTAAGAGATTAATTACCTCTTGTATAAATGAATATATGGTTGGTTAATGGCTATTATGTGGAAATAATTTTAATGTTTCTTTCAGTATTACGATGCTATTGTACATAAAGTAAGCTCAACTCAAGGTTTAAAAATATTAAGTAAACATTTTTAGCTGTCCCACTTAGTTCCATCTTGAACCAAATAGAACATCAGCTATATGCCAAACCAATTTGGCACTGAAAACAAGTTAGTTCTTAATAAACTTACAAGAATTGAAACAGATTCAGGCAGCAATTCAACACAATTAGTGGAGAGCCTATCTAAAAGAGTAAACACCATTAAAAAAAGTGGATTAAACATCATATGATTTTTACTTTGAAATAAAAAGCTATGAGTTGATAAAACATTCTCAAGCTTCCATGTCTTTAACTGTTCACCTTAATAGGCATCCTGATGCACCAGGAATCCGAGAGTATTTAACAATATCCAGTGCTTTGAAACCTTTTGAATCTTACAAGTAATGAATGTTTAGTGATTTCTAGCTATATAACTATCATGAAAAGTTATTTACTAGCTGCAGATTGCAGATGGGGTAGTTGTTTCAAGATGGATTTGGGAGCATTAAATGTGAAGTAGCTATTCAGTGGATTTGTGATAATGAGGATGAGTTAGGTGGTATTAGTATTGAGTATAGTTTGCCTTTGACTATTCACCATAATAGAAAGTTGTATGATGATGTAGCAAATACAGAGTTGGGTCAATAGAGGTTTGTAAGTTGATGTTTGATGTGGTTTCTGCTATTTGTGGTACAGGTGGTATGTAAAATGACAGAAAAGCATTTCGAAGTGTGGGGATAGAATATTTTTGTTTTGTTAACAGTGCATGTTTAATATATTTAGTGTGCTCTACCTTATGAGAAGACCTGTCAATGATTTATGTGAATTAGGAGGCTGACACATGTTTGCAAGGATATTCCTGAGTTGTAAAGTACTTCTAAGACTGAGCAGTCTATTCAGTTAGAGTTTCTTGACACATTTCAAATCTCTGTGCCAACAGATTCCTTAATGGTCACAATAGAAAATGTTTCCTAGAACAACCTTCCTTCAATTCTTACATCCGATGAAACCATGAAATCTAAACTTAACAAACTCTTGCCCAAAGCTAAGATTACCAGGTTGCTGTCCATTACAGTTACAGCTGTCACAGTAAATTCATCAATCACTTAGCAGTTAGAGCTATCATAGTCCATTCTAAAATGACCTCTCATCTGAACTCAACAGGAATGAACCAACTAATGAGTAATACTGAGTTCATCAGCATGTGCCAAACATAAAATACATGTTGGCCTGAATATAAAATTCCTACACTTGCCATAACCCTCTACTTGAAAAAACAATCATTAAAAGTCGTACTTCTTAATTCCATTCTTTTGATTTTATTAAATGTTTTGTACTTATTTGTAATTATCCTCTCAGTTACCATTTAAACAGGGAATATAATTCTAAAATTGAATTATAATCAAAAACCTTATTTCAGTGCTTCTTATACCATAGATAAGAGGTAGAAAAGTATCTGGAGACTACAATGTGCTAATTATTGTTAAATGAATGCTGAAAGAATCAAATGATTGAATCTCTTATTCTTAATGCTTTGAAACCTAAAGCAAAGTATTCTTTGTGCAAAATATCAGCTGAGGAAAATGAAAGTCAATATTAAATTATTCTGATGAATATTGTCAATGCAATTTGACTAATCATATTTCTCTACATTCCGTTTATGGCATTTGTTTGTGTACATAACACAAAAAAGGAAGCATTCTAAAATGGCAATAGACCTTTAGTGTGGAAATTTCATCCTCAATGTCAGCCATAATATCAGTCAATGCATCATCAGTACTACGCTTCCTGCGGCCATGTCCTCGATATTGCGCCAAGAGACTATCCAATGTGTGTGAATCAACAGCATTAAGAACAAGTCGACGCCTCAGCTCAGGAGCAACTCTACGACGTTGTCGACTAACTGGAAGCAGTTTTGGCTTCATATTCCTGCCTGCATGTCCCCTGTTTGGAATATAAGTTATCACAACATTGTTCAGCAGAAGAATGATTACTTATATATCATCATACAAACCAATATATGCACTTTAATATTGTTTAAGTGCACCAGAATCCTTGATTATGAAAGTTACTTACCTTGAGAATAGCCTTTGACTGTATCTATCATCATTCTCAATATGCGTAAACATGTGACCTGATTCTGTGAAGCAAGTACATTTCTTTCCAGACAACTGTCCACTCAGAGAGCTCTGGAATTTACATTTATGCTTCCTCCACCTGTTGTAACAGCAACATTTAGTCTTACTTTTTCATATTTATGTTCTGAATTTTTAATTTATTATTCATTGCTGGAATACAGTAACCTCACCTAGACCCATCTGCAGTACAGTGCCACTTTTGTCCCAAGCGGCAAGGAGCTTGAAATTCAGGTCTTTGGCACTCTACAGCAAGTCGCTCAACTTTACTATTTCCTACTACTGGAACAACTCTGTTGTCAGATAGCAAATCAGGACCTAGAATAAATAAATGTATATATAAAAAAAAATTATTCCACTTTTAATAAAATGGAATATCTTGTATGTACATAAGATATTTCATCACTCTGTGCACCTCATTTGAAGGTACTTAATTAACAATTATCTACATTAATACTGTAATTTCAAACACATTTTTTTTTTGTTATTTATATCAAATCTTTCTTTTGACGGTTACCAACGAACACTAAATTCTGAACTAGAAGCAGATTTTTAAAATACCTTGACTGCTGGGTTAACTAAAAACAATAAATGCGGATTATAATCAATTGTTATTCTGTTTATGAAATGTTTATTCTTGAGTCAGATATAGAGAACTGCCAAAACATTATACTTATGTTGATTTTTAAGTGTGTGGTGATATCTTGTACTGCTTGACATTTCTCAAATCATATGTGTATTTCACTGGCTAAAGTATCCAGTTTTATGTTTATGTGAAATGTATTACATTATAAGAAAATGTGTCATGTAAATAAGTTGGTGGGCTATATGCAAGATATTTTGGATGAATTGGATAAGATAAGCCAAACTGAAAGTGTAGCATATATCTTTCCAAGGCATTTGACCGAGTGAGCCATAGAAAAGGTATTAAATTTGTTGAAAACTATTGGAGTGGATGAAGAAGTGACTTTCTGGGTAGAGGAACTCTTAGATGGCAGAAAGCAAAGCATTAGAGTAGGAAATGCAGTATCAAAAAATGTGGAAATGAATATGGGAGTGCCACAGAGTAGTATATTGGGACCAATGCTATTCATCAATCTAATGGTTTACAGTCAAAAGTTAGTTTGTTTGCAGATGATGTAGTAGTATATAATAGCATAAAAATGGGAGACGACTGTGAACAACTGAAAGGTGACATGGATAGAACATTTAACTGGATAAGTCAATTTGGAATGAAGATAAATGCCAAGAAGAGTTAGCTTACAAGGCACACAGATAAAAAACTAAACATTGTTTATGATTACAGGTATTAGGAAAAGGTTACAAAATCCTTCATTCACTGGAGGGAGTGATGAGAAGCTGTGTCAAAGAAATTAAGGAATTGGATTATAAAGCTTTGGTCAGACCATTGCTTGAATATGGTGGCGTAGTTTTTGACCCACATTTTGGGTTTCAAATACACGAGTTGGATGACATGCAAAGAAGAGCAGCTAGATTTCTTTGTGTAAATTAACACAGAACCCACGCAGTAACTGATATAATAAACGATCTGGATTGAGAATCATTAGAAGACAAGAGGGGGCTGGGGGTGAAGAGAGAGCTGGTAGTGTATAAGGAGTATGTTGATGGTGGGGCTTGGAATGATATTTGTCAAAGAACGAGGAGTAGTACATGGAAGGGGAAAGATGGCACTTGATTTTATGCATAAGGTTGTGGGGAAATTTTCTTTCATGGGTAAGGGTGTCAAGAATTGGAATAAGTTACCTAGACAAGTAATGACTTGTTTACAAAAAATGCTGAAGGAATCTAAATTAAAATTTGCAAATCACAAAAGATGTACTTTTAGTGTTAAAATTCCTCCCCCAAAAGATAATTATAATAGCTACTAAGAAAAGTATAATTAGATGAGTAGGAAAATTGCCACCCAAGTGTATACTCCAGCGCAATTAAATTCAGTTCCATTCACTATGATATATAAAAATATTAACACCAAAAATTCTTCATAAAATTATAATATGATTTGACAGAAACAAAATTAGTTAAAAAATCAGGTCTTTTATCAACTGACTGCTCAGTCTTCTCAATGATAGCACTATTAAAGAAAACAACAGTGAAGAAAAGGATAACAAAATTACAAAGTAAGATTAGGAATGATATAAGGGTGATCCATGACTCAAATAACAGAACAAATGATTGTAAACTGAAGCAACAAAGCTTCAAATCCTACAAGGCCATAGATGTTTAAATGTTCTAGAATTTTCCTAATTACCACCTTCCAAAACTACACATTATTGTATAAAATGGATTTTCGGATATCATAATCCATGGATCTGAAAAATGACAGCTGTTACCCTTTCCTTGGATATATCTTCCACCAGATTATTTCATTTCTTGATTTCTCATCATACTTAAAGAACTTAGCTCTGCATTTTCCATTCCTTGTTAAAACTTGAAAACTGACTACACAGTATGCATATGGTGCCATTGACATCACATAATCTGAAAATGCTGTGTTTGTATGATTTGAAAGTATATGTGTCTTTTGGCATGTAAAAGAATGGTGAAGCTTCATAAAAATGCCGTTAAGTAACATAAGTATGGTGAAAACTATCCAAATTGTAAATACAGCTGATGGAGACAAAGCAATTCCCTGTTTGAATGTTTTCTGGTGGAACAGAAGGCACCAAATTTGAGCCTGCTAAGTGTTGCAGTGAGGAGAACATCAGGAAGATTACTCAGCTGTTGATTCAATACTGTCATCTTTTATTATACTAAGAACTGTAAGAAGGAGGACATGTGAAATGATGATTAAAGTTGCCGATGGCATCTGGACACAGGAATTTTTATGGTAAGATTATATGTGGAATATTAAGTAAAAGACAGTATTGGAGGAGTATGATGTGATATTTTAGTAAAATGGGAATTATGAAAATGGTAAAGGAAAAGGTAACACTGAAACAATTGTGTGATAGGGGGAAAAAGTAATATTGACAACAGAAGTTCACCAGAAGGCAAAGTGAGAACAGTGTTAGCATTCATAGAGGGTTCTTGTTTCTGTGGTGGTTTGTTGAGATGTGTTTAAGTGATAGAGTAAACATTTAAAAGAATGATAATATGACAAACCCAACTATTCATTCATTCCATTGATGTGAATACTATTATTTTTATTAATCAGTATAAAACATTTAAATTTGTTGTGTTGATAATACTATTGTTAACTCATTTAAATTTGGTATAAAAATTTTTCTAAAACACTCAGATAGAAAAATTTGAATGTGGCATATGTGTTCAAGGAGAAAAAAATCAACAAGTTACAATTTGTGGATGACATAGTCCTGTTAGCAGAACAGACCGAGGATCTTAAGAAGTTATTGAATGGGATGAACAGAATAGTGAAGAAAGATTTTGAACTAAAGATAAACCAAGAAGGTGATGAAATGTAGCAGAAATGATACAAATAATTGCAGATTAAATATAAAAATAGGCCTGGAAGCAATAGGAGAAGTAAGTCAGTTATGTTGCTTAGGAAGAAAATTATAACTGATGGCTCAAGCAGTAATGATGTTAAAAGTAGAATAGCATGAGCAAGAAGAAACATTTTTAAAAAGAGAAACCTTTTAGTTGCACATTTGATCTACAGCACAGCAATTTATGGTAGCGAAGCATAGACTTTAGGAATACCTCAGGAAAATTTAACTATCTGAAATGTGATGCTAAAGAAGGATGTTAAAAATTAAATGGGCAAATATAGTACAAAATGAATGTCTCTTGGAAATGATGGATG
Organism: Vandiemenella viatica; assembly: GCA_031002005.1. Lineage (NCBI taxonomy): Eukaryota > Metazoa > Arthropoda > Insecta > Orthoptera > Morabidae > Vandiemenella > Vandiemenella viatica. Next base: position 320,306,110 of record JARYHS010008074.1, read on the forward strand.
AGGAAATAAGTATGTGGAAAAGTCTTACAGAAGGAAAAGACTGGATGGTGTGTCTTATTTTAAGACATATGGAGTTGGTTAATTTGTTAGAGGAAGGAGAAGTCAAACGTGAAAACGGTAGAGAAATACAGAGGTTAGAATATATGAAGCCGATAATTGAGGACATAGGTTGTAAAGTGTATGTTGAGACATGGAGGATTGCATCAAACCAGTCAAGACTGATAACAGAAAAAAAAGAAAATTAGAAAATTTTGCAATTATAAAAGCAAGTAAGATGAAAAAGAGCAGGATCTTATTTATCTAATAGCTTTACAGATAAACCCATGATTTCTTATGGACTACCCAATATTTCAGGCTGTCTAATTCATTCTAAACTCTAAATTATCTGCTTATTGCTTTCTTCACTGGACTTCTGATAATTATGCTCATTTCTCGCACTTCTGCTGTTATCCTTTCTTCTCAACTCCAATCTACTTAAAACTATGCCAAATTTCTTTAGATAGTCCTGCAAAAAATTTTCTGTAATCAACTTATTTGTCACATTATTATTCAGAAACATTCCATTATTTGGATATTTTTCAGTTACTGTTACAGTGACAAATTTCCTCTACTGATATCATGTATGTTCCCTTGGCTTATCTACAAAAATGTTTTTTTCCCCCCTATTTGTTAGCAGTTTCTGCATTAATTTAAAAGATTTTGAATTTAATATGGAACTTAATTTACATTATTGAAATAATTTTCTATCATTCCTGCTTTTTCCATACATATGAAAATGTTATTTTATATTTATAAAATTAAAAGCAATAAATTGGTTGGTCATCTTGTACTTTCAGTACAAGTATGCAACAATATCTGGCACATCAAACATGAAACAATATCTATTACAGGAAATGATTCTGTATAAAACCATTATCTTATTGCATTAAATACACCATAACAACTTGTGAGTGTCCTACCACTCTTAGAAAAGAGTTATATAAGAAATAAATTCGATAATTTACTTACGAGCAAGTATTGGTAACTCTTCCAAAAGAGTAGATTCTTGAGACAGTGGCAGAGAATTCGCTGTGTTATTGAGAAGAAAATCTTCCATCTCTTCACTCAAAGCAGGTGCTAATGAAGGCATTTCTGTTGTATGACCAGCATTCTTAGTAGAATCATTGGTGGAATTAGAGTCATCCTGCCTTGCAGGATCATGTATTTCTCGCCTCCCACTGCTGTAAAAGAACATTATTATCTTCTAAAAGCTTGTGAAAAAACAAAGCTATCTTAAAAGAATAAATTTTATTTTTACATAAAGTAATGAAGATTGTAACTTTTAGTTCTGAACCATAAAAAGAGCTATCAAATGTTATTCTAAACTTTCATTAGATGCTTTACATGATTTTAAGCAGTCTTATTTGTCTTTGGATTAGTATGAAAGTGATATATTCTGTACTACCAGTTACTGGCCATACTTTCAGAACAACTTTGATTTTACTGAACTTATATGCTTAATGCAATGTTAAAAAATAATTGTAATCATGTAATGTTAAAAAACTTTTAAAAAAATATTCCAGAGAAATAATTATAATTAATTACATCATTAAAAAAATTAATGTACCCTGGGACTAACAAGAATTCACACCTGACAAATATAATGTTGCATAATTTGCAGATATAGGTGTAGGAAGGGCTCATAATGACACTGGAAGAAGACAAGCCGTGGAAGAGATCATGGGCGCCGGCAGGATTGCTTTAAGGGGGGTGCATCTTCACATTATATTTTTTACACATTATATATAGTAATTACTATTTATTAACTACTTAAGTAATAAGATATAATTAAATACAAGACAATCTTGCAATTATAGGTAGGTATATAAACTTAATCATTAACGTCATGCCAATTAAATTAATATAAAATTCATATCACGTGGGTTTTATAATTTGCGTCTCTGGAACGCATCTTTGCTGGAGTCTCGGTGGAGTCTCACGTGTATTGCACCTGTACAAACTCATGAATTGCAAAAAATTAGTGAAGTGCTTGAAGGTCTCTCGGGCATGTGGCAGGATCAATTGAACGTAGTTCAACGAATTTTCGATGGCGTAACGTGCCATGACCTTCAGGTTGTGTCTGCTGACCGGCATGAGGAGTGCGTGTGCCCAAGAGATCTTCAAGCATCAGATGCGCAGGGAAAACATATGATTACATATCAATTAGTTAAGTAACAAACAAGTAGTTAATCAGCCGTTAGCACAGCCGACAAAGCCGCAAGACAAGTGATTGATCGTACATGTGGTCTTTTGTTCAAATTATGAACAACGTAAGACTTTTTTACGCAAAAAGTGCAGGACTAATGTTATCAATCTGATGATGATACACCTCATACTACGACGCTCAGTCAAGTATACTATGTTTGTATCAAAATTTTACATTAAAAATTAAATACTAAAACTTATGTTAACATTACACTAATTACATGCATTCACCATTATCCATAACCCTGTATTCATCCATTGTTCCAGGCCACGCCATCTACCCTATTATCTGTTTGATGTGACTAATATTAAAAATGTGAAAGGATGTTTGTTTGGATGTTTGTCTTTTAATCACCTTTGAATGGCTGAAAGGACTGTAATAAAATATTTAAAAAATGATGGAATACCATACAGGGTACTTTTTATAAAAGCGAATGCAGAGAACATCTAGTAATGTTAAGGTAGGTCAAGTACGTCATTTATTTGTTCGTATATTTTTTTTACTAATTATTCTTTGGCCTGTTTTCTTCGGTGAAGATTTCTTAATCTTGAAATAGTTTTTTTAATTTAACTAAATTCTGTTTTTTGTTTATAGGCATCAGTGCTACCAGCATATACCTTCAACTACATGTATCAATCGATTCTACGAGCAGAAGCACAGGTAATTCACTATTGGATGTTAGCATGTGTTTAAATTTTGATTATCAAATTAATGATGATCTTTGTTTGAAATTGCTTTGATATCCTTGGAATCCTAGTAAAACATAACAATTTTAAAAATGACATACACCTTGAAGGTAAAAGAACCTTTCAATCTGAATGGCTTGGTTGGTCTACTCAGCTATAGAGCTTTGTAACTTCAATATGGCCACCAAAATGTGGTATACTCAACTTCCGGTTGTGCTCTAGCACTGTGTTTACATGTAGTATCATCGCTAAAAGGCTTAGTTAAAAACAAAATTATGCCAGTTAATTGTAGTCTCTATGGATGTTTGGCAACTTCAGAGAAAAATAAGTGTCTCACTTACTATGTTTTTTCCAACGATAAAGATCAGCGAAAGGGGTGGGTTATACAAATTCGACGTGGATAAACTCCAATGAATTGGAACCGAGTGCGCAGTAGTCATTTTGCTAAATCAGATTTTAATTCATCACTTGACAGCTGTGTTAAATGGTTGCTTGATTTTACACTTTGAAAGTTTCACGCTTTCTTGAAAGTTACTGTATCACCCTCATATGTGCGTCTGCTGGACATCAATTATCTATGTTGTGCTTACAATACGGCGTAGCCTTGAATTGCTGTGGATTGTTTACCTTTTTCTGCTACATTCTATAAGAGAATTAATTTGGAAGAAAAAAACCTTAGATCAACTGAAACACTATTAAAATTATTAAAATTAAATACGTTGGCCAAGGTAAATATTTCCATGTGATTTCTTTTTTCTTTAATATGTAGAAGATAACAAAAGTATGTTTCAGTTAAGATTTTGCGGAAGATGAGTAACATGGACCTATCTTTTAAACTCTACAAAAGGAATAAAAAATACTGATGGTTGATATTTTGAATATATGTGAAAAACCAAGAAATTATTTTTAGGGTCGGCACACAACTCGTTAAACCAATCTTGAGAAAATTAGCACACAGAAGAACAAGTTCAACTTCAAGCAATGCTTGACTGATCTTCAGGAATTCTTCTATCCTATGTTACCTGTAAATACTACACAAAAACTATTCTAAAACAAAGATAAAACACCTTGGCCTAAAATCAGAAATTTATAATTTTGAAATGATTTCAAGCAGTTTAAAATGAGGAGTGAAATGCCGGCAAGAGGCCAAAATTAAATGGTACCTACAAGGCTTAATTGGCCTTGATGGTGTTAATGCTTACGTGTTAATCATTTCTGGGTTAGTGTACTTCTACAGATTACGTGCTCTGACTTTAAAAAGTAATTACTGCAGCTTTTTAACTGTTAAATTCTTGTACACGGACGACATCACAAAGAAAACAAATGCACAGTGGTCAACCGGAAATTAACAATATCACACTTTGAGTGGTGGCACTGCAGGTGATAAAAAAAATAAACTAATAACTTACAGAGCTCTATAGCAAAAGGACCTTTACGTCGAATATGTATTTTGTTTTGGCCTCCAGTGCAGCGTGGTCTACAAGGACAGTTCATCATTTCTCCTTGCCTTAAATATAAAAAATTTCATGAAGCTGCACGGTCTCATGTGACAAGTAAGTGTGGTGCGATGCCTTCTTCAAAAATTATTTTGAAAACATGGATAGGAGGGGACTGAGTGTTCATGAATCTTTGAATATGGTATATCACAAGGCAATTGAAGAAAATCATGTGAAACTTCAATCAGTTGCATCAACAATTTTATTTTGTGGACAGTACGATCTTCCACTTCATGGGATGTGCTATATTTTTTAATTGACTCTGGGGATGAGATTTTAAAAAAATCATTAAGAGTCAGAAACAAAAAATGCCTTGTACATATCAAATAAGGTTCAAAATGAAGTGATACAGATTTTTTGTGACATTCTGAAATGCATAGTAACTGCTTCGGATTTTTTGGTGTTAGCTGATGAGACTGCAGATATTAGTAGTACACAGCAATTATAGACTGGTGTTCACTACCTAGTTTGTGATAAAGATAGTAAGAACCCAATAATTCATGAAGATTTCCTGGGATACATGATGCTGCAACAGTTGAACACAAAAATCATTTCGGAAACTATTATTTACTTTCTAGATTTTTTTTTATTTAAATAAACTTGTTGGTCGAGGATACGTTGGCCGTGCTGAATTTGCTAGTCATGTAGGTGATGTTCAGAAAATTAAATATCCTAGAGCCTTATTATTCCGCTGTGCAATCCAAATTGTGAATCTTATCATCAATGATCTGAAAGATGCCAGTTAAGTGAGAAATGTTGCTGGGACATTTAGAGAGAGTATACTGTGGCAAAATAAAATTCCAAATATACCTCCCTTCCGTGAACAGAAAAGTTCAAGAGTACAAGAAAATTTTCTACAAACTTTGTTACTATTGTACGAGTTTTAGAGGAACTTTTGCACAAGGCACCAAACTCGATAGCAAAAATCAAAGCATATCAGCTACACATGACTGCAACTCAAATGTACATTGTGAAATTATTAGTGGTTGCTGCATATTCCACCAAACTGGAGCTCATGTGCTACTAATTAAAACAAGTAACTATGAATATAAAAACAATATACAATCACATAAATAAATTATTGCCGTTATAATTCCATGACAGAGTTTGCTGTTATTTTCAAGAAAGTTCGAAAATTTGGAAAGAAGTGAATATTGATTTTAAACGTCCTCGAATAGTGACAAAACAGACCTACAGATCAAATCAACCCTCTAAAAATGTAGAAGAATTCTTCAGAATATCTATCACTCCATCATTTCTTCTCTGAGAATACAATTTTCTTCTATACATAAAAAAATCATTTTCGTTTTTACAGCTACACCCAGAAAATATAAGAAAATGGGACACATCTTCCTTTTAGCGATGGCAGAAAATATACACAATCTTTAAGGACATTTTATTGCTGAGCCCACCATGTGGTACGAGATGTTCAAGACAAATGAAGTGAGTGATGCGGCCTTAAATGAATCCCTTACTGAATACGCAGATTTGATTGCTCGAGCCACCTCGTTCTACCCAGCAGTATGCGAGGCAATCAAGATTGGCCCAACTGTTCCAGCAACAACATGTAGCATTTAATAGTACGTAGAAGGACACTGAGTTTATTGATAACAACCTAGATGTCTTTAAGTTATTGTTCAAACAGAGAATTTAGTAACAAAATTCTTGTTTCTTAATATTTTTCTGTGTATTTTCTTTCATGTCAGGGGGTGCAAGTGCACCCCCTTGCACCCCTTCCCAGAGCCCATGGAAGAGATCTAAGCTTCCTTCTAAAGAATTGTTTAAATGAGTCATTCATGTTTTTTGACCTAGTGCAACACTTATTCAAGTAGTAGATGATATATGATCACATTTCACAGAGGAGGATAGGCATGCAGATGATAATATAGAAAGTGATCTGAGATATGTGGCAAAAGAGATGCAGCATAACAAGTAAATGATCAGTAATAGATAAACTTGTTAGTAAATTGGTAAACCAGGAGACAAAGACACCACTTGGAGGTACAGGGTCTGTGAAGTGAGCTGTGCTGTGTTTGCCACGGGTCAGTTGGGTGAGGCCTAAAGAAAAGGGGAAGTTGATAAATCAATAAAATCAGCAGTTTGAAAACAGAAATTGGAGGGCAATGAAGAAAAAATATCAAAGCCGGTTAACAGAATTACTGTTTTTCAAATCCAAAGATATAATGAACAAAATTATTGAATTCAGTAACTTAGAGGAATGCATAAATTACAGGTAGAGATAAGAGTCTCGAATAAAGGAAGGTTTGCTCAGAAATAATGAGAAGTTGGTGGTGGGTATCTATACGGGTTGGCAATGGCTACTGTAGTTCACTGGTATTCATTGGCTATCCCTAAAAACTCATGTCTATAGATAGAGTTCTGGAAGAATATAAAGGAAAAGTTAAAGGTCTTGACTGCTTACGGTGTTAGAGGAATGAAATGTTTGACTTAATTTGACTCTAGAAATCAATTCTTTAATGTGCATATTGAGAATAACTAAGGCCATCTTGATGAAAAACTGAGAATTTGCAGCCAAATATTTACACTTGTGTATGTAACTAATAAATTCAGTAACATTTCATTTTTTTTCAAAACCACTTGTTTCATATACTTATTACATGTTTCTTACGTGTTGTATTTTTATTTTTTGGAATTTTTTCCAGAAAAATAATCTGTTAACCTACATAACCTGACTAAAACTGGCACTCAATTTCAGGCATGAAGGTATCAAAAGATTTCTTTTGTAGTAAGGGCATTAGCAATTGGAATAAATTACCAAGATAAATCATGAATAATTTACAAAAAAAAAAAATGCTAACAGAATTTAAAGTTGAAATTAATAGAGGGCAAAAATAGGTGCAAAAGGGAAGGAGAAAAGTGGATATGTAGGGAAATTTCCATTGGAGCAAATGCTCCATAACAATTAAATTAAAAAAGTGAAGTACCCAGAAGTGGAGAAAATAAAATGATTCACAGGTTGAGACAGTATGTGATGTTATTTCAGCAAATATAAATTCAAACAAAATTTATAAAGAATTTGACAGTATGAGCTCACCTATTAGTCTGACACTGCACCATCTCTGGCCTGGATGCACGTACTGATTCTGAAGGTGTCATAAAGCTTTGTATCCTCTTCTGAGGCAAGCTGGCCCACAGCTATTGTAACTAGTCATTGATATCCTGGATACTGGCACTGGGATGAAGTTGACATCCGAGCTGGTCCCACACATGTTCTATCAAGGACAGATCTTGCTGGCCATGGTAGTATCTCAATCTCACACAGGCAGTTCATAGACACCCATGCTGCTGAATACAATGTGATGCCATTAATTGTGTTTAGCAATTCTGCACTACCTAGGATGAACATCGTTGGTAAGTATGGTTGTGACCTGAGGAGAGGTCCATGTTGTTGTTGTTCTAAGGGCTTTAGAGTGCTTCAAGAGAGGTGCAATTCTTTGTTTTGGAGAGGCACAGTGGTTTTTCTCCTGGTGTCATGGTGTGGGAAGACATTGGTTATGTCTTAGAGTTAAAGCTAGAAAAGATTCAGGAAACTCTGCAAAGCACAATGGTATATTGGACACCCTGTGTCCTCATGTGTTTTCTTTCATGTGACAGTATCATAGTGCCATGTGTCTCTATGAACTGTCTGTGTGATGTTGAGGTACTCTTGTGACCAGCAAGATCCCCAGATCTGTCTTCAATAGAACATGTGTGGAACCAGGTCAAACGTCAACTCTGCCCCAGTGCAAGTATCCAGTATATCATGGACCGGTTACAACAGTTGTATGCCAGCATGTCTCAAGAGAGAATACAACAGGTTTTGATACCCTTTCCAACAGAATCAGACCAGGAGGGGTGCAACATCATATTGATAAGTGGGCTCATACTGCCAACTTATTCATAAATTTGACTTGGTTTTGTAATCTCTGAAATAACATCACTTATCCTCTCAACCTATGAATTTTCATTTTGTTTCCACCTCTCCTTCTGGAGAAAATATATACAGGGTCCAGCAATAAAACCTCCCACATTTCACGTAGCCGGCGTGCGGATTGTAGTGAGGATACTGTTGTGGAATGTGTTTTGTTTTAAAGAGGTGTACATGCCATTTTCAGCGTGCGCCATGTCATGGCTTGGTGAGCATCGTGCGTTTGTTGTGGACGAATTTTCGTAACAGTTGTTCTCAGATTTTCGGAGACGATTCGAACTTGGCCTACATGATCGTCTCCCGGATAGAAAAACTATTCAACTGAGGGTGTCAAACTTTAGAAAGACAGGTTTAGCACTAAAAAAAAAACCTACAGGCCGTCCTCGGACTGCAACAACGCCGGAAAATTTGGCGCATGTGAGTGTGTCTATGCAACATTCACCAATCTTTGGGGACACTTAAAGCCTCTAGTGTACAAACATCGTCCCACAACACCGCAAGCACTTAAAGAGGCCATTACCCAAGAATTGGCAGCCATTCCAAGAGAAATTACATGAAAATGTATGGAGAACTTTCTGGATATACTTTGTCAATGTGTCAACAATGGAGGGCAGATATAATTTTTAAAACCAAATAATTAAAAATGGCAAAGTATGTATTTTTCATAAATAAAAGTAATTATTCTCTATCGTATTTAGTTTTTATGTGAGAACACATTAAAATGAGAGAGGTTTTATTGCCGGACCATATATATATATAGGCAATGTATATTTTTGATTCAGTTACCTTCGTTATAAAAATTGCTGTGTTTTTTGTCATTGGACCACCTCAAAAAAGCAAACCTAAACTTGTTTACAAAATATGGAACATCACATATTTTTTATTAAAAATTTATTCGTATCATCTTATTCTGTTAATATATTTATCTGCACACAGTAAATTCACAGCCATCTCTGACTGGTCAATCATTTAATATGTAAGTTACCTTAGAATTTTGCAAATTCTAACAACAAAGTTGGGTTACACTAGAATGGGCATAAGTGTAGCACCCAATACCGGAGCCTTAAAGCCATTTACGCAGCCAACTGAAGCAGTAAAGTTAACCAAACGGTCAATACAAAGAATAAATCAACATTAAAGGGTAAAAATCAAGTTTTAAACCTACCTAAACAGCTGTAGCAGAGTATAAGTCATCACTGTAAATGCAATATTTTATTACAATGTAATTTCACTGTAATTCAACACTTTTCTTCAATCTGAGAATTATTCATTATAATAGACAGCATAAAATTGATAAAGAAACCATAAGAAAGAGTTTAAAGTTATTTAAAGCATAAAAAGCCAGAATAGAATATAGTATATTACGTAAATATGCTCTATAAACTTTATGAAACCAGTCGTTAGAAGTAATATTAGAAACCAGCCTGTAGCAGGAAAGTAATTTAATTTTCTTCAGCATAACATAAGTAAATTTTTGAAAGTCTTATACAGTTATACCGTTTAAGGATTGTTTTTAAATATAATATGATAAACCACCCCATGTGATCATAGAGAGTTTTAATTATTGCAAGCCAGTCGTGTAAATTCAGAGGAAGAAGGAAGAAATAATCTTCAGAAAATGAAACAGTAACATTTAAACCAAATTTGTTAAGACTTTTTGAGTAACCTATAGTTTTGTAATTATAATAAGATGAAATAGTGATATTTGCAGATGGCCACATTGTTATAATGAATCCAGGAAATAACTATTTTCTGGAAATTAATTACACAGCTGATAAAGCAACTGCAGGCAAGATTAAAACATTTTTCAGTAGTTGAAAACCTGGAGAACTGTTTAAAATAGGTCTTGAAGGCACAATAATAATTTTTGTGGTGTCGAGGACCAGAAAAATAGCTTCTGCTACAGATGAAGGAACTAGCCATATTTGGTATTAAATGAAAAATAGTTTTATTAGAAGCTCTAAAAACTTCGTTTTAACTCTCTAGCATCAAAACTACTAAAATTATTAACAGATTGCATCACATCCCATAATTACTATTTATGGAAAATACGATATAAATATAGAAATTTTTATAAGGATATAAATTGTTTATTACACGTAAATCTACCTACTGGTAAAGTTTCAGAACATTAGATGCAGTATTAGCCAAGATTGAAGAACTATTTTGCAAAGGTGAACTTTGAACTGGTGGAGGGGTATACTAAACCATATGAACATATATATACAAGTGGCTGCATGGCCATCTTTGTCTTTTGGTCAATTGTAAAGTGTCTCTCAGTGTGGTAGGTTAGTGAGTAGTGTCGCCTTCCAGGCCAGAAGGGATAGCATGAAGACCATGCTTTGCAGCAGACATCTTAGGTTTTGGTAGCACAGTGGAACCTTCATAATGAATATATGACTATTGAATTTCCATACAGGTTTTGGTATGGTCTGGTTGAGTATCATGATTTGAAATTATTAAAATGGTGAAGAATTTTCTGATAGCCTTCGACTATGATGGAACTGTAATTATTTCCAAAAATATAGTGGATTTTGACTTTGAAACAATAGTATTGACTTTCTTTCATGTTGTTAACCTAACCTTTCCTTGGGGAGCGTGCATAAACCATGTAGCTCCATTTTGGCCTCCCGTGAACCCCCCTCCCCCCCACGTAGCCCTACATGGCTTTTGCCTCTACCCCCCCCCCCCCCCCATGTAGCACGTAGCTTTTTTCCATTTTGATTCCAGAAGACGTTTCGCACCTTTTTCTCTTGTCAGACTATTGTAAATTACATACGGACTGAGGAAAATAAATATTCACATGCTGTTGTGAGTTCTGTTCCCCATTTTAACTGTGAAAAATGTTATGTAAAGAAAGCTATGTGGCCTGGTTCGGAACCTCCCCTCCCCCCACATAGCCCAGCATAGCCTTCCAGCCAACCTTTCCCCCCCCCCCCTCTCCGGACCGAGCCACGTAGTTTGTGCACGCACCCTTGTTTGGAGTTAAGACAAGTGGCGGCCATTTTAAGTTCATACAGTTTATAATCCAGTGACTACATATTACATGGTATGGCAAGTTTTTGTGGCCCCTTACACGGAATCGAAGTTAACGATAAGCGTTTATTCCGGTAAGCGCTTAGGTCATTACAAATTGAACCATTATATCCAAGCATCTGAGATGACATTTTTCAGCAGACTCACAACTTTCATGTTGTTTGGTGCTTTTGTGTTTATCTTTAATTGTCATCAATATTATTATACCACTGCTAAAGCTGCTTGTAATGATTACCACCATCAGCTTCTTGACTATCACTTGTTGATTGCAAGTATTTTCCAAGAAATCATCAGCAATTTCATCAAAAATTACTGAAAGAGTTCTCAACAAAAAAATCAGCCAGTATGCATAACTGATATAAAAACCACCATGACCGAGCAACAAGTACACGAATCTTTGGGAATACGTAACTGGACTGTGTGGGCAGGTTGAAACATGAAGAGTTACACCTTTACCCACTATCAATCCTTTAACACTCTTTTGCTAACTAATACACCACTGAGGAGTGGTCTGGTAGCTCAGTGGTTAAGACACTTGCTTTTGAAATCCAGGTTTAAATCCCAGGTACTTTTAAGAGTTGTGTTTGATAATTTGAGATTCCATGTTAATCTGTATGTCCCAGAAGAAAGGTACTGGCCATCCTAACTTGACACAATGGCTTCTTATGCCTCCTTTGAGAGGATCCAACCAACTTTCAGGTTGTGGACTAAGTTAGTTAATGAAATGGGGAATAAAATTTGTAGCTTTTAAGTTTAATAGCACAACATGATGCACAATGTTCTTTTCTTGGTATTGAATTTCCACATTTCACACCTATGGGTCTTGAAAATCCCTAAGCTTCTCAATACTGCAAACCACAAAATGTCTAGGCTAGTGTAATTAGTAAAACATTAATTTCCCATTATTTTTTGGAGAAGAGAAGCTTATTAGCATTTTATGTTATATACCAATTATGATATGCTTAAAGATGTTTCACTAACAAAAAGAATTATAATGTTTTACCTAAGTGATGATGATCCAAGAATTTATTACAAATAGAACATATTGATGTCAATGTGATAAACGGGTCATAAAATTTTGGCAACCCAAGACTTATGATGAATGAAAGGGCCCATTAAATTCAGTGACAAAACAAACAGCCAAGAGGAAGGTTGACGGATTCATCTTCAGGAACTCATCCTTCAATTTGCTATGCATGGTCATCTGCACATTGGAAATTGTAATTCATGAAGTGGTTGACAGTGGTGAACAAGCAGATGAATTTTCAGGCCATCAATAAGGGAGAGGATAAAATAATTAGCTATGGGAAAGTTCAAAACGAGCAGATTAAAGCAGAACAGTGGCATCACTTAAGAAATGCCACAGAGACAGCAATATGTGGGATGATTACCAGCACTCACACTTTCTTCAGTTACACCTTTTGCTGCCTTCACACTTTGCTGCCTGATTACCTACCTGCCTATCTGAGGCAATTAAAAGTCACATGTTTGTTCTGGATAACACACCACAATGATAGCTATGAATCCAGTGCACATTTGTAAAGAAATCTATGCCAAGTAAATATGTCATGGACACTGAACAAAAACCATTAAGTGACCCAGATTCTGTCTCATCATCATGTATCATCTGATGTTTGGCTGTTGATGAATTTCAATAAATGATAAATTCTGACCATATTTTTATGTAGTTTAACAAAAGAAAAGTTATGTGTTAACTTGAGTTTCATGTCTACTGAACCTTGTATATGATAATTAATAACTGATAACTAAGAGAAGTCAAGAAAGAATGATGGTTTGTTGATTGATTTTGTACCAGGTACTAACTTTGATGCTACAATTTTATTTGATGATTTTCTTAATTATCCTTGGCTCATTTACTACTGAAACTTTAATTTATAAAAATAAAAATTTACACATCAATTTTATCAAATACCTTTTTTTTTTATAAACAAATAGAACTTTTATTTTATACACAAAAGAAGCTGTAATGCACCTAAAAATGTAAGCCAAAACAATGACAATGACAAGATGGGAACTTATTTAGGTCAAAAATTTCACACTCACTTTAATTAATGCTTTAAATGTTCCTATATGAATAAATGTGCAAATATATAGCAGAGATCATACTTTATAACCCATATATTTTGTTCCCTGGAGATTTAGTGACAGGTAGGTTTATTAAAAAAAAACAAAAAGTTTTTGTTGCTAGTATGCTTTAAATAACTAATGAATTGAACACAATTATAGTTAAAGATGTTTTTTCTTAAGGCTTTATGCCGCATTGATGTTGAGGTCATTAGAGTTGGGATAGGACTGGGTACAAAGTACTTGAAGAAATTCTTTCATGGCTTTTTGGATAACTATCCTGGCATTCACCTGGAGTGACTTCAGGAAATCATGGAATACCAAAATATGGATGGTCAGTCAGGGATTTGAACTCACATCCTCCCAAATGCTAGCATCAACGTCAAGAACAAACTTGCCATTTGTGCACTAAATTTTAAAATAAAACTTTTAATGAGCTGTCAGACTAATGGCCACTCTCTCAAGTCCCCAGAGTGCAACAGGAAATCAGACTGTGCTGGTCCCTCGTCCAAAAAGAAGACAATATACTGAAAACACATAAATGGAACAAATTTCAACAGTTTTAGCAATTTTAAACAGATAAAATTAATCTTTGAAAGTAATGGTGGCTTTAAAAACTGTAATAAAACACAGGTAAACATTTATTTTTATTTTTTTAATGAAAAGGCTAGATTCATTCAAAGCCTTTCCTATTCAACTATTTGGCAATTGGAATAACTTGTTATTAATATTGAGCAATTTTTTATCCCTCCAAACAATGTTGCCACAATCTTGGAACAATTTATAGAATTAAATGAGATACTGAATATGAAACAAAATTATGATGATGAAATGTCATGAAAGAAATAAAGAAAACTTTTCCAGAGGCTGGGCTAAATGACCCACAACAGTGTATAAATTTTTAAAAAAAATGAAATTAAATAGTTTTCAGCACCTCCCTTAATATCTCATTACAGTCCATGGCTCCTGCATGGCTGAAATAATGTGTTAATTTATGTTCATGGTTATCTCCTTCCCTCTAATCTATTTATCTAGAACACAGAACCAATACACAATTTGCCTGCCCATCCTCCAATAACTGCCAGCCCCACTCCATTATTATGCTAATTAATAAATGTAAAGTAATTTCAACAGACAAATCTTGCTGACTTACTTTGCACACCCTCCATTGATACCTATTATCTGTATTGATAGCTTTACGCATGTGCTCTTCATATAGCTTTGTACCATTTTTCAGAAGCTTTTGCTTATTTTCTTCCCTTCCAAATTCTTGGAATGTCACAATCTTCTACAGCTGCTCACAACAATATACTGACTATCACAGAAAAGATGCTTAAGATAACCTCCACAGAGCCAGAGAGCTGAGATAAAGATGGTGGAGATCTGACACAGCAAAGAGGACAATGATGGCTCTCGAAGGCATTTGTTTGTATATTGTTACTGTTACTGTAAACGAAGTGATTTTGCTGTCCTAAAAGATTAAATCACATCTAGTTGCCCATAAAGCAACAGCTAGCCAAATGAAATGAACATACAGATTAATTAAAACAGCTTTGTTAGACTATCCTTTAGCTTATATAAAAAATGAAGTAATAACATAGACACTTTAACTTTCATTATAAAGAAAGTTTTGTTTAGAAGAACATTAAAAAAAATCTAATATAAATGGGAATAGTTTGCAACAAAATTTAATATTAGCAGCATTAAAACTGTAAAATACAGTAGTATTTTCAGTTCTTTTAATTATCTCCTTATGATGATAAAAATAATTAATTACCTTTCTATAAGAAATGTATCTGGCCATCTGAATTTTTTTTCTTGCAGACTGAGATTTGGAGTGCCTACAAAAAAAATGCAAGTACTTAATAAGCTTCTTAAAACAAACTAGAATTTTTAGTAACTGAAGAAGTTGTTTACAGGTGAGAGTATGAACAGGTACTGAAGAGATTTATTAGAAAAATAATAAAAAAGAGACTTAATAATATTCTTCATTAATGTAAAAAACATTAAAACTTTGTACATCTTACTTTCCTGATAAAAATGCTTTAGGCAATGAAAACAAGTAAAGACAGGGAAAATAATTGCTGAAATGCATAATGTGCACTTGCCATATGTCTCATCTCTGTACCAGGGTTGGATTTAAACTTTTTTTTGGTGTAGGCTGCTCATTTTGTGCCGCCCTTTTCTCCTTCATCACTAATTTGTATTATCTTAATTAGGTAGCAAACGATTATATGTATATGTGAATGGATATAGATTAAGAGTGAATTCATTACTTGAAAGTATTCAGATTTAGTCATAAAATAGAAACAAGAAAAATGAATGTTTATTATGAAACAAGAAAATAAAAAATGTAATACATAATTATAATTTTCTAGGAGATTTTTGATTAGCGAAGTCATCTATAAGATCATCATAGTTTATGGTGTTCATCATCTCTGCTTCCATATATAGAAGAGCCACAGAGTTTAGTTTTTCTTGAGATAATAAAGACTTCTGGTAATTCTTCACTCGTTTTAAGCAGGAAAAGCTCCTTTTTCCAGAACAATTTGTGGCTGGAGTGCAAAGTGCTATGCGGAGAGCTATATCCAAGTTCAGGATTGCTTCCAAAAAAATCTGGAGAGATCAAGTAATGAATTTGACTGAGGTTTCTCTGCAATCTTATTAGATGAAACGTACACTCTGATTTGTAATCAATTATTATTAAATGATTATAATTTATATTAATTGCAATCAGAATACTGGTTTTGGCATAGTTCAATGCATGTTCCTTAAAAATTTCAAAGAATTTAATTCATTATTAGCTGAGAAATGATGAGTTAAGTTTCAAAACTCATTGACATTTCAATGATTTTTTCAATAAAATTAGGACTTTCGAGTGCTCGGGGACTTTCAACATCCAGATGCTCAATTAATGAAATCTTAGATAATACTTAAGTATTTTTATTATAGGAATCATGAAATGTAGTCTGTCAGCAGAAACTAACCTCTGTCTATAGAGTCTTCCTTCGGAAATATACGACAGGCTACAAACTGCATTGAACAAGATAGAAAGTCAGAAAACTAATGAAGAATTAAATTAATAATTTAGCTAATTGTTCGCTGTCACCAATTACCTAAATGAAAATTGATAGTAAACATATTTTTCTTTTCTATTAATTGTTCAAAGTTTGTCACTTCACTATTAGATGTCACCACTTAAATGAAAATTTATAGTGGACGTTTTTCTACTATGTTTATAATCACACACAAATTTGACGGCTTACTAAAGCGGGCACCCTAGGAAATTTGCTGCCCCTAAAACACTGCCACCCCTAGGCTGGAGCCTATACAGCCTAAAGGGAAATCCAGCACTGCTCTGTACATATGAATAATGTTCAACTTTGTGTGTTTATTGCTGCCTGTAAGGTGCCCTTTAGCTCGCCAAAATCATTCCCACTAGCTATCCTCAGCAGATTTACAGATCGATTTTGAAGTCACTTGTGCAGAACTTAGAAGTTTCACACAATTTTCAACTTGAATGGATTTTCCTGCATTCATTTCCACAGTGAATACTCATTATAAGAATCATTTTTAAGTGTATTCATTATGCCCAGAAAAATTTAATTCAAGACATAATTTTGTTTACATTTCAAAACACATGATTAGGAAAGCTAGGTTTTATGATTTGTAATAACTTTGAATTGAGTAAAGTTACAGATGATCTTTTATCAACAGTTATAGTCAGCATTGTCCAAAATACTTTCACAGTAAAATTAACTAATTTGGCAAAGTGGTTTTAATTAAGAGAAAAAAATAAAGTTTTTGACTAATAGGAATAGATTTGAGAAATTTATATCAGCAAATAGACTAAATTGAGAGGATCATGAATATACAATGGCTTCAGCAAAACAGTTTAAGCATTAATGAGACAATTAAGATTTTGGTGATAGATTGTTGTTAATGGTTGTTGGAGTGCAACGAATTGCACCAAGCTGGTGACGTAAGAGACTTCAAGGTTAGGCTTATAGAAATACTTTTGAAAGTTGAATTAAATTAAAATAGATAGAATATGATCACAGGAGGCCCTTGTATTAATAGCAAGTTATTCCTTTTAGTATATTGGGAGATATTAACAGTGGCGTAGCTAGCGTGGGTGACACCCGGGGCGGATATCGATGGTGTCACCCCTTGAAAACTTAAATCCAAAATTGAGTGTATTATATCATCTTTTAGGTGTAAAATATTATATTAATAAAACATAATTAAGTAAAAATTTATTGTTATTTAAAAATGATAGTTAATAAAATTGTAAGATTAATAAAATTTAAAAGATATACAAATAAAACAAAAACAATTGCTTTCACAATCCTCTCTTTCTAGCTTTAACAACTGCAAACCAGTAAATCACATTTTCGAAATTAAAAATTTGATTTACTTCATGTTCAATAATCAATATGGCAAGATTTTAGCCACGTGTTGATCACTGGTGATCGAAAGTGGTTTTAGATTAATTTTAACTCCTCTGAAGATCGGGCCTCTCTTGCCTGATACTGTTCCGCACCATCACCGCACCGACACGTTTCTTACTATTGGCGCTCACTCGGTCGAAGTTTGTCCAAAGGACACGGCATGTCGTCCGACACTCGGCGACACGCGGCCATCATTGGATTGGTTTATGTTTTGATGGTGTGGACCAGTGTCGGTCTGCTGGAAGTGGAGAACGCATAGAGAGAGTTCGGAAATTTCCCTTCCCTTACGACCAAATGTTGTTTTCATGTTATTGTTGGTCTTAAAACAAGTGTCTTTTTTTCATCCATGTTCATAAGATGTTCTTAACATGTAGGAATTGTTCTAGCATCTTCGCATTAATAAATCAAAACATTACCAGAATTGAAGATCAATTTTAAGACCCACAAAAATTGCAGCCGAGATCTGCATTTGTAACGGGGACCTTCCACGCCCGAATCGCACGCCGTAACCATACGCCAGACTAATCTAGAAGTACTGAAAAATATGTACCGGTATTCAAACACATAAAAGTTGATTCGTGTTTTTTGATATCAAAAATAGATGGTATAGAAAAAAAGTATATTCATTGTATAATGTTTGCAAACTTATTTTTCATTACACCTACATTTGGACTGGTAACTCAAATGACTGCGTGCGGTTTGGATACTGAAGGTCCCGGTTCAAATCCCGGACTTGTCTGTAATTTTTGCAGGCCTAAAAATTGACATTTACCTCTGGCAATGCTTTTATCTATTAATACGAGGATTCTAGGACGCTCCGTGTTTGAATTTCACGTTAATCTGTAGGTCTCCTTTCAAAGTTAGGTGACTACGATATAGGTGCACTGTGAGTTTCCTAATAAGAAACTCTGACTAGAACTTTGAGATAACATGAAATTATTATATTTATTATACAAAATCTTTACAACCTAAATTTAAATTAAAATATGTTATAACCTCATTCTTTGCTAAAACTAAAAAAAAAAAAATACTGAATGAATCGAAAAGAACCTGAAGCAAAACAAACCCGTCAAGTGCAAAGTGATTGACATTTCATTGCGATTGCGTTGAAATATGCGAGAATCTTTCATTCCGGTACAGTGTGGTAATGATTTGTTAATACTGCGCTGCAGGGCCGGATTAAGACAGCGCGGGGCCCGTAGCAAATGTGAAGAAGAGGCCCTTGATTTTTGCCGTCCTGAGGGAAAATTGTGGAGCTAAAAACAAAAAAGGTCGCCCATCTAGCCTAGGTGCGGGGCCCCCCTAGGAGGCGCGAGGCCCCCTAGAAGGCGCGAGGCCCTGTGGCATTTGCTACCTCCTGCTACGTGGTTAATCCGGTACTGCTGCGCTGGGATACTATTTTTGTACATAAAAGATCAACCAGATAGGTGATTACATGAGTCAGATAAAAAAGTATTTTAATGTACTTTCGTACCAAAACTGTGCAAAATAAAGTAAAGGTATCAAACCTACCTGTCATCCCCAACACTGATTCCCTGTAACAATCACTTGAAAACGTTAAAGGAGACTAAAGACCGGGTAGGAACATGGGCGAGCTAATGGAAAATTGTGGACAGCGAGGGGGCGAGCTGCCACTCGGCCGACTGTCGTTGCGGTGACGGTACAGACCAGTATTGGCAAAATAGAGCTCGACCTTTACACGTAGCAACTGATACACACACTGGCGCAAATTAAAATCCCAACACCCATACGATGTTGTGATAAATGAATGAAATTTGGCCCAAGTATGCCCACATGAAGAGTATTAAATGATTTAAAATTGAAAGTTTTACATGTAATAATATGAGAATTACGGTGCTATCTATTATGTAAATTGCTATTTTTTATATTCTTTTAACGTACTAGTGGCGTACAGTGTGGTGTAACATGACACTTTGTTGTCCACGAGTTCTTGTTGGCTAAGTATGCCCAGGCGAAGAGTGACAACTCTATACACTCAAATGTCTAACTGTGAGAGAGGTCGGAGAATTGACGTGTTTTAAAAAGGTGCATCATATCGTGAAATCTCCCAAAGGATTGGCCAGTAGTGCATTGTCAGTATACAGACTTGTTACACAGTGATGAAAGAAAGCTCTAATACTCCAGGTCTATACTGATGGATAACAGCACGTGAAGACCGCCAAATTGTGTGGGTGGCTGCTGCTGGCAAATGGTTGACTGCAGGCCAGATCCAAACAGTGGTTACAGAGAGAGTCACCCCCCTCCCCGGACGATTGAAAACCAATTGCTTGAAGCTGGAGTACGCTCTCTGAACCCTATGCAATGTGTCCCATTAATCTGATTTCATTGCCAGCATCATCTAACCTGGCGTAATGCAAAACATAAAAGGACATGTGAATGGCGTACATTTGTGTTTACAGACGAGTCTCGATTCTGTCTGTGGCAAAGTGATAATTCACGACATGTTCGGAGGCGTATTGGAAAACGGCTTACCTGCTGTGATTTCAGAACATCACACAAATGCAGTCACCTGGTGTCATTTTTTGGCGGCAATCAGTTTCGACAGCATGACTGAGTCGGCTGTTGTTGATGGCACAATGACAGCCCACCACTATGTGGACAGGGTACTGCATCTTATAGTGATACCCTTCATGTTCACCATTCAAATCGCATCTTACAACAAGATAATGCCCTGTCCTCATATTGCGGCCATCGTTACACAAGCCTTGCAAGGAGTTTCGATCACAATTTGAACAGCACAGTCCCCAGATTTGTCCCCAATAGAGCATGTCTGGGATACCAGGAGTAGACACATTTGATCACATGGTGACCCAGCACAAACTGCGCAATAACTGACTGCAAAAGACATGCAGGCAGTAAAGAGAAATACCCCAAGAAGACATTCGAAACACTTGTTGATTCAATGTCGGCAAGAATCCACGAATGCATTGGTGCTCAAGTTGGACGCATTTCTTACTGAAAACTGTATCTAAAGGTAATAACTTATCCTGATCCATTTCCATTTGCTATCATTTCTTCTGGGTATGGCCCTGGATATATCTTCAAAGTTTCCTAAAATTCTACCATTCCTGTATGCATGGTGAGATTCTAATTTTTGCCAGTGTAACTATAGGGCGACCATAATATTTCGCTATAAATTTTTAAAAAATCGAAAACTACCCAATCATTTGTTGTTGAAACTGTTAACATAGGTTGTATTTAAATGACTTCGCAAGGGATATCGAGAGGAAAGTTAACAGAAGTGGCTTGATCCAAGTAGAAGCAATTCCAGACCCAGATGGGGTTCCATCGGTGCAAACCCAGAATCCGGGTCCCACAAGTCGTGAGACCCTGGGAGAGACTGTATAGTCAGAGAAGCAACTCCTACATTAAGTTCCTTCATAAAAATAGAACAATAAATGCAATATAAAAACAACGCAATTAAAAAAAAAATGGCTTAGGTAATATAAGAACATGCCTTTGCGGTATCTGCCGTCTTTACATGAAGTACTTCACAAGTGAAGTATTTTACTATCCGCCTAAGATACACGTAGCTACAGACTTCTAAATATGACATTGTATGTACTGAAGACCGTCTTCACGTGTTAATTTTACATTTCTAGCGCCGCTATGTAGCATATAAATAAAAATGTTGTAAACGGCTTGAATGTTCGCTCAGTTTGATCAGGAACAAAAGTTCGACTATCCCTGTCGATTTAAGGAATACACCTGTATTCGACAGAGGGGTTACCCATAATACAAATTTTCTTCTTCTCTAAATTTATTATGGAAAATTCATAGAGAATCATACGCTTATTTATTTCATCGCGATCATATTTGCATATTCTCGATCAGAAGAAAGCATAGCAAACTTACATGAACCTAGAATTTAAGTGCTTACTAATGTTACGATTTACGCTAGCAAGATACGCGGTTCTGACTTTTTTTTAATTTATTTATTTAAATGGCTTTCGGCCTTATCAGCCACACAGCCAAGTTCTTTGCGTTTTATGACAATTCACATTTCATTACTTTACAGTTCTATTCACATAGTTTAACAATTTACATTTCATTTCCTTTACAGTTTTAAATATATATAATTTACATTACAGTTCTATACACAACAGTTACGGTTCCGACTGTTTTAAACACATGCTCTACAAAAACTGATTACCAACGAAGGACGATACCATCAACGAACACTTGGACCCGTTCAGATTGATTTGAAACCTGACAGTATTGCTAGTTTAATGCACAGTTTTTACTAGCATAAATTCGAACATGATACGATTTCATGTCGAATATAGGTGCACTGTCGATAATAGGCAGGTACGCAGAGTGTAAATCCAGATAACGTGAAATGTACTCAGTTTGTACATCACGAATCTGTCAGATAATAAATTCAAAAATTACTAGAAAAACTTCAAAGCTCTTGTAAATCTTAGCTTGAAAGCTAATGGAATTCTAAATAAGCAAAACAATTTTAAAACCTAGACTACGCGTATTCCGACATACGCTTGGTTTACATTTCCAAATTTTCTCTAAATATTTTCGAGGATTTACAATTTAAGTGTGTAATTACTATGATTTTAGCAATTATATATAAACTTTAATTTTAAAACTTCCTCTTTTTATACAAGAAAACTTACATTATATCCACCGCCGCTTCTAACAAACCAAACAACAGTGACGGACGGCAAGCACAACAATGAACGATTTCTTGTGATTGTTGGAGCCTACAGAGCGGTGCTCTCTTTGTTTAAGCGCACAGTATTGCCAACAATTATATTCTACTATAACGAATGAGCACAGCTGCCTGGATCACATTTGAAAAAGCGCTAGATCAACCTAAAAACAAATATTCATAACAATAAAAGTAGACGTGTTTCGACACCAAAGGATAAAAGAAGTTTATTATTTTTTTTTTGTGTCACACTAATTTCGATTACTATTTTCAAAATGTGGGTGTCACCCCCAAACTGGGTGACACCCGGGGCGGACCGCCCCCCCCCCCCCTAGCTACGCCACTGGATATTAATTTTGGAAAGAATTTGCTAATGTCATAGGAGCAGAAAAGTTGATAAAAGTCCCTGCAGCCATTTTAAAATTGCCCAGTCTTTCAATAGTTATCAATGAGGTAACTTTGTGTCATTATGTAGACCAGTCTTTTAATATGAATCAAACAGATAACTTCGTATAGGTTCGTGGAGCAAAATGCTCCACGAGGTAGTTGTTGCGGTACATTGTAACATGCCATAATCATATTCTCATTAATGTTAGGGAGACTTAGTGAGTTTATCTTCTTGTATGAATGTGCTTAGCCTGTAAATCTTCAATGGAATTGTGGTCCAATGTCTTATCTACAATTCTGATATCGATAATGTATGAGTGAACTTTATCAGGAATATAAGTGTTTTGTTATTTTAAGACTGTGTCAAGTGAACTTATTTATTCCACCCTTTGTGTTTGGGGTTATAATACAAACCCATGGTGACCACTTTATTAAATACTAAGGTACCAGATGGCTACACAGGTCATGAACTCAATTGTTCAAAGTTTAGGCAAAATGTTGCAACCCCTGAGCTTACTTCCTGCCTAACATGCCCTTGGTCTCTGTATGTGTTAAATGATGGGTTTACATATTTTTAACATCTTACTTTGATTTCATATGGATGGCAACTAAAATTGACATCGCAAGAACAACAAACTCTTAATTTTAACGAAATGCAAAAAGGAGCAAGGAACCATGATTCATAACAGATGTTTTGCAGACACAAAAATACTGAGTTACAACTAAAACTTGGAAACCTTTAATCTATTTCATTAATATTTAACTTTGGTAGACTGTATGCTATGGTGGCAGTTTCCCCTATCCTAATTCTTGATTGAGATTCATTATGATAAGAGGAGGGTGCATTTATTTCCCCGCCTACCTACCTTTTCCCTTTTATGAATTTTAATTTCACTCAGTGTGTTTGGAAAACACTTCACCACTTTGCTCCATAGTTTATTCTAATACCTGTTGCCTTAGCTACAGAAGAAAATTTTCTTCTCACTTATATTTGAAATCAAGTGCCAGCTTGTGGTCATAGTCATCTCTTGCCCTCCTTGCACTACATCTAATTCCTCTACCTATATCCTTCCATGCCAAATCACCAATATATTGTAAGAGATGTGCTTATGCTTGGGGTGGAGCATAAACACTGGATCTTAGCTCTGACCGTGTGTAGCCTTGGATGTTACAGTTTTGGCTTAGTTAGTATAATACGGTCGCCACATAGTTTAGAAAACTATTAAAAGGTTAAGTTCAATAAATAGTTCATTGCCATTTAAAAAATTATATTCTTCCAAATTTCACAAAACCAAACACTGTACAGGCAATCAGATGACTTTTCCAAAGTAATGTTTTACAAGTTCGATTAACTGATCAAGCCAGACCACACCCCAATAGTTAAAAGTTTTAGTTGTAATAATTAAATGAAAGAGAATCACACGCGCCCACAGTTTAGTAAAATCAAACAATCCCGAGGCTCCACATTGCGGAAAATTACTCGACATTATTTTCAACTTGACTAAAAGAAGAAGCATTACTCCCAAAATAAAACTTTCACTGATGTGCTAGGTATAAAACTTTCTGACCTACTGAGCTACACGTTATCGCGCCGACTCCTTCCATACGACTGAGACCGAACAACTGTACGCACGCATCTATATCACATG
This sequence comes from Vandiemenella viatica, assembly GCA_031002005.1. NCBI lineage: Eukaryota > Metazoa > Arthropoda > Insecta > Orthoptera > Morabidae > Vandiemenella > Vandiemenella viatica. The sequence continues at coordinate 320,330,757 of JARYHS010008074.1, forward strand.
GCACTTCCTGCTTCTTGAATATTCCTAGCGACTATTCTCATGCGAACTGTGAGAATGTATTCACTTCCTTATTAACAGGGGTGGCTGCTGGGAGGATGATCAGATATGAAATCGCACGTCTGAAGTCATTACATTGGCTAATCTGACCTTGACAATAAAAATAATTCAATCTTTCTGAATTTTTAAAACTCATTAGATCTTTAAGTAAATGTTAACTTTAGTTATTATACAAAAAATACTAACTTTAATCGTTTAGCCAAAAATAAATAATTTAGATACGAACTTCCACTCCAGGCGAATGCCAAAAACTGATGAAATTGAAAAAATTGAAAATACTATCTTAAAAACTGTAAAACTGTTTTCTAACTTGAACAAACATAGAAACTAACTTTGAAAATGAAATGTACTAATATTCTATCCAATCTAACTCGTGGTTCGAAGAACAAAATTTTGTTACAGAGTTACAAAATTTAACAGATAGCTTACAATATATATAAAAGAAAGGATAGGAAAATAAGACCCAACACTCACCACAGATGCCAGTTGCTGGGAATGGCAAACAAAAAAAGACAAACACAAGAGATGCAATATTTCAGCGGCTAGCCTTATACTTGCCAGAAGTGATACACCAGATATATCCAGACGTGCACATGCCGACAGCCATATGGTGAATCATATATTACATATATATCTGAAAATTTTCAGGTGTAATTTTCCCACACACCTACTTTTAATTTTAAATTCTTTAAGGATGTTTGGTAATTATTCATAACTTCCATTGGTAATTGATTGCAATCCTTAACTTCCTTATATAAAAAAGAAAATTTTCCAACTTCCTTATGTCTGAAATTGAATGCCACCTTCTCCCAGCTATTCCTTTCCATGCATTAATGTCGTTCTTTTGCCAATAGCTTTCCAGGCTTCATAACCAATATAAATCGGGTTCACTTCCAGCACACTCTTCACCCTCATCTTGTCTTCAAATGAATCTCAATCCAGCTCCATTATCATGTTATTTACCAATTGTGTTATGCAGTCAATTTCACAAACAAATCTAGCTAACATCCTTATATTCTTATTTGACTACTTGACAATCAAAATGTGGGTCACTTACTACATCGCCATATTCAGGCAGTAGTATGACTATTGTTTTTTTAACCCAATACCCCACTTTTCTGGTATATCCTCTTACCACACTCTCCAATTAATGTAAGATATTGAAACCTTTTCCTATAACTGATAAATTATCGAATGTAATGCCAAGATATTAACAATTCAGGACTTCAATTCCCCACTGCATAATCATAAAAGGCCTTTGGTTGTTTTAGCTGTGTACCAAATAAACTGATGCAGTTTCAGTCAGCTGGAAATCCTGTCCAGATCACCATGTAGTTTCTACTTTTGATTCCATTATATAAAGTTATGTCATCTGCTAACAACCAAACTTCTGACTGTAAACTATTAACACAATCATTAGATACAACAGTGAATCACAATCATCACAATGCCTTACTCTGTGGCACTCCCATTTTCACTTCAGTTAAGTATGAGTATTATAAACTCTTTACATGTATAAAGAATAAAAAACATAATCTTTACAATTATTAGATTTTAAATTTTATATTCTGATGTTACTTTCTATTTTGTATTTTTCAAAAGTAATTATCAGGCCCACCAGCATGACAGATGTGTAAAGGTGCCATCACACAGGATTGAGAAGGTACAATGGGGCCTGATTTAAATCCTGGCCTCCACATATCAGTTGTTTTGATTGCAGTTTTTAGGCTATTTTCTGCAATCATTAAGGTGAATGCTGGGCTGGTCCCCAATCTCCACATTATAAACTACACATTACACAAGCTAATAATAAGCTTACTACCCAAAATACATACATACTTATTTTCAGACAAATGGCAACACTTCCGCTTCCCCATAAGAATATTACAGGCCTAGCGAGATGGCAGTCAGTTAAATATGCTTCTGGAAAGCAGAAGTACAAGGACTGATCTACAAACAGTCTATTAAAAGATCTTAAATTACTTACCACAGACAAAGGCACGAGATCGATGATGAACATGATGAACAACATGGCATAAATAATAAGGTATCAGTGCATACATATCTGATTCCCACCATTAAGGTTTATTCAAAAATATTGTAAAATAAGTTCATGCATATTTGTTTATTGTGGTCCTTCTGCAATCATCTGTTATGACTGTTTACTTTCCCTGTCCTTCCTTACTTTCATTGCCTAACAGCATTTTTACAATTTTTTATTCATTAATCTTGTTCCATAGATCCTTGCTGAGGAAGGACCTCTGAGATGTGAAACATGTTAATATATATACATACAATATGAATAATAATCACAGTGGAAAAAATTATTATATGTTACAAAGACAAAAATAGAAATATAAAACAAACATTAATTTTTACAACAGAATTTTGTAGAAGTCATATTACAAAAAACTAATACTTTTGTATACGAGGGCTGTCCAGAAAGTAACAGACGTTTTGACCTGGCGCAACAATGGGTGCTCCTAGCGACGCCATCTTGGCATCAGACTGTTCTTACATTCAGTACGCAACCAGCCGTGGTAGTTTGCACATCGTTCCTATCGTACTTTGAATACAGTAGAGTGTTAAAATGAGCGCTGCAATTAAAAATCCCGCCAGTTGTGAAGTGCGAGCTGTAATACGGTTTTTGTTGGCGAAAAATCACAAACCAATTGAAATTTATCGCCAGATTTGTGATGTGTACGGCCAAGGAATAATCAGTGAAAGCCAAGTGAGGCAATGGTGCATTGATTTTAAAAATGGTCGAACCAATGTTCACGATGAGGACCGCATGGGTAGGCCTAGTGTTGTGAGTGATGAATTGGTGGTGAAAATCAACGAAAAAATCCGTGAAAATCGTCGTTTCACAATTACGGAGCTTTCAGAACATTTCCCCCAAATTTCACGGAGTTTAGTTCATGAGATTGTGGTTGGTAAACTTGGTTACCACAAATTTTGTGCCAGGTGGATTCCGAAAATCTTAACAGAAGACCACAAAAAACAGAGACTTGCTGCAGCACTGACGTTTCTGGAAGACTACGCCAAAACTGGAAACCAAGTTATCGATCGTATCGTAACTGGCGACGAGACTTGGGTAAAGCATGTCACCTGTGAAACAAAATGGCAGTCTATGGAATGGGGACACACGCATTCGCCCAAGAAACCGAGGAAGTGTCTGCAAACGCTGTCAGCAGGAAAAATTATGGCTACTGTGTTTTGGGATGCTAAGGGTGTGATTCTCGTTGAATTTCTTGAATGTGGCCAAACAATCACTTCAGCAAGGTATTGCGAAACACTCAGAACATTAAGACGCGCGATACAAAACAAGCGTCGGGGAAAACTCAGTGAGAAAGTTTTGTTTCTCCACGACAATGCTCGTCCACACACGGCCAATCGTACCCAAGAGCTCTTGGATGGTTTTGGATGGGAAGTTTTCACTCACCCGCCGTACAGCCCGGATTTGGCACCGAGCGACTACCACCTGTACTCGGCGATGAAGACGTGGCTCGCAACACAACGGTTTGAAACTGACGCTCAACTGCATGCCGGTGTAAACCAGTGGTTGAAGTCTCAGGCGGCAAATTTCTACAGAGAGGGTATCGAAAAGCTCGTACCATGTTATGATAAGTGCCTTAATTTAAATGGTGATTATGTTGAAAAATAGCCTAAGAGTTTACCTCTAAAATGTATATAATAAAAATCGTTTTTTTCACTTTGTTTGTTTTTTATTACAAAACGTCTGTTACTTTCTGGACAGCCCTCGTAAATTCTTGAATGGAGCAGGAGGAATTATCATACAAATTAATTACTCTCAACAGTAATTTTGTAATATGAGTCAAGAGAAGAAGGAGGTTGGAGGGGCAATAGGCATTTTAATTTAATTTTTTAATTTAATTCAGTTACGATGGAGAACACGCTCCAGTGGAAATGTTCCCACACACCCATTTCCTCCCCTTTCCTGTACCTACCTACGCATGACCACTGCAAATTTCAGCTTTAAATTGCTTCAACATGTTTGGTAACTATTCATCAATTCTCTCAGTAACTTATTCCAATCCCTAACCCCCATACCTACAAAAGAAAACCTTCACACTGCCTTTCTTGAAATCGAGTGCCAGTTTGTGGTCATCTTTTACCTTGCATGCATTACTTTTAATTCTTACACCAACATCTTTCCACACCTCGTCACCCACACTCCTCCAGTCTTCCAGTGCATTTACTTCTCTCATACATTTCCCCCATCAATCTCTCCAACAAGTGAAGGATTTTGAAAGTTTTTCCTACTACCTGTTCAATGTGTCCTGCCCAGTTGACCTTCTTATCAAATGTTATGCCATGAGATTTACATTTAAAGTCTTCAATGAGCAATTCTTTTCCAACCCTGTAGCAATATTCAACCATTAGTTTTTTTCATCTGTGTAGCTAATAAGTTGACTCCTCTTTGAATTTATCTTCAACCCATGTTTACCAACCCAGTTTGATATCCTGTCCAGATCACCATGCAGCTGTTCACAGTCCTCAACTATCTTGATCCTTTCATAAAACATTAAATCATCTGCAAACAACCTATCTTCTGATAGTAAACCATCAACACAATCATTCATTTGAAAAATGAATAACAATGGTCCCGATACACTAGCCTGTGGCACTCCCATTTTCACTTCCACTTTAATTGGTACTGCATTTCCTACTTGCTTTCTACCTTTCAAAAATTCTTCTACCAGCAAATCACTTTCTCATCCACTGCAATAATTTTTACCTCATGTATCAACGTTTTATGGCTCACTCTGTCAAAGGTGACACTATCAATTTGGCCTCCCTTGTTCATTTCATACGAAATATCTTGCATATATCCTACTAACTGAGATTTGAATGAATATCCATGCCTAAAGCCATGCTGCTGACTTGAAAACCACTTATGCTCCTCACATATGTTTCTGATGTAGTTTCATATCAGTCTCTCCATAAATTTATCTACCACTGATGCCAGACTAATTGACCCATAATTTTTGACTGTATTTCTCACCCCTCCTTTATATACCAGTACTAATATTGTACTTTTCCAGTAATTTGGTAGGCAGCTAGTGTCCAGACTCAATTTAAATAATATTTCAAGACTAGGTAAAATGTAACATCCTGCTATCTTTAAGGCGTCAGAATTTAGTCTTTCCCAGTGTACAGATGACAAAAATTCTTTTTGGGTGTTCTGCCAGATCAGTTCTTCCAGGTGTGACATTTTTATAACAGGCTCTATTGTCTTCATAAGGCAGAAAGGTTGAAGTTGACACTGACAGCATGACACCGACTGTGCATGCCTCACTATTTTGGCTCACATAAATACCCCACAGCTGACGGACACATGTGAAACTGTTGCTGGACCCGCTCTCCCATTGGCTGTTACAGAACCCACTCTCCCACTGGCCACCACATCATCTGGCCTCATATGTGGCCTGTGATGGACAATTGCGTCTCAGCTCTCTTCCAGCATGCATGTCTATTGCACTGCTGTTGCAGTTCTTGGATGACAGGCTTCCATGCTTCACTTAAAAAGAGATGACTGTTTTTGTGGATGTTGTTCATGCTCAATCTAATCTCCAGCTATTATCTGTTTATAGAATCCCAGAAATACACAGTGAGTACCAGTACTTCAGTTTTGTTGAAGTTTACTTTATGGAAATTTTCCACAGCACGTTCAGCTAATGTGGACTTTTCCAGCCATAGCAAGCACAGATGTCACTGGTGCTTGATGCAACATTCCTCTACGGTTCTTACTGTTTGGCCAATTTATATTTTGCCACATTCACATGGGATGGAATAAACTCCTGGAACTCGAAGGCCAAGGTCTTCCTTCACCGAGTGCATCACAGTCGGCGTCTTGCTGTCGCGGTGTCAGCTTCTACCTTTTTTCCTGGTGAAGACAACAGAGGCTGTAGTCAAAACATTACATATGGAAGAACTGATCTGGCAGAACACCTGAGAAGAACTTTTGTCATCTGTACACCGGGAAAGATTCAATTCCCCCATTAGATGCCTTTACGAGGAGGAGATGTTACATGAATTAAGGCGGCTTGAGAAGCTGCAAAAAAAAAAAAAAAAAATCACCATACTTATCAGCACTCTGGCCTTTCTACTGCAATGTGGGAACAGCGACATGTTGTCTCACTTTTTTAGGGTAACGCATCACATAAACAGCAGCGGTACCAAAAGGATTTTACATTTCACTGGCATGACACTTCTTCAGGAGCAAATTTGCTTTATACACTACAATCTTGATCAAAATGCGAGGTTCTTACTTTTGTGTCATCTACTTCTGACATCTACATTAGCTACAGATTTTTGGGAATGGATTGACGCTGCTAGTTCGCTTCAAGAGAGCATTGAACTAGAGAAAACAACAGCAAGACATATTGCCAAATACAACTGTCTCCAAGGAAAATAGATCAACAATTTGCCAGCCCAAGGCAAGACCACTGGAGTTAACCTCACGGAAGTTGAACTTGATGATGCTATGGTCTTGGTATTGAGGAGGGGATTGAATTTTGCTGTGGCACTGATGTCTGTGCCTGCAAAGGACATTGTCTGTGTGGTGTAAAAGGCTGTACAAACATGTCCAACAAATGCATCGGAAGAAATACGATGTGAAACCTGCCAGGTCTTGAGGAAGGCCAAATCTCCCAAGGCCAATATCACAGGCCCAGAGCAAGAAGTGTTATGGGAGCTACGCAAGTATGATAACATTGTCATCATTCCTGCAGACAAGGGAAATATTACAGTTCTACTCTCATCAAGACAGTATGACGCCAAGGTCAGGAACTTATTACACAATGCATCTTATAGGTCATTGGAGCCTACTTCCAAAGTAGTAAACAAAACAAAAATCCTTCTAAAGAAATCTGGTTTACCAGAAGAGACCGCCAAGAACTTATGACCATGTGCAGCCAGGTCTTTGAAGTTATATGGATTGCCAAAAATCCACAAGAAGAATATGCCCTTAGAGCCTACAGTCAGTGTGATAGAGGCACCCACGTACCAACTGGCTAAATATTTCACACGCCAACTACGTCCACTGATGGGCCATTGCACACACCACGTAAGGAACTCTGCTAAATTCGTACCAATGATCCACGATCTGACTGTCAGATTCCAACCTCTTGGTAAGCTTTGATGTTGTCACTTTTTCACATGAGTTCCTGTGAAAGAAGAGTTAATATGATGTCATTTTGACCACAGGATCGCAGACTTAATCCAGCACAAGCTCAAGTCTACATACTTCATGTATGATGGGAGGTATTATGAGCAAACCGACAGCATGGACATGGGATCATCACTTTCTCCATAGTTGGTGAATTTATTTACAGAGGATTTCAAAGAAAAGCCTGTAATGACGAGTTTGTTCTGTAGTCAACATGCACTGTTAAGAATGTTATTCCTCTAACTGCTAACCTGTGGTCTTCGAATTGGTGTACAATGCCTGACTTTATCTTGTAATGCGGGACTGGTGCTGGCCTGGAATCATGTGTTTCAAATAAATAGTTCAAAATTGACCTTCTGCATATTAACAAACTTTCTTTAGAAGCAACAAGCCAGGGACATGTAATTTCACTGTCAATCCTGATTATCTTCCCAACGAATGTTCTTGACTAATGAATCTGTAAAATCTTCTCCAGAGTCAAACAGTATTCCACTTCCTATCCAACATGGTCCAAATTACCTCCATCACCTCTTATAAATTTCATAATCATGTTTGGCACTGAAGAGTGCTGTCTGAAAGGCTGAAGAGGAGTAGCGACAAGTATGTGGGTTGGCCACTAGTAGCAGTGCATATATCATACCAGTCTGCACACCTACTAGCATTAAGTAGTTACAAGGCCTTGTTGATTGCTCTGTTAAAATCTAAATGCTTCTATTGCTACATGGATGAAAAATTCATAATTTGGCAACAGGGTTTCTTGGCATTTGAAGAATTCCTGGATCACCTGAATTCAGTTCATCAAACATATGGTTCTCTATGGAAGTCAAAGGGGATGGGATGCTCTCCTTCTTGGATATACTAATTAAGTGTAAGCCAGATGGTACTCTTTTGCATAGCATTTATAGGAAACTTTCGCATACAGACCGGTATTAAGGGGCTACCAGTTTCCACCACCTGGCCCAGCTGTACTGACCATACTGGTCCATTGAGCACAAGCCATCTCAGATAGTGACAGTTTGCAAGAAGAACTAAGGTACCATAGGAAGGTTTTCACAGTAAATGGATATTCACAAGAGCAAATCAAATGGGCATTTCTTCCCCATACTCTCAACCCATCAGCTGAACAAGAAGAACCACCAAGGTCCATTGCAGTGCTACGTTATGCCAGGAATACTTCTGTGAAAATAGGAAGAAATCTCGCACGATATGGCATAAGGAGTATCTTTCAACCACCAGCAAAGATACAAGACATGATGCGTTCGGTGAAGGAGGACCTTGGCCTTCGAATTCCATCCCATGTGAATGTGGCAAAATATACATTAGCCAAACTATCAGAACCATAGAGGAAAGCCGCATCAAGCACCAGTGACATCTGTGCTTGCTACATCAGGTAAAGTCAGTATTAGCTGAACATGCTGTGGAAAATGTGCATAAAGTAAACTTCAACAAAACTGAAGTACTGGTGCACACTGCGTATTTCTGGTAGTCTATAATCAGAGAATCGCTGGAGATTAGATTGAGCATGAACAACATCAACAGAGATGGTGGTATCTTTTTAAGTGAAACATGGGTGCCTGTCATCCAAGATCTGCAACAGCAGCATGATAGACATGCACACTGGAAGAGAGCCAAGATGCAACTGTCCGTTACGGGCTTCTTATGAGGCCAGACGACACGGCAGCCTTTGGGAGAGCAGGTTCCATGATGGCCAATGGGAGAGCAGTTCCTACCCTGGCCAATGGGACAGCGACTCCAGCATCAGTTTTGAATGCATCCGCCAGCTGTGGGGTTTTTAAATGAGCCGAAATAGTGAGTCATGCACAGTCAGTGTCTTGCTGTTGCAGTGTCACCTTCAACCTTTTTGTCTGATGAAGACAACAGAGGCTGTTGTTGAAGCATCACATATGGAAGAACTGGTGTGGCAGAACACTGAGAAGAATTTTTGTTATATTTAAGACATCTGTAGCAATATTATCTACACCAGTCCTTTTACATTTTATCAGCATTCTTAGTTGCTTCATAATATCCTCAGAATTAATTTCAAATATTTTGGTCTGCTCATTTCTAATTGTTTTGTTAAGCTCGTTCTCTGGTATATACCCTCCCATTTCTTATTCATGGTCTCACTACATCAGTTACTTAAAATCTCTGCCATTTTTTAAAACCTCAGTAACTTCTTCTCCATCCTTATCTATAATTGTCTCAACACCCCCCTCCCCTTTACTGCTCAGTTTTCTAACATAGCCACAGAAATTTCTAGATGCATGTGTCAGTGGTCCCCCTGCATCGATAACACTCTTCATAAAACCTTCTTTAGGCACTTCCTTCACTATTATTAATTTATTTTTTAGTTGTTTCAACTAACTACCCTGCTGTCTCTTATCTCTATTATGTTCTTTTCTTACCAACCTCGTTAAACGCCTCTCATCACTGTTATAGTATGTAGTTTCCTACTTCTCTTTATTTTATGTTTGGAATAAATATTTCTTCACCCCCTATTATTATCTACTTGAACTCTTCCCATCTTGTCTCTATTGTACTTGACCCATCCTTCCATTTGCTAAAACTTTCCCTGAAATATCTCTTCCAGATCAACAACTGTGCCTTTTTATAATTGTACCTATTTCCCCTTCAATTTTGGCAACTGGTTTACTGAATCCTGTAATATCCATCAGAACTACTTCGTGATCACTTGACATGCCTCTCATCGGGCTTATTAGGAAGATAGTACCCCTGTGTTCTGCTCTATGACTTGTGAAAATCCTCCTTCCTTATTAAGGTATTTACAAACCTCTGTTCCCTCGTGTTATTTATCTTATTTCCTACCCAGCAATAATGAACATTCAATTAACACCTCTGAAATTTGAGTATGAATTTAATTTCTTACCAAGAGCCTCATCTTAATCAGTCATTCTTCCACTGCGGTAAGTAGCCAATACTCTGTTTTTTTCTTTTTTACTACCCCAGAAATCTACCTCAAGTAACTCATGGTTATGATCTATGAATACCAGTGTACTGTAATAGTTTTTGCTAACTAGTCTGTAAACTCCTCCACCAACTGCTCCTCTATCTCTGTGGTACAATCTGTAACCATCAGAAAAAACCTCATTGTCTGGTACTTCTTCTTTTAACCAAGATTCTACACCTTTAATTACTTGTGGTTCATGTATCTCTATTAAGTTTTAAAATTCTATTGCTTTGTTCATTATATTCCTACAGTTCACCAGTAACACTATTATTAATGGCTTTGTGATATTTTCTGTATTAACTTTCTCCTTCCCAGTACCGCCCCAGTCAGTTATCATTTCAGCACCTTCATTGATTTCATTAGCATTTGTGATTTTTTCCATCTTGGATCTACAATCACTAGCATTTTGATCATCTATTTCCAACCCTTCACCAGAAGCCCCTAAGATAAACAAGGAATAGTCCTGATACCATTATCACTGGAAATTTGCTAACAATCAGAAGGTACTCCTTTGCCACTTCTATTTAAGTGTAGACCATGCCTAGTGAAACCCCACCTACCAATGGTGTTCACAGTACCACCCCCAAAACAGAACTAGTGTCTTTCCCAAGCAGCACCTCCATTTCAACATTTACCACCTCACAACATGGTTCAACTGTGGCAGCGGATTAGCATGAGCTTAACCCTGGTATGCTGCGCTTCATTCACCACCTTCCTCAGGTCACTCTCTATTCTGTAACTCACATTTCTATCAATACTATTCCATCATCCTTAGTGAAACTCCTTCAAAGTGAATGTATATCTTCTATTACCTGACCTAATGTTGTACTAGGTTTGAAAAAACTTGTGACTTGGTAACCTGTGCCTATCTCTTTTCCAATATGCTCCTATTTCTAAAGGCCTGCTGCATCTTACTTACTCCTAAATCTACACGAGGTTCTTCCCTCCCGATTCAGGTAACAGGTCAAACCCGTATCTAGCCTGTTTAATCTGCTATCCATATTTGTCCTGTTATCAGCACCCAACCATCCTTCTCAACCTCCTCCAACCCATCATCTCTCCTTTCTGCCTCTATAGCCTGAGCATTGACAGGCTCAGCCTCCACAGGCTCAGCCTCCACAGAATGAGCTTCCACTGGATGAGCCTCAAGAACACTTACCCTTTCACACAACTCCCTGATAGTTTCGCTCATCCATTCTCATCCTTCCATCCCTAAGACAAAGTTCACAATAGCATGGGAGAGCCTTATTTAATTCCCATGCTTCCTCTTCTCTACATGACCAATGAAACCACTTCTTAGGGAGCTTCCATAAACTATGTGGCTTGGTCTAGGTGGGGAGGGGTTGGCTGAAAAGCTACACTGGGCTATGTGGGGTGTTGGAGATGTTTCGAGTCAACCCATGTAGGTTTTCATTCATATTATTTGTCACAGTTAAAATAAGGTACAGAACACACAACAATATATGAAAATTATTTCTGTCATTTAATTATCTCCATATGTAATTTAGGATAGTCTGAAAAGAGAAAGCAGTACAAAATATTTTCTGGAACCAATAGGGAAAAGGCTATGTGCCATATGGTGGGAGAGGAGGTTATGGGCAAAAGCCATGTCAGGCTACATGAGGGGGAGGGGGAGCAGCGGTTCACAGGAGGCCAAAATGGAGCTATATACAGGGTCCAGCAAGAAAACCTTCCGCATTTGATGTAGCTGGCACGTGGGTTTAGTGAGGATATTGATGTGGAGTGTGTTTTGTTTGAAAGTGGTGTATGTGCCATTTTCAGTGTGCACCATAGTGTGGCTTGGTGAGCATGGTGCGTTTGTTGTGAAAGAATTTATTCATAACGATGGTTCTGTGATTTACCCAGCGAGCGTTTTGGAGACGATTCGAACTTGGCCAACATGATCGTATCCCGGATAGGAAAACTATTGAACTGTGGGTGTCAAACTTTAGAAAGACAGGTTCAGCACTGAAAAGAAAACCTACAAGCCGTCATCGGCCTACAACAACGCCGGAAAATGTGGTGCGTGTGAGAGTGTCTGCACAACAATCACCAATGTGTTCAGCACTTAAACATGGAGCTGCCCTGGGATTATATGATAGGAGTGTAAGAAGAATTCTTCATAGAGAACTTCATATGCACCCCTTCAAAATGATGGTTACCCAGGAAATAAGTGACAGAGGTTTTGAAACTCGCAGAGCTGCATGTGAGGTAATTCTTCAAAACATCCCACCTGGTGCTTTGTTTATTTCTTCAGATGAGGCCCATTTCCACGTATCAGGAACTGTAAACAAACAGAATTTCTGCAACTGGGCTGCAGAAACCCCTCGTGAAATTCATCGGTGATGACTACACAGCCCTCATGTGACAGTTTGGTGCGCTGTTGCTGAATATTTTGTGATGGGACCGTATTTTTTTGAAGAAGGTGACCACACAGTAATGGCAATTCAAACCATTATTGTCAGAAGCAAGAGACCTTCCTTCAACCTACGCTAAACCAGTTTATTGCAGATCATGAAAATCAAGATGTGTGGTTCCACCAAGATGGAGCAACATCCCATACCTCTCAGCGTTCTATGGAAATGTTGCTCAAGTTGGTTCCTGGGAATCTTGTGTCTTTGTGAGGAGACATGGTGTGGCCCTCAGGGTTGTCTGATTTATTGCCTTGTGATTTTTTTTTCTTTGGGGACACTTAAAGGCTCTAGTGTACAAAGATTGCCCCACAACACAGCAAGCACTTAAAGAGACCATTACCCAAGAAGTGGCAGCCATTCCAAGAGAAATGACATGAAGATGTATGGAGAACTTTCGGTATAGACTTTGTCAATGTGTCAACAATGGAGGACTTCATTTATCAGATATAATTTTTAAAACCAAATAATGAAAAATGGCAAAGTATGTATTTTTCATTAATAAAAGTAATTATTCTCTATCATATTTAGTTTTTCTGTGTCAACCTATTAAAATGAGCGAGGTTTTATTGCCGGACCATGTAGTTTATGGATGTTTCTTTACATCAATTACAACTTATCCCCTTTGCCATGTACCCGTGACAGATGCCACTATTTCCAGTCATGATTTTTCCAAAATACCTCTAGTACCTTCCAAATGAACCTTAAATTTATTTGATAAATTAGTCTAATAAAATTTATACTATGTACTTAATTTTTTTCATAAAGTTATAGCTTTAATCCACAGTCAAATTACTGTAATTAATAAGTAGGTAAAAATACTATAAATATGTTATTTTTACTAACTAGTTGCTATTTTAATTTTTTTTTAAATAAGAAACTTATTTTATTTAAGACTGAAATAATCAATAAATATATCTTATGATCTATGGAAGTTATATTTACAATCGAATTTTTTAGGATCTGTTTGTTATATAGAAAAAAATACGCCATATTTTGTAAATAAAGAAAAAGCCATGTCAGCAAAAATGAACTCAATTCATGTTGAAGTTTAAGATACATGAAATTTGGGTACCTTTAATGAGTAGAGTAAAAAAACTTTTAATGATACTGGTATTAATAATACACCCAAATGATATGGTGGAAAGAGGTCTTAGTTCTCAGGGTGTGGAAACACACCGATTAAAAAGAACAAAATTATGAATATCCTATTTGGCCATGCATATCTATACTCATATCATCAGTAAAATGGACAAAATTTATATCTATTTATGCTGTAAGTTGAGTATTATTAATAAGTACAAAAAAAATTTAAAATGAATATATAAAAATCATTTTAAGCTAATATTTTTTGTGTGTCTCAGCTATCCAGTAATTATCTGTGATAGGCAACATTTCCTTTGTAGTTATTTTCCTGGTAATATAAAAATGATTTTTTACAAGGTAAAATAAAATCACACTAGTACTGAATAATATGGTCACAACAAACGGCACAAATTTCAGAACTGAAAAGATATTTCAAGGCAAGCTTCATTCTATGGAAGCAAGGCATATGTACAGGGGAGTTGAAGTGGGAAGAATTCAATTATTAGAAAGGGGGAAGAAATGTTTATTCCAAAACAGATAATAAAGATAATTATATAACCTACATACCATAAAAGTGAGGTGAGGAGGTTAAAGAGATTGGTGAGAAGAGAGCACAATAGAATTAACATACAGAAAGCTGTAGGGAATGCTTGGAACAATTAAAGTAGTGATTAGTAGCAGCAAATATGGAAAATAAAGATGACTCTATTAAAAATATTATTGGTGAATGATACATTTAGACATTTCTATGCCTATTTTAGAAAACAGAGAGAAAGGAAATGTGTTCAGACATTTGTAGATCAGGTTTGAAAAAAGTGTACAGAGGCAGAGATATCAAATAATTGGTTTATTAAGACCCTTAGGGCCATCCTGGAATGGGAAGGATTAAATCAGAGGTGAGCTCCTTTCAAGTAGAAATGAGCAAACTAAATTCAAAATAGATTCTGAGGAAATTATGAAAGAACTAAAAATGTTAAAAAGGAGTAAATAGGGTGGCATAGATAATACGAGGGGCATTTTTTTACTACCTCCGATAGGCCATAAATAAAAGACAAATGGAGATGGTTAAAATATTTGATTACCAACTGTTATGTACACTTATGGTTACTTTTCAACATAATCACCTTGAAGATTAAGGCATTTGTCATACCTGTGGACAAGCTGTCCAATACCCTAATCATAAAATGTTGCCGCCAATGACTTTAAATGAGTCATCACACTGTCTTGAAGGTCCTCATTAGTTCGGAACCACTGCCCTCCTAGCCACTTCTTCAGTTCAGCAAAAAGATGAAAGTCACTTGGTGCTAGGTTGGGACTGTATGGCGGGTGATCAAAAATCTCTCATTGAAATTGTTCAAGAAGTCACTGGGTGACACGAGCACTGTGAGGGCGAGCTTTGTCGTGGAGCAGAACAAAGCATGCCTCTTCTTTTGTTCTGAATGGATCTCCATAAACGTTTTAAAGTTTCACAGTAAACAGCTGCATTAATTGTGGTCCCTGGCAGCATAAACTCCACAAACAATACACCTTTTTGGTCCTAAAACATGGTAGCCATAACCTTTCAGTTGTTGAAGGTCTCTTTAAATTTTTTTGGTTTGTTTGGTGAATTTGTGTGAATCCATTGTTGGGATTGTTGTTTCATTTCGGGTGTGTCATACCAAATCCACGTCTCATCTCCAGGCACAATTGATTTCAAAAAAATCTTCTCCATCTGCATGATAATGGTCAAGGAACTTCAAAGCTGATGCCATTTGGTGAGTTTTGTGGTTGTTGGTCAACATTTTAGGGACCCAGCGAGCACAGATTTTTTTGTAGCATAAATTGTTTGTTACGATAGTGTACAGAGAAGATCTTGACACCTCTGGATATTTCATTGATAAATCACTTATCCTGAACCTGCTTTTTTCTCTTACCACTTTGTCAACTCGTTGAACAAGAAGATATTGTACAGGTGTTAGGAAAAGGTTTCAAAATCCTACTAATGGAGAGTGTGCTGAGGGGATATACCAGAAAAGTGAGAGATTCAGTTATGAAACATTTGTCAGGCCATTGCTTGAATATGGTGGTGTAATATGGGTCCCACATTTTGGGTATCAAATAAAGGAGTTGGAGAGGGTGCAAAGAAGAGTATATAGATTTTTCTCTAGAAATTACTGCAGACAACAATCAGTAACTAATATGATAAACGAGCTAGGATGAAATTCATTGGAAGACAGAAGGTGTGTGAAGGGAGTGCTGGGAGTTTATGAGGCATATGTTGAAGATGAGGTGTGGAAAGATATCGGTGGAAGAATTAAGAGTAGCGCATGAATGGGAAAGATGACCATGACAACAAAATGGTACTTCAGTTCACAGATAAAGGAGTGGGATGATTTTCTTTTGTATGTAAGAGATTCAGGGATTGGAATAATTTACCAAGGGCAGTTATGAATAATTTACAAAAAATGCTAAAAGAATTTAAAATTAAAATTTGTAAAGTGCAAAAGTAAATGGATGTGGAACTTCCACTCATAATATTCAAGATAATAAAAAAAAATAAGAAAGGGGTAAAAAGGTGATTATGGAAATTACCACCGGAGCAAGTGATGCATCACAATGAAATATCTTTGGCTGTGTAATAATAGATCTGTAATGTTTCCATGCCTTAAAGTTAAGTACAAAGAATGTAAAATACTTGAGTGAATGTTTAGAATAATACTATCTAAGAAATGGTAAACTAATATTCATCTTATTTTTAACGGTTATTTGCTATGATGTATTATTTTTACTTGGAAGATCATTGCACTTACCTACTTTGGTGTGACAAAGTCATAGCCTGAAATAACCAATTTCTTTCGATATTGTTTTAACTGATTAATTGTACAGCAGAATTACTTTTCTATTACATTCACTGAGTATAGAATTACTGACCCTCTTTGAAGTAGCTTCAGGAAGGAACGTCCATCCATGTGAGACGGTGTTTCAACACCAGCAATATCAAGAAATGTTGGTGCCAAGTCCAAATTCAGCACTATGTCATCAATCCTGGAAGAACGGGAAAACAGTTAAAAGTACTTTAACATTTACCAAGTGCTGCTATAGGGATTAGATGGGAAACAAAAACTGCGGATTAGCCAATATAAATACAGAAAGAGAAAAGATCCATCACTGACCACGGGTGATGGTAAGGTGGCACAGTTGCACATGAACCCAAATCAACTATTAAGAAATTAGATTCCACCTCCTTTCATTTCACTCTCATCATTGTTTCCAGTAAGAATCATCCTCTTAATCACTTTTCACCCAGTAGATCAGCATTACAAATTGAGTTATTTGTCGTTCTCTGACTTCATGATCTCCTGCATATAAAGATTTAAAAATGGAAACTTGAAAACTATATTATGTTCAGATATTTTGTGTGCCTATGGCATCCTGAACTCACCCGCAGAAGATGATGCATCCTGTATCATTCCTTTTCTGCTAATGTTAAATATCAATTTTTCAGGATGATAAATTTCTACCCATCTTAGAGCAAAGATGGTTAAGACACCTTGATGGTGTCTGTCACTATGCATGGGATCAGGCGTTTCCATTGCTGGTGGTGAAAGAAATGTTCATCACTCACAGTTTTAGTAAAGGTGGTGATGTGCACTTCCTAATCCATAGATTGCATACCAGAATCTTTGGTTAAATGCAAAACCTTTGTACAATGTGTATGGAATGAAGACATATAAAAGTGACTTTGCATCTGATGGGTAATGTAAAACTGGTTGGCTCAAATATGATTGCACTTAGATAATGATGATATACTCTTGGTTAACAAGTCAAGTGAATACAATGCTTTGGTGATACACTTTAAAATTGTTATATCTCCCTCAAAAAAGGTTTTGGACTATGATTACCATACATCAAAATGTTCATCTTTGAGAGCACTACCTGTGGAAATGTATTTGGAAAGATTCCTCTACTTTGAAATTCTGACTTCGAGATTTTTTTGTTTTCTTACGATCTTGTTTTATATTCCATTTAGAGGCTGTTTTATTATTAAGATTCAATTAGTATTATTTATTTGCTGCATTAACTGTTTTGAACTATCCCTCTTTAATGGGTTTTAAGGAACTTATTCATACAATACAATACATTCATTTTCCATAGATCCCAATATAAGAGACAGGCTCTGTGGGATGTGGAAAGTTGTCAATTTACACATAAACAGTTGCATAACAAAATAATAAGTACACCACTAGATGTACAGTCATAGTATACATGGTACATTAAACACTTCCATTACAAAATAATACATACACCAGAAGATGTACAGTCATAGCATATATGGTACATTAAAAAAAAATCCATAAAATAATACATACACCACAAGATGTACAGTCATAACATATATGGTACCATAAACAATTATGTAACAAACTAAATACATACACCAGGAGATGTACAGTCATAGCATATATGGTAAATTAATTATGTGAACTATATTTACACAAGATACTGGCAGTTATTTTTTAGATACATTAGAAATAAATTCTTCGACAGAGTAGGAGGAGTTGTCAATTAAAAATTCTTTCAATTTTTTCCTGGATTTATTCTTATCATCTACTAGACATTTGATATGTGTTGGGAGCATATTGAAGATATGTATCCCTGAATATCAGACCCATCCATAACGTACTTTAGTGCGAGTTCTGCAACGTGTTTTAAGAAGCTTTTATTTTTGCTAGTTTCAACATGGTTTTATTACAATAAAAAATTTAATGTCCATCATGTGATTATATTTTTAAATCATTATGATGAGTTTAATCAGTTTATGAGAAAATTTGTAATAAATTTCAAAATACATTTTTCAGAGAGTATCTTAATTAACAGTATATAATTTTGTGCACTGTTTTTTTTTTATAAAACACTGTTACTTATGAGCCTTACTATGACCATTCTATTTCTTCCAATAAGTTTGTCACTCAATATCTACAAGAAATTGTATGGATGTTGTGAGCTGCTATATTATTTTCTGTTGGAATTATACTGATTCTCTCATTTGTGCAGATTTTTTTTTTATTTTTATTTTTTTGCGAACAGTGATTAAATGGTGAAGAAAACACACCATACAAGGGTGAAGATATATGCAGTATTTCTCCAATTACTGTTTTGTTACCTTTAATTTGCTGAAATAACCAGATTTTTTGTTATCTAAAACTATCATCTGCTATGTGTACTTACAAATCTGCAGAAGCATAATTGTACTATGTTTCAAACCTGCACCTTTTAAAAACCTAAATGATATTAATATTACCCTAAATTTCTAGTTTATCTTAGCTACAATCCCCTTCAATCAGGGGCGCTGTCTTTTAAAAACTTGACAAACACGAAGTCGCGGGAACCAACTAGTCTTGCATAATTGTGAAAATCTCATCTAAATCCGTCCAGCAACTTTCAAGTTATAAGCGAACAAACAGCAGATTTGGACAAAGATTTTACATTTTCTAAATTTATTCCATACCAAAAAAACATACTAATTATCATTAAAATTGGTTTGCCTTTTTGACGTGATTGCATAACAAACTTACAGATTTTCAATATTATAATATCAGTGGATAGATAAATAACGATTTTTGTACTGCTAGAAAAATTCAAAATTTTATTATTGAATTTGATTTCTGTCTGCAAGGATCGCTATCTGGAACGCTGTGGCAGGTTCAGCTAGTATTTAATGAGATATGGAGAAGAAGGGGAAAAAAGAGGGTACAAAATTCTGGGTTGAACAATAATGAACCTGTCATCATAAAAATGTGTAACACATTTTTTATTAGCAGGAGATATTTATTGGTATCTACTTAATGCACATAATTGTACTACAAATTGTAAGAATAACAAATCGATATTAAAAAACCTTAATAAGAAGGAAAATTTTAAAATCTATATAATGATATAATTTTTTTCAAATTCAAACGTATATTGTCGAACAACTGCTCTATTAACAAATATCAGCGATTTATTGAAGGTCCAAACTATCCGCTATTTCTTGGTTTACCTGTACTACCATGTCTTTGCTGGGTCTTCGTACTCCTTAAAAAGTTATTATTCTTCGTAATGCTGCTGGAGCCAAGAGTTTAACTCGGGGATATCCTGTGATCGTGGCTTTAAAAGTCGAATGTAATTTGAATGTTCTCATTGTGGTCACTTTTGGCTAGGCCTTCGGTTATTAAAGAACGAAGAGTTGAAATCATTTTTACAAAGATGGTTTCTAGCTGTTTTTATACCTTCAAGTTTACTTTTTTTAATAAGATGTAGTGCACATTGACTCCACGTTTTAAATGGTGAATGTGACTTTTTAAACCTTTCGAAAGCTTTATTTCATGATGGAAAGCACTTTTAAGGGAATGCACTAATACGCTTATCATCTATTGATTTTTTTGACACAGAAACGCTACTAGACATTGTTACTTTAAAGATTTGGCAAAACACTTTATCTCTATCTCTATCAAATAATAGCCATCAAAAACTTGTCTGCAACTTATTTTGAAAATTACACTTTTCCTTCTCTTCAATTGAATTTTCAGAAATCACATTTTTCTGGTTGGATTTGTGAAACTGTACTAAGCCAAGAAGAGTGGAGAATTCTTCAAGTTTTGATAATTTAAGAATTCGAATTACGAATTTATCAGTTGAAAGTAAATATTTTCCGAAACAGGGCCATATTTAGGCTTTGTGGGCCCCTAGGCTATACATGTGTTGAAGAAAATCTATGGGTGACCTTTTTTATTTAGCTCTACCACTGACCCAGGCGGGGCCCCCCTTGCAGTACCGGATTAACCACGTAGCAGGAGGTAGCAAATGCTACAGGCCTCATGCCTCCTAGGGGAGGCCCCATGCCTAGGCTAGATGGGCGACCTTTTTTTTTCTTTTTAGCTCTACAATTTCCCCCGGACGACAAAAATCTAGGGCTTCTTCTTCAGATTTGCTAAGGGTCCCACACTGTCTTAACCAGCTGTGCCCCCCTTGGGTTGTGGGTACCCCTTTGTAATATGGGGGCCCCCCCTTTGTGGTTCAGGCCCCAAACCTACAGCCTAGGTAGCTAATGCTTAAATGCAGCCCTGTTCCAAAATAAACTTGATAACAAAATGCGCGATGGGCTCTCAAAGCAAGTGCTTTATTTAACAACTCGACTGACAACGAGGCGGGTTGCTTGGCTCGGTTGTGTGCATGCTTTTCACAAATCACACCTACACTTACTGCACACTAGATGGTTTTAAGTATGATCTAAGGTAGTTTTTACTATCTCCTCGGGCATTCACACACGCTAGCATGTTAAGAGAGCGCGATCTCGTTTAGACGTTTCGCATTGCGAGTGGCATGTGAGATAGGTAATAAAGGATCCGCTCAATGTCAATGTTCATGGGTGCTTGGTACCCACTATTGACATCTCATGGGTGCTAGAGCCCTCGAGCACCAACAGAGTTGGTGCCCCTGCCTTCAATTTAGCTTCTTTAATAACTGAAGTACCTATATTCTCAAAAATTATCCCTTTATGCCTAAATATTGTTTCCTATAATGAAACTCTTGAATTTAGTTATGCTTTTATCTTTTAAATGAAACCTTTCACTGACTCCCTTCATCTTTTTGCCACAACACGTCAAATGTGAAAGACTCAAAATAAAATTCTTCTTGACTCAAAATATAACTAGCAACGTTTTACTGTAGATTAAATTTAAAAATAGGATTAGATGTGATAGAAGAAGTAAAGGAATTCTATTTCTTGGGAAGTATAATTACAACTGATTGCTGAAGCAAGAATGATGTCAAAAGCAGAAGCTTTAGCAAAAATAGCTTTTATCAAAAAGAGAAATATTTTAGTTCCAAATATTGATCTAAGACTGAGAAAGGTCTTTTGAAAATTCTATGTGTGGGGCACAGCACTGTATGGTAGTGAAGCATGGACTTTAGTAATACCACAAAGCATTTGAAATGTAAGTTACAGAAGGATGCTGAAAATTAATTGGATAGATAAAGTATGAAGTGAACATGTTTTAGAAATGTGGGTGAGAGAAGAAGTTGTGGAAGTGTCTTACAGGATGGTGGGTCACATTTCAAGACCTGAAGTACTGGTTAATTTGTTAGTGGAGGAAACAGTCAAAGCAAAGAACTTAGAGGTAGACAAAGATTAGAATATATGATGCAGATAACTGAAGATGAAGGCTGTAAGAGGTATGTTGAGATGAAGAGGTTAGCACAAGATAAGAAGGGATGGAGTTTTCCATTAAACTGATCAAGAGACTGATGACAGCAAAAAAATGTTTCATTACGTTTAAACTCTCCTGAAACATGTTAGGAATTTTTTATCTTAAATATCACCCATTTTTGTTACTACCTGGACCATGTAAGACAGCCATATCAAACTATTCTAAAACAAAATATCCCTAATTTGTCACAAATGTTACGTCACCCCCTTATACGTATTAAATATAGAAGTTGAAAAGCGTACAAAAAACAACTGCTAGATTTGTATGTGTAAATTACTGAAGAAACTGAGGAGCTAGGTCAGTAGTCATTGGAGGTGATGTAACATTCCTTAAAAAATTCCTTACAACAAATAAAATTCCCCATTTAGACAGAAATATAAGTTTAAAGATAAAGGCCGTAATATTAAGTAAATAAAGGTTCATGAAATTAATGAAAAGAAAAAGAATAGCATGTGTAATAGAGACTATTTGCTTTGATTAATATAATGGAAAGTATAGTATCTCTGAAAACAAAAGAACTGAATTGGTTGTTACAAGAGATGGCAAGCAAGTGAGACTTAATATACAATCAAGCAGAGGATTGAGAAACTTTGGAATAATAGCTGCAGAGAGGAAAATTAATTGATAGATCTTGCATAGGATGGGAACCTACAATGTTTATTTTTATATAAAATCTTTTATTTACATTACAACAACCAACAGTGTAACAGTGGGTAAGGAGGTGGTGGTTATGTATAATGCCTATTTCAGTGACAAAGCTTGTGAAGATATTTGGCAAAAAAATATGAAAAATGAATAAGAGGTACAATATTACAGAAATACTGAAGTGAAAATGTTTTGATTAGTAAGTAAGGGAATTAAGGAAGATAATAAATGATTCACAGAATTGATGTATGTGAGTAAATTCACTTGATCTTGCAACCTGGTGACAGAGTTTCAATTTTCTGTACATTCAGTCATTGTCATTGCTGGACTGATAGTTCAATGTAAAAGCCAAGCTACACAGTATCCCATTATATATATCATGAGATCAAACACAGCTCTTAAAACCTCCTGGCACCACCAGGATTTGAGCCTGTGGCTTTGGATTTTGAGAGCAGATGCCTTTACCACTTTGCTGAGAGGCCACCTAATTGAAAAAAATCAAACCACTTAAAATTTGAAAAAAATTGGATAATTTTGAAACTGAAGTTGTTAAGAACTCCACAAATCTCAGAAATGTAGTGTTAGCTGAAATTAGACTAATTTAAGAAATAAATGAGAGGATTAAAATAGTAGCAAACTTTTACAAACTGCTTTGCAGATATACATAGAAGAAAAGCTTTCAACAGCAGAAAAAACTATCCTTATTTTAAATCTCCCAGCTCCCCATCTTCATACATGGACTAGAAGATGCCATACTGATTAAGAGTGACAGAAACTTTATTCAAGTATCCAGAAAGTACAAAATCAGAAATGAATTCGTTCAATTGCAATTAGTAGAAACAAGGCTTAAATGTTTTATTCACATAATGAGTATTATGCCATCTAGACTATACAAGATATATTTTGAAAATTCAGTAACTGGAAAAAGATTAAGAGGCAGACTGTGAGATGATTGGAGTTAGTAATAATAAAACTTTAATTTAATTCAATTGTAATAGAGCGCATAGCTGGTCACAATTTTTCTACACATCTATTTTTCCCCTTTCTTGTACTCTTTAAGCGTTTCTGGCAAATTATTCACCATTTACCTAGGTAATTTATTCCAATCCCTGAATATATTACTAATGAACAAAAATTTTCTCTTACCTTAATGCCTGAAATTGAATGTGTTACAAACTAGCAGAGACTGACAAGGCTGAATTTGTAGGAGGTAACTTGTTAAATACTGTTAAGAATCAAAATTACAATGCAATGCCTACAAATAATTAATTAGTTTTAATTAATGAGATATTAATAAACACCAATCTGTTTTAAGATTAATACCACAAAACCATTGCTAGTAAAAAAATTAGCAGCGAATAGCATTCAAAGGTTTGTTTTGTTAAAAAAAAAAAAAATTGAGACTGAATCATCAGAACTCTGTTTTCTTGATTAACAAAGTTGGAAAACTGCCTAATTTCTGTCAGTGACAGAAAAGTGGCAGCAAAGTTACTTATATGGTGCTAATTAACTATCAATATATTTAATACTAAATTGAGACACATAAGGAAAGAGAGAAGAACCGTTACTTACCATGTGTAGCTGCAGACTCGCACAGAAATACTATATTAGTAGATTTGTAAACCTTCATTTCTGTATATTATCTCAGTTTAAATTAATTGTGATGGAGCACATGCTCTAGTGGCAACTTCCCTACACACCCATTTTTTCCTTTTCTTCTCCAGCTACTTTTGCCCTCTACTACAATTCATTCTTTCAATGTTTTTGGTAATTTTTTCACCTTTGCTCTTGGTAATTTATTCCAATCCCTGAAACCCTTCCCTACAATAGAAAAACTTCCCACAGCATTATGCCTGAAATCGAGTGTCAGCTTGTGGTTATGATCTCTTTTCCCTTCAATGCACCTCTCTTAATTTTCCCATCAAAGTATTTCCATGCCTCATCACAAATAATCAATAACTGATATGATAAAGGAGCTGGAATGGGATTCATTGGAAGACAGGAAGAGGATATGGGAGTATATAAGGTATATATTTGTGATGAGGCAATTTCTAAACACAAATCTAGCAGCCCTTCTTTGCATCCCATCCAACTCCTGTAGTTGATACCCAAAATGTGGGTCGCATACTCACCACCATATTCAAGCAATCATATGACCAAAGTTTTGTAAATCAATTCCCTTAATTCTCTGGTACATCCTCTCATCACTCTTTCCAATAAGTGAAGAATTTTAAACAGTTTTGCTATTATATTTCCAATGTGTCCAGCCCAATTAAGTTTTTTTTTTTTTTCTTATGCTGACTCACCCAGCTAGATATACTGTCAAGATCACCCTGCAGTTGTTTACAGTCTTCTACCATATAACATTATGTCACCTGCAAATAATCTAACTTCTGATAGTCCACTAACAACACAACCACTCATTAGAATAATGAAATACAATGCTCCCAATATGCTACCCAGTGGGTCTTCCATACTTCCACTTCTTTTGATACTGCATTTCCTACTTTAACTTACTGCTTTCTACTTTTTAAGAATTTTTCTTTCCAGAAAATCACTTTTTTATCCACTCCAATAGTTTTTACAGTACCATTTTATGTCTCTCTCTGTCAAAAGCCTTGAAAGATCTAGTGCTACATTATGAATTCATAGTCTACTACCCGAGTTTCACATAAATATCCTTACCTAAAGTCATGTCACCAACTTGATAACCACTTACATTCCTGACATATAGATCTGTTGTGGTTACATATCAATCTCTCCATTATTTTACCTACCACTATGGCAAACTGGTAGGCCTATAATTTTTGACCCCATTTGTCACCCCCTCCCCCCTTATTGACTGTTATTACTGTTGCACTTTTCCCCTCATCTAGTAAGCAGCAAGTATCCAGACTTAATTTAAATAACATTTCAAGATAACATACATCATCACAGCCTGCTACCTTTAAGACATCCACAGTAATACTATCTACCTCAGCCCCTTTATGCTTTTTTTAGATTTCTTAGTTCATTCATGATACCTTCACATTGAATTACAAATGGTTTAGTCTGCTGTGTGAATAAGCTCATTCTCTGATACCTCCACCCATTCCCGAATCACAGTCCCTAATGTTATCATTAATCCAGTTACTTAATAACTCTGCCTTTTTAAAATTCTCAATTACTTCTTCTTCATAATTGTTTCAACACCCTCTCTTCCCCCGAATTTGCAAATATGGTCATAGAAATTTCTAAATGCATTAGTCAATGGATACCCTGTAGCAATAATATTCTTCATAAATCCATCTTTAGCCACCTTCTTTGCCATTATTAATTCTTTGTTACGTTGTTTCAAGTATTCCATACTAAGTTGCTGTCTCTTTGCTCTGTGATGTTCTCTTCTCATCAAGCTCTTTAACCTCCTCAACTCCCAGTTATAGTATGTATTTCATACTTGCCTTTATTTACTGGTTTGGAATAAATATTTTGTTACACTTTTTTTATGTCCTTGGACTCTTCCCACTTCTACTCCACTGTACATATGCCATCCTCCAATTTGCTGAAACTATCTCTGAAATATCTTGTCAGTTTTGAAATTTGTGCCTTTTTATTACTGTACTTATTTCACCCTTCAATTCTGACCACTGGTTTACTGAATCCCTCTATATCCATCAGGACTGCATTGTTATCACTTATTCCATCAGTTACTTGAAACCCCCTCCCCCCAGCTTATCATCAGACTTTACTAGAAAGATATTCATGTTTGGTCCACTTGTGTTCTACTCTACAACTTATGTAAAGCCTCCTTATGTTACTAAGATTGCAAATCTCTGTTCCCTTGTGTTATTAATCTAATTTCCAACCCAGTTGACACTTGGTAAATTAAAATTCCCGCTAATAATGATCTTTCCATGTTCACTTCTGAACTATGAATATGAATTTCTTTCTCCCCAAGAGCCTCATCTTCTACTACAGTAAGCAGCCAACACCCAAATTATTTCTTTTTCTGTCTCAAGTAATTAATGGTGATGACCTATAAACACCAGTGATTGTTAACCAGTATGTAAACCCCTCAACTAGTAGCTCCTCTGTCTCAATGGTACACTCAGAAAACCTCATAGTCTAGCACTCCTTTTAACCAAGATTCTACCCCAATAATTACTTGTGGTTTGTGAAACTCTATTAGGTTTGCAAATTCTATTACTTTGTTCATTATACTTCTACAGTTCATCAGTATTACTTTTTTTTTATAAACGTTTCTCGGGAAACAAACCGAGTGATGTTGTTATCAATGCACAATATTTCGGCGACTTTATTCTCCGTCGCCATCTTCAGGTGCAGTTGCAAGTCTTGAAGTCTGCCTTGAAGTCAGCCTTGAGCGTGTTGTTTGTAAACTGGCATGGCAACGACAGATGTGTTATGTTGCCTAGCAGTGTCTCAGATGTCATTAGACGCCCGCGGAATACAAAAAGCAGAGCGTTGGTGATGAGCAGCCTCAATTACAGGAATCCATGCATCACTTATCTGGAATCCACAATCCCTGTTTACCAAATCAGACGCGAGGCGAATTTCAAATGCTTCTTTAATGACGCTGTCCCAGAAGCCTCTCGCATGTGTCAACACCTTAGTCACTTCGAAATCGAAACCATGTCCTTCTGTCAAACTATGTTCCGCCACTGCTGATTTATCTTTTTGCCCCAGGCGAACATGTCGGGCGTGTTCCAAACAAGGTTGTTGTACGCACCGTATGGTCTGACCGATGTATTTATTTCCACATTCACACGGGATGCAGTAAACTCCGGGTGTACGCAGGGCAAGGTCATCTTTTGGAGAGCGCAAAATGTTTCTCAATTTTGGTGGTGGTAGAAAAATGGTCTTAATGCCATTTCTTGCCAGCGTACGGCAAGAAGGCTAATTTATCATGTGGACCATTATCGTGTTTATTAGGCCTACGATTCATTTCCCGGAATGCCAACTGTATCTGATGTTCGTTGTATCCATTCTTTCTGAAGGTATCACGGAGATGTTTTAACTCACTAGGAAGGCTGTCTTTATCACATATTGCCCGCGCTCTGTGGACAAGAGTAGTTAGTACTGTATTGCGATGTGCAGGGTGATGATAACTGTGCGCGTTTAGGTAAAGGTCTGTATGCGTTGGCTTCCTATACACCGTGTGTACCAAAGTTCCATCAGATTTCTTTACAATCAGAACGTCCAAAAAGGGCAAGCGGCCTTCCTTTTCAACCTCCATCGTGAATTGGATTTTTTTGTTGACACTGTTCAAGTGAAGGAGAAACTTATCTAGATTGTCTCTGCCATGAGGCCAAACAACAAATGTGTCATCTACATACCGAAAGAAGGCACTGGGCTTCAGGGGGGCACTTTCCAATGCTTTCTCCTCAAAATGTTCCATATAGAAATCAGCTATAACAGGTGACAGGGGGACTGCCCATTGCAACTCTCGACCTGTTCATAGTAGTGCCCGTCATACAAGAAGTACGATGATTGTAATGTGTGGCGGAACAGCTCAACAAACCTGGGCTCGAAGTGCTGTTGTAGTAGTAGCCGAGAAAGATTACATTCATTTATAGTATTACTTTTATCACTGGATTTGTGATAATTTCAGCATTAACCTTCTCCCCCATCTCTGTTATTGTTTCCAAAGCTACTCGTTTGACTTTAGTGATTTCTCCCACTGTGTATCTAAAATTGGTCAGTATCACTTTGATCATACTACAATCACTCGAAGTGGGCTCCCTTAAAGCTTTAAGTAACAACTCATAAGCCATGCCTACCAGTGGCACCACAGGCACAACCTCTAAGACAAGTAAAGCCTTTTCCAAGTAGCACCTCCACATTTACCCAACTCGTAGCATGGTTCAAATGTGATCACTCATGGCGGACAATCTACAGCCTACAATAGCTCAACAATGGTATGCTGTCTCTCCTTCGCCACTTTCATCAGTTCACCCTTTATACTATAATTTGTATTTATATCAATACTATTGCCTCCCTCCCACTGTGCCTCCAGTCCCATATGAAGCAGTAATAAGCAGCCTTCATCAGGAACAAAAAACAACAACACAAATCATTGTTTTATTACAGCAAAATGTACAAAATGAGCACTGCATAATATCAGAAAAGAACAGTACAAATGTCTTTCAAAGTAGTCCAACAGGTTATCCACAGTATGTTGCCAACAATATGAAAAACCATCAGCTGTGCATAGTATGGTAACATGAAACAACAGTTTCACACTGCTATTTCAATTTCATCTTTTGATTTCCACACAACAGTAGGTACAGTTTTGGAAAAAAAAAAATCATTATCATATGTGCTATTATCAGGTGAATAGGTAGGATGTTCTATAATAATCAACCTGCTGACTTAATAGTTTTATAACAAGTGTTGCTATGTGAGCATTGGCATAGTGTGGAATATCATGCATGATATTGTGTAATAGTGCTGAAGATCTCCAAAATGTAAAATGCAGGTTATACTGAAAAATGATCTGTAATACTGTGTCTTCATGCCAAAATGAGCAAGGCAGTCATATATAGTGGATTCTGTCAAACATTTTATTTTCATGGCAAAGCAGGATGATACTGCAGATTTCACTTTGTAGGAGTTTCACTAAGGACGATAGAGTAGTGATAGTGGGAGGGGCGGGGAATAGTATTGATAGAAATGCGAGTTATAGTACAGAGAGTGACCTGAGGAAGGTGGTGAAGGAGGCACAGCATACCAGGGTGGAGCTCATGCAGGTCCTAAGACGCCATGGCCGGCCACAATTCAACTCCGCTGTGAGGCGTTTAAATGTGGAAACGGAAGTCCTACTTGGGAAAGGCATTAGTTCCGTGTTGGGGGTTGTGTGTGTAAACACCATAGGTAGGTGGGGTTTCACTAGGCATGGCCTGCACCTAAATAGAAGGGGGAAGGGAGTACTTTCTGAGTTGTTAGCTAAAGCAGTGAGGGAGCCTATTTCCAGTGATGATGGGGTCAGGACTGTGCCTTTTTTAGGTTAGGGGCTGCTGGTGAAGGGAGAAAAATAGATTATCAAAGTAATACTGATTGCAGATTCACGATGGGGAAAGTCACAGATATTAAAGAAATAGATGAAGTGGCTGAAACAATGACTGACTGCAGTAAAAGTGGGAAAGAGGAGATAAATTCTGAAAATGAAAAGCCAGTAGTAAGGGTGTTAATGGTAAACTGTAGAAGTATAATGAACAAAGTAATCGAATTTGCAAATTTAACAGAGATACACGAACCACAAATAATAATTGGGGTAGAGAGTTGGTTAAAAGATGATGTACTAGACAGTGAGGTTTTTCCTCATGGTTACAGAGTGTACCGCAGAGATAGAGGAGCAATTGGTGGAGGAGTCTTCACACTAGTTAGCAAAAACTACCACAGTTCACTGGCATTCATAGATCAAGACCATGAGTTACTTGGGGTAGATTTCTGGGGTAATAAAAAAGAAAAAATCAGGGTGTTGGCTGCTTACCGCAGTGGAAGAATGACAGATGAAGATGAGGCTCTTGGGGAAAAATTAAATTCTTACTCAGATTTCAGAAGTGAGAATAGAATGGTCATTATTGGTGGGGATTTAAATTTACCAGATGTAAACTGGGAAGGAGATAAGATTAAAAACACACGGGAACAAAGATTTGCAAATACCTTAACAAGGGGAGGAGGATTTACACAAGTGGTAGAGCAAAACACTAGGGGGCAAAATATTTTGGATATATTCCTAATAAAGCCCGATTATAACCTCGTGGGGTGTCAAGTAACAGAAGGAATAAGTGATCATGACCCAGTTCTGATGGATATTAGAGGATTCAGTGAACCAGCAGCCAAAACTGAAGGGGGAAACAGGTACAATTATAAAAAGGCATAGATTTCAAATTTGAAGAGATATTTCAGAGAATGTTTCAGCAAATGGAAGGAAGGCACAAGTACAGTAGAGTCAAGGTGGGAAGAGTTCAAGGAGATAATAAGAAAGGGGGAAGAAAAATTCATTCCAAAGCAGAATATAAAGAGAAGTAGAGAACCTGTGTACTATAATAGGGAAGTGAGAAGGTTAAAAATGTTGGTACGAAGAGAACATAACAGAGTTAAGAGACAGCAGGGTAGTAGGGAATATTTAAAACAACTAAACAAGGACTTAATAACAGCAAAGAGAGTGGCTAAAGATGGGTTTATGAAGAGTATTGTCAGTGCAGGAGGACCACTGACTGATGCATCTCGAAATTTCTATGGCTATATCAGGAAACTGAGGGAAAGGGAGGGTGTAGAGATGCTCATAGATAAGGATGGAGAAGTAATTACTGAGGATTTGAAAAAGGCAGAGATTTTAAGTAACTGGTTTAGTGAGAGCATTAGGGACAATGAATCATAAACGGGAGGGTCTAATTCGGAGATCAAGCTTAACAATACGATTAGAAATGAAGATACTAAAAAATTTGAAATTCATCCTGAAGAAATCATGAAGGAAATAAGCAAGCTGAAAAAACATAAGGGGGCTGGTACAGATAATATTACTACAGATATCTTAAAGATAATCGCATTGACATTGTACCTACCTTATCTTGAAATATTATTTAAATTGAGTCTGGATACTTGCTGCTTACCACAGGACTGGAAAAGTGCGATAGTATTACCGGTACATAAAGGAGGGATGAGAAATAGAGTCGAAAATTACAGGCCAATCAGTTTGACTTCAGTGGTAGGTAAATTAATGGAAAGATTGATATGCAACCACATCAGAAATGTATGTGAGGGACGTAAAGTGGTTTTCAAGTAGGCAACATGGGTTCAGGCAAGGATATTCATGTGAATCTCAGTTGGTGGGATATATGCAAGATATTTCAGATAAAATGGACAAGGGTGGCCAAATTGATAGTGTAGCACTAGATCTTTCAAAGGCGTTTGAAAGAGTAAGCCACAAAATGGTAGTAAATAAGGTAAAAACTATTGGATTGGATGAGAAAGTGATTTGCTGGGTAGAAGGATTTTTAAAAGGTAGAAAACAGAAAGTTAGGGTGGGAAATGCGGTATCAAAGGAAGTGGAAGTAAAAATGGGAGTGCCGCAGGGTAGTGTATTGGGAACATTGCAATTCATTATTTTAATGAATAATTGTGTTGATTGTTTACTATCTGAAATTAGATTGTTTGCAGATGACATAATGCTGTATAAAAGGATCAAAACGATAGAGGACTGTAAACAGTTGCAGGGTGATCTGGACAGGATATCTAGTTGTGCTGGTAAACATGGGATGAAGATAAATGCAAAGAAGAGTCAGCTAATTAGATACACAAATAAAAAACAAAAGGTTAATTATGAATATAAGGTGGGGAAAGAATTGTTTGCTGAAGACTTGAAATGTAAATATCTTTGCATTACATTTGATAACAAGCTCAACTGGGCAGGACACATTGGAAAGGTGGTAGGAAAAGGTTTCAAAATTCTGCACTTGTTGGAGAGAGTGATGAGGGGATTCACGAGAGAAGTAAAGGAATTGGGTTACAAAACTTTGGTAAGACCATTGCTCGAATATGGTAGTGTAGTATGGGACCCACATTTTGAGTATCAAATACAGGAGTTGGAGAAGGTGCAAAGAAGGGCTGCTAGATTTGTTTCTGGAAATTATCGCAGAATGCAATCAGTGATAGATATGATAAAGGAGCTGGAATGGGATTCATTGCAAGACAGGAGGAGGATGAGGAAGATAATGGGAGTGTACAGGGCGTATACTGGCGATGAAGCATGGAAAGCTATTGCAGTAGGTATGAAAAGTAGTTCATGGAAGGGAAAAGATGACCATGACCACAAGCTGGCACTCAATTTCAGGCATAAGGGTGTGGGAAGATTTTCTCTTTTAGGTAAGGGTGTCAGGGATTGGAATGAGTTACCAAGGGGAATGATGAATAACCTACCGAAAACATTAAAAGAATTTAAATTTAAAATTTGTAGAGGGCAAATGTAGGTGAGTGTAGGATAGGGGGAAGTTGGGTGTGTAGGGAAATTGCCACCGGAGCGTGTGCTCCATTGCAATTAAATTAAATTAAATTAAGCTTAATTTCTTACACAGGCTTTCAAATTTTAACACAGTGGTTCCACACGTTTGGAAGAAATAACACGATTTATCACACCTCATCAAAAATTCCATGTTGAAAGTCTGTTAATTCATGTCAGTTAATCACACTAAAAAACTTTTCACAAGGCTCAAGAGAGTAAAATGAAAGCTATGACAGTGCACAGCACATTACTTATGCAGTGCAATCGCCAGCTGGATATCTGTATGTTCCTATCCCATGTGTTTTGCCACTTCAGTGTATATTTCAACCCCAATATTTTAGGTAAAACTTTACTTAGTCCACAACTAGAAGATTGGTTGAGTCCTTCCAAAGGAGGAATGCTAAACCAGTGTGTCAGAGGTAGGACGGTCAGTATCTTCCCTCCGGAACCTGCAACTAAACTGAACCATGGAGTGACCTGGCGAATAAAGCACACAAATTCCTGGCTACAGCGGGGTTCAAATTCAGGAACTTGAATTTGGTAATCAAGCACCATATCCACCGAGCTACCAAACCAATCACGCTTTAGACGTGACTTATTTAAATTTTAAAGATTGTTTTCTCATTTAAGATTATCAGATGCTATTTTCATCATTTCCCCTCCCTGTATACACATTAGCTTTTTATTATTATTACACTAAAAGTGTGTGGTGGAGGGTGCATTGCACATATCTAAAAGGGTGATAGTTTGGAAGGGATATACGAGATATGACAGGAGGTGCCCATGAGCTATTGTGAGGAACCATCCCAGCATTCGCCTGGAGTGATCTGGGAAAACCCAGATCAGGATGGCCGGAGTGCTTTATTGAAAGTTACTCTTGTCGGATTTTAAGTTTACTCGCCCTCAACCGAAGACGTCATTCATCTAATATATCTATTGTTATAGTTCCATAGATTAACCTGGTCCATTGATGGATATAGATCTGTGGGACACATATTTATTTATCAATCTTGTTTTGTGGATCTCTGCTGAGGAAGGACCTTTGGGATGTGAAACATGTCATCTTTAAAACACATACAGACATTATCAATCATAATCATAATGAAAACAATCATATGTTACAAAGACAAATAAAGAGAATAAAAATAAACATTAATTTATACAACTGAGTTTTCAAAAGGTCATATTGAATACTATTAATTATTTTGTTCCAATTATTGAATGGAGTGGAAGTTGCCAATAAGATAATATCTCAGTTTGTCTTTAAATATATCTTTATTATCTGCAAACTGTTTTAAAACTCTTGGGAAGTTTATTAAACACATGTATCCCAGAATAGTTAACTCCTCTTTGTACTAATGACAGAGATGATTGTGTTATGTGCAAGTTATTTCTGTTTCTTGCATTGAAATTGTGTACCTGTGAGTTAGATGTAAACAGGTTAAAATGTTCTATGACAAAGCACATGAGAGAGGATATATACTGGGAAGTCATTGTAAGAATATTGAGTTTTTTCAAAAGTTGTCTGCAAGAAGTTCTTGGTTTTACCCTACACAGCATCCTAATAGCTCTTTTTTGTGCTATGAAAACATTTTTACTTTGTGAAGAGTTTACCCAAAAAAATTGTGCCATATGATATCACTGAATCAAAATATGAGGAGTACACCTGTTTCATTAATTCTAGATCTGCTGTTGAAGAAAGTGTTCATATTGCAAACGTGGCATTACTTAACTTCTTCAGTAGTGAAGTGATATGTTCGTGCCAACTGGGTTTCTCATCTATTTCAATACCAAGGAATTTTATACTCTTTGTTTCTAAGATTGTATTATTTTTATATCTTACTTGTAAATCATGATGTGCATAATTTTTTGTTTTTAACCTAATATAGTGTGTTGTTTTTTTTCAAAATTTAATTTTAATGAATTTTCCTTAAACCAATTTGCTACTTCACTAAGTACTTCATTTCCATTCAAGTCTAGATTACTGTTTGGTGTTTTTCTCACAGTCAGGTTAGTGTCATCTGCAAATGAAACACTCTTAACTTTGTCAGATAAGTTTCCAGGATGGCCATTGATGTATAACAAAAAGAGGAGGGGTCCTAAGACAGAGCCTTGTGGAATTCCATGTTTTATTTTCTCCCAGTCAGAGACATCTATACTCATTTTAGAATAAAAAATTGTAACTTTTTGCATTCGACTTTCCATGTATGATATAAACCACTTACCTGTGATTCCATAAATACCATAGAATTCCAATTTTTTTCAAAAGTAATTCATGATTTACACAGTCAAATGCTTTTGCAAGATCACAAAATATTCCTACAGGGCTCTTTTTATTATTCAGTTCCTCAAATGTGTTATTTAAAAATGAATATATAGCCATTACTATGGATGATCCTTTCTGGAACCCAAATTGTAAATTAGTGAGGATATTATAATGTGTAACAAGTTTTATTAATCTATGATACATGACTTTTTCAAAAATCTTTGAGAATCCGGAAAGTAATGAAATGGGACAATAGATATCTAT
Organism: Vandiemenella viatica; assembly: GCA_031002005.1. NCBI lineage: Eukaryota > Metazoa > Arthropoda > Insecta > Orthoptera > Morabidae > Vandiemenella > Vandiemenella viatica. The sequence continues at coordinate 320,365,877 of JARYHS010008074.1, forward strand.
ACATGTTTCTTCTCCCTTTTTAAACAATGGTTTTACAACTGCATATTTTAGTCTTTTTATAAACACACCTTGCATTAAGGATTCATTACTAATGTGGGCGAGTACATTATTGATACAATCTGAACATCTTTTCAGTAATTTACTTGAAACATTGTCATAGCTGGAAGAAATTTAAGGTTTTAATCATCTCCACAAATCTATTTGGGAAAGCAGTTTGAAGAAAACTTTGGGCACTAAGTGGGGATTGCTTTTCTATGCCTAATTTCTCTACAACTGAAGTAAAATGTTTATTAAATATTTCACAAACTTCCCCTACTTCACTCTGCACAGATCCATTTTGTTCTATTTTTGTCTTTAGAGTGATTTACAAATTTTCCTGTTTCAGTTTTTATTATATTCCATATAGTTTTCATCTTATTGCCTGAATGCTGTCAACATTTCTCCCTGCACCCATTATCTGCTAACAAATTTTTAATGCTGCCAAGTAATGATTTCAGAAAATTTGTTTCATAAAACACCTTCCCCTTTCGGCCAGCTAAGGACCACATGCCACCAGCCCAGTTTTATACAGGGTCAGTATGAATTATAAGAGGAGTGGGGGAGGATAAAGGACAAAATTCAAACACGCTGTACTTGAACTACAGGATGAAAGTTTTTGTTGCATTCTGCCTGTGAAACTTTTTCATGTTTTGTACGATAAGTTTAGTTTATGAAATGTGTAGTTTATAAGACAGAGGTTGGGTGCTGTTCTAGCGTTCACCTGGATGATTGCAGGAAACTTCCTAAAAACCACAAGCAGGATAGCAAATGCATTAGGATCAGGACTCAAAACTGGTCCTATTGTATCTCCCAAATTTAGCGCATGACCTCATTAATGCCCGAGACACACTAGCTGGTTGTTGATGGCTGTTAATGTTATTAAATCAATTAATATATTATTTAAAAATAGTAAATATTACTAAACAATACTTCAAAATATTATTAAAATAATAATTTTATTTCAGCTGAAATAAAACTGATCTATGTACTGTGCACATGAGCCGCTAAGAGCTAATGCACATTCACAGACTGTACTGTGTTTACAGTGAAAAATGACGATAATTGTATGTTAAAGAGTAGGATCAAATCGTGATTTTCATGCTAGATTAATTTGTAATGGGGCACATATATCAGTGGCAAGAAAATATGGTTCTTATCTGGAAACATAAAATTTTGATTTCTCTCAATTGATTCATCTTCTGAAAATTATGTAAGAAAACATTTAAGATAAATTCAATACAATTTTGATCCATTGGCCTGGGGCCCAGTAGTGCAGTTAACAGAATATGAAGTCGATTCCCACAAACATTAAACTGGAATGAAATCCATGATTGTATTTATATATTTAGTTGTTTCCTTAACAAAATGCCACATGGTTTGTTAACGTAATTTTAGAATCTTGATATATCTTCATAGATATAATTGTATTGATGAATTGTTTCAAATTAATTAAAAACTAGATGACTCATGTGAAAATTTTGTGAATAAAATATGATGAATAGTGAGGTAGGTGGTTTATAATAAGATGAACTGCCTCATTTATATCAATTGTTTATTTGTTTAGTGTAATAGGTTCATAACAAAATACTTATATGTTAAAAAACAATTAGGAAAAACCTTTTGGACATGTGAAACATATGTATGACAAACTGCACTGACCTTAACAGAGTACAACTATTTTGAATAAAAACATACAGCATATCCATATCTCTGTGATATGTGTTGCTGCAGTCATAACCCGTGAGTAAATTTCATCAGTAAAATGTTTACATAGGAATTGTATAGCATAACAAAAATGTTTCTGTAACAAAAAAATATCCAAAAGCTACTTAAAGCACAAAAAACAGAGTTTAATAATAACTCTGTGATATATCGTGCTGGTATCTATAGGTGAAGTATTGTCCATAAACCATGTGGCTCGGTCTAGGGGGGATGGGCTACATGGGGATGGGGGGGGGGGGGGTGTCCAAGCAAAGCTACATAGCTTTTCATTCATCTTATTTTTCACAGTTAAAATAATGTACAGTAGACACAACAGCATGTGAATATTTATTTCTGTCGTTTAATTAACTCGGTATGTAATTTGCAATAGTCTGAAAAGAGAAAACAGTACAAAATGTCTGTTGGAATCAATAGGTAAAAGCTACATTTTATGCAGGAGGAGGGAACGGGGTGGTATACAGGCAAAAACCATGTCAGACTACATGGGGGAGGAGGGGGGGTTAACAGGAGGCCAAAATGGAGTTGCGTGGTTTATGGACGTTCCCTAATGGGCTCAGTTCTTGTCGACGCCAGTGAAGCAATTTATTAATATCTATCTGATATGTGCTGCTGCTACCTGGTGGCTTGGCTCTGAACTGTCTCAAACATATGAACTTCATAAATATTACTTCTGCCCTATAAGAACCAAATCCTGAAAAATTTCTTTCTTAATTTATGATGGTACCCAAATCTTTAAAATGATACCACATTTATCAATTTTGGTTAAGTATCAAAGGATATAAGTAGCAAGTGGCAGAAAACATGTTTTAGAAAATGATATTTTTTCCATTTAAGGATGGAATTTGGAAAAACTCCTTTCTCAACAGAATATGACCAAACTGCAGACCTTAATCTCTAAAATGATACCTCATTTATCAATTTCGGTTAGGTATGAAGGGAGATAATGGCTTGTGACAAAAAACACCTTATGATCCCAGTGGTACCTCTGTTAGTTTATACCCCCCAGACCAAACTATTACTTGTTTTTCCATTAACACTACTCATTTCAAAACTAACAAAATGAATTAGGTCCATCTCCCTCTGTATATAGATTAGTTTGTTTTAAATGCCCTGAAAATGTTCTTTGGGATGTGGAACTGAACATTTAATATATATATCACTTACCACAGATGAAGGCGGCTGGGAATGATGAACATAAAGGAGACAAACACAATATTTCGGCAGTTAGTCTTATTCTTGCCAGGAGTGAGACTCCAGGTAGGACATGACGTATACACGCCAAGGCTGTCTGGTGAATGGAGGTAGCATGACGTGGCTTGCAAAGATCCTAGTATAGAAGGGGGAGGGGCAAATACTAGATCGACAGTTGATAATGCTGAAGGTTTATTACCTTTGGAGGTAGAGGAACATCAACATAAATAATGGGTGTGATGATATAAATATTATAAAACATATTTTGAGAAACTTTAAGTAGAAAAAATAAAATATAATCCATAAGAAATAATAAGTGCTGGGCCTCGGGGGAGGGACTTATTGGAGGTTGAGGCCTGGAGGATGTCGGGTGTCTACGATATTCTGGTAGGCTAGTTCCCTTCTACACATTATAGAGGAGGTTGCGGTGTCAGGGAAAACTCTTGATTGCCGTAACTGCGAAACAGTTGTTGAAATTGTTGAGATCATGGGAACTGGCATGTTTTGTCACTGGAGGGGCTATACTGCTAGTGTAAACTGTTTGCCCATGGCCATTCATTTGATGGCAAGTGGTTTTCGTAGTGAGGTCTATATACGAACTTGTGCAATGGAAGCATATATGAGGTGTGCTATGGTGCAAGTAGCTTGTTCAATGATGGGGAATATTTCACCTGTGGTCAGATTGGAATAGGTGGTTATAGCTGGGTTCATGCTGGATGTTTTACAGTGGGGTCTGTTACTTGAGAATGATCCCTGTTGTAGTTTGGGGAATTACGGGGCGAGTATTTATGAACCAATAGATTTTTTAGATTGGTTGGTCTGCTGAAACACGTGCGTGGGGCAGTGGGCAGGATTTTATGGAGAATGGTGCGCATCCAGGGGTTCAAGGACCCCCCCCCCAAAAGTATCTAGGTCCACCCCCCACATTGTAATTCTGGAGACCTTTTTTTTTTTAGCTCTACGGTTTCGAGGAGACTAAAAGGCACTCAAAGCCAAGCCCCTCCCAAACCAAAATCCTGAATCCGCCCCTGTGCGCATCCCCAATGCTACTTGCACTACAATACACCTCATATATCAACTAACATGCCTCCACTCACTTGCCATCAAAATGGCACATCAGGCAATCTGTTTACACTAGCAATGTAACCCATCCAGTGGCAAAACATGTCAGTTCCCTTATTCGCAATAACTGTTTCTCAGTTAGAGTGATAGGAGTTTTCCCTGACACGAGTTTCATAGATGGCAACTAGCCTAACAGAATATCCTAGACTCTTGACTTCCTCCAGGCCTCAATCTCCAAAAAGTCCCTCCCACTAGGCCCTAGTTAAAGTTTCTCAAAATATGTTTTATAATATTTATATCCTCTCCTAGCTATTATGTTGATGTTCTTCCACCTCCAAATTTAATAGACCTTCAACATTATCGATCTAGTATCCTCCCTTTTCTATACTAGGATCTTTGCCGGCCACTCTGCGCTACCTCCGTCCACCAGACAGCCTTCAGCATGTACACGTCATTCCCTGCCTGTTGTATCCTTCTGGCAAGAATGAGGCTAACCGCCGAAATATTGCATTTCTAGTGTTTGTCTCTTTTATGTTCATCATTCCCAGCTGCCTTCATCTGTGGTAAGTGTTGGGTCGTATTTTGCTATCTTTCCTTATTTTGTTCACCTTAAAGCATTTTCCTGCTCATTTATAAATATATACACATATATATTAAAAAAACCAAAGCATCTTATGTCAGTTACTACCGGGTGTTTCAAAAATGACCGGTATATTTGAAAAATCAATAAAAAACGAAACGGGCAGCGATAGAAATACACTGTTTGTTGCAATATGCTTGGGACAACAGTAAATTTTCAGGCAGACAAACTTTCAAAATTAGTATTTCTATCACTGCCCGTTTAGTTTTTATTGATTTTTCAAATATACTGGTCATTTTTGAAACACCCAGTATATTTGAATGAAATTACCAAAGATTCATGTTAATTTCTATACGATTCAAAATAATAACAATACTTTACATCACTAATTGTGAATAAATTTGTCACTTTCCCCTTTCCTAACTGAAGAATACATTATTTTCTCAGTCCTTTTCTGTCACCAATGCCCACATAGATTATTGTTTTGTAGAGTGTAATGGGATCTGAACTCAAAATCCCTTCAGTTTGGACCTAAGTTGTCATGTTATTGTAGGTAGCATTTATGTCCCATTTCAGGATTTTGAATACAGAAAATTCACCATAGTAAGAACCAGATTAGATAGATCTGGAGCATTTATCCTAGAATGGAATGTTTGTGTTACCATATGTCCGCAAAACATGTAACGTATGTACTGTATGACAAGTGTATTTTTGTTTTTGAAAAATGTATAGTCTGTGTGGCGATTGGAAACTACTCCAGCATTTGCCTAGGTATTTAAAGGAAACCACCAACAATTGCAGTCAGGATGTCTGGTACGCAAGTTCCAGCACTTAACCTTGGTCCCAGTGTATCTCTACGATCAGATGTGGTGGCACCCAATCAAGCACAGCCAAACAGGAGGGTAGTTACTAATAATCTATGCAGGTGCATATTTACATTTAGTATTATAGGTATGTATGTCACATTGAGGCAGACACTTCTATAATACAAATGGAATTGAGTACAGTATATATATTGTACTTGTATTATATCGATCGCGTGATTTATACAGATCATACAAGGACTTACTCCCAAAACAATTCTTAGCGCAAGCTGTTTTGGCTTTAATAGCTTCAAGACTTCTGTTTTTTTTTTTTTTTTTTTTTTTTTTGCATGTGAGGGGTGAGCAGATCAGATGTATGTGAATAGTTAATAAAATTGTGCAAAATGTGTTTCCATGTCAGCTATACGATTATCATTATTAATGAAAATGTCGTAGAATTAAGGTTTTTTTTCAGATATTTTGTGCAACTGCTTTTACAAGACATGTTGTAGTTGATCTTCAATTTATTTTTGATGACAAGTACACTTGTTCTAAGTTGTTTATTAATTTATTTCTATTTTTAACAATATCATTTGCAGATTTTAAGAATTTGTTCTGAGGAGCTTTTTATTTATTTATTTTATATATACATATAGATGCTAGTGTCCCCTTCAAAGATAACTATTTTCACATCACTGTGTGTATTAGGAACTGGAGAGAACCAAGATTTAACCTCCGAGAGACATTGTTGATAATTATTTTCAATTATGAATCACATGCTTACCTGCATTTATAATCTTGCTTTCTATTTTCTAAATACAATTTAAACCAAAATTGTGTCATACTACTAAAAATGTACACTAATTTGTTTAAAAAGTGTGTTCATCATCAATATACTCAAATATGTAAGCCTTGGGATTTCAACTGCGATCAGGGCAGCCTGGACCTTTTGTAGCTCTCCGTTCCACTGTGGTGACACCTTAATGTATGCATTTCTATTGGCAGGTAGAGTTGTTTATATTCAGCTGACTTTAATTAATCTTTTAACCGAGCAATTTTCTTTTTGTAATGCACTCAAACTTGCAGTCTGACAAACAATTTACCATTGGAACTGTTTTATACCTATGTTGATTATTTTCCTCTAAGAAAATACTATCAATAATAGCACAATTATTCTTTGGAGCTCTAGAAAAGAAATTTATTAATTGGGAAAGAGGTAATCTGTTCGGTAAGATTTTAAACAAAAATTAACATTGAAGCCACCAAATAAAACAAATCATGAAATAAAAGATATTCTAAGTTTAATATAAACTATATTAATCCTTCAGCTGCAGACGATGTTTAGACACATCATGGCGATCGTCTAGCTCAGTGCTTATGATGTCTTCAGATGTCCACTGCAAGTATCGTCTGCAAAGCACAGTATTCGTTAAGTTCGAAGTGGAGGTAGACATAACTGTTCTTATCACTTTACTATAGTGGAAATAACCCCGTTTACAACACAAGTGCAGTTTCATAAGTTGATTGAACCTCTTTCCCACAGTCAACAATAATAGTATACGTGATGTTATTAGTGCACTGTTGCAACACGTTTACACATTCCGGAAATAGCTCAGACCCAAGCAAAGAAGGTGACACATCAGCATTGCATGGTGTGTTAAAAAAAAAATGTGGAGAAAGACAACATATTGTTGTCACACGTGTCTCACAATACCAGCTGTATGTCCTGTAGGGTTTTGCTTCTCAGAGTTTCACAAAAACATTGAAACCTACATTCTTTGTCTTACTAAAATCATTATTTCAATATTTATGGGCATATCAAATAAATTATTGTATCAAAACCAGTTTACAGGTCTGGTGTGCGTAGCAGTACTGAAGATGTTTAATGAAATTTGTGCCTTCCGACTAGGAATATATTTCATTTTACTTTGGTTTGTTTTTAGTGTATGTACCATCGCACACCTTTTGTAATAAAAAACTTATCCTACTTACTTGTACATACTCTCGTGTTGATAATACATGACACCGACAGATGTCATCAGCACTGGAGGAGAAATTAGCATCCTATGTGCACAAGACATCATTAGACGTCATTCACTTTTTTTGCTCCTATTAATGTTTTTTTACTAAAAAAAAGCATACTGTTAACCATAAAGTGATGTACTGTATGAAAGTAAATGAAAAAAATATTCAGCACTAAGGTCAAGTATTTTAATATTACTCCCACAGTGAAAGGGTTAAATCTATGATATGAGTTGATTTTATTTATTTGCTTTAAATAAAAAATAAACAGCTTTGTTAATTCTGAATAATGTATTAATTTTGCAAGTGGTCTATAAAGTTAAAACTTCAGTCACAGATTTTTAATAATGTTCTTTTTACTTTTGTACGGTCTTAATGTCTTTAAACAACCTGGGACTTCTAAGAATGCACTTTCAGTATTCTTGATTATTTGATGGAATGGTGCAATATAATATATATATACAGATGAAGGTGGCTGGGAACGACGAACACAAAAAAAACCCATAAAAGTGCAATAATTCAGTGTACAGCCTTATTCGTGCAGAAGTGAGGCACCAGGCGGGGTCAGACGTGCACACGGAGACGGCCCTCTGGTGAACGACGTAGCCGGCACTGATGGTAGTGTAGGAGGGGGGTGGGGGAGAGCTCAAATATTGGATCGATAAGGTTGATGGTATATTATCATTGAAAGTTGTAGACCAACATACCGTAATAGGTGAGGATACATATATAAATCAAATTTTTTAAACTATAAGTGAAAATTGAAGCCAAGTTTGAAGGGAGAAATAGATAAAATTATAAAAAGGCACACATTTCACATTTGAAGAGATATTTCAGAGAACGATTCAGCAAATGGAAGGAACGCACAAGTACAGTAGAGTCAAGGTGGAAAGAGTTCATGGAGGTAATAAGAAAGGAGGAAGAAAATTTATTCCAAAGCAGAAAATAAAGAGAAGTAGAGAACTTGTGTACTATAATAGGGAAGTGAGGAGGTTAAAGAGGTTGGTAAGAAGAGAACATAACAGAGTTATGAGACAGCAGGGTAGTAGGGAATATTTAAAACAACTAAACAAGGACTTAATAACAGCAAAGAAAGTGGCTAAAGATGGGTTCATGAAGAGTATTGTCAGTGCAGGAGGACCATTGACTGATGCATCTAGAAATTTCTATGGCTATATTAGGAAACTGAGGGGAAGGGAGTGTATTGAGATGCTTATAGATAAGGATGGAGAAGAAGTTACTGAGGATTTGAAAAAAGCAGATATTTTAAGTAACTGGTTTAGTGACAGCATTAGGGACAATGAATCAGACACGGGAGGGTCTAATTCCGAGAACGAGCTTAACAACACAATTAGAAATGAAGATACTAAAAAATTTGAAATTCATCAAGAAGAAATCATGAAGGAAATAAGAAAACTGAAAAAACATAAAGAGGCTGGTGTAGATAATATTACTACAGATATTTTAAAGATAGCCGGATGTGACAATTTTACCTTATCTTGAAATATTATTTAAATTGAGTCTGGATACTTACAGCTTACCACAAGACTGGAAAAGTGCGATAGTAGTACCGGTACATAAAGGAGGGGTGAGAAATACAGTCGAAAATTACAGGCCAATGAGTTTGACTTCAGTGGTAGGTAACTTAATGTAAAGATTGATATGCAACCACATCAGAAATATATGTGAGGAACGTGTTTTTCAAGTAGGCAACATGGGTTCAGGCAAGGATATTCATGTGAATCTCAGATGGTGGGATATATGCAAGATATTTCAAATGAAATGGTCAAGGGAGGGCAAATTGATAATGTAGCACTAGATCTGTCAAAGGCGCGTGACAGAGTGAGCCATAAAATGGTAGTAAATAAGGTAAATACTATTGGAGTGGATGAGAAAGTGATTTGCTAGGAAGGTAGAAAACAGAAAGTTAGGGTAGGAAATGCAGTATCAAAAGAAGTGGAAGTAAAAATGGGAGTGCTGCAGGGTAGCGTATTGAGACCGTTGCTATTGATTATTCTAATGAATAATTGTGCTGATTGTTTACTATCTGAAATTAGATTGTTTGCAGATGACATAATGCTATATAGAGAATCAAAACGATAGAGGACTGTAAACAGTTGCAGGGTGATCTGGACAGGATATCTAGTTGTGTTGGTAAACATTGGATGAAGATAAATGCTAAGAAGAGTCAGTTTATTAGATACACAAATAAAAAACAAAAGGTTAATTATGAATATAAGGTGGGGAAAGAATTGTTTGCTTAAGACTTGAAGTGTAAATATCTTGGCATTACATTTGATAAGTTTAACTGGGCAGGACACATTGGACAGATGGTAGGAAAAAGTTTCAAAATTCTTCACTTGATGGAGAGAGTGATGAGGGAACGTACAAGAGATGTAAAGGAGTTGGGTTACAAAACATTGGTCAGACCATTGCTCGAATATGGCAGTGTAGTATGGGACCCACATTTTGCATATCAAATACAGGAGTTGGAGAGGGTGCAAAAAAGGGCTGCTAGATTTGTTTCTGGAAATTATCACAGAATGCAATCAGTAACAGATATGATAAAGGAACTGGAATGGGATTCATTTACAAGAGAGGAGGAGGATGAAAAGGGTAATGGGAGTGTGCTAGGCATATACTAGTGATGAGACATGGAAAGATATTGGTGTAGGTTTGAAAAGTAGTGCATGGAAGGGAAAGGATTACCATGACCACAAGCTGGTACTCAATTTCAGGCACAAGGGTGTGGGAAGATTCTCTTTTTTTAGGTAAGGGTATTAGGTATTGGAATAAGTTATCATGGGAAATGATGAATAATTTACTGAAGACGTTGAAAGAATTTAAGTTAGAATTTGCAGAGGGCAAATGCAGGTGGGTGCGGGAAAGGGGGAAGATGGGTATGTAGGGAAACTGCCACCGGAGAATGTGCTCCATTGCAATTAAATAATATGTAATTAATATAAGTAGTAGAGATAATAAGTGCTGATTCTGGTGGGAGGAATTTACTGGAGATTGAGGCCTGGAGGATGTCCAGGATATTCTGATAAGCTGGTTCCCATCTACATAGTTCAGAGGAGGTTGTAGGATCAGGGAAAATTCGGATCGCCCAAACTGAGAAACAGATGTTAAAATTACATTTCACTGTTTGTTTTTGTTCATGAAAAGATCTCTGCAACAATTGCACAGCATAAATTTTGGACAAATACACTTAAGAACCTACAAGCAGACCTATAATTTACTCTTGGCACACTGTGACATTACACTAAGTCACCAGGTCACCGAAGTGTTGCCGATTATGTTGAACAGGTTAGCGAGAGTTTTGCATGCAGTCCATAAAAATCAATGCAACTTGTGTCTCACAAGACTCTCATTCGACAAAAGACTGTTTGGCAAATACTGCATAGACGTTTACACTTGACACCATACAGATTCACAATGGCACAGCACATAAGTGATGCAGATAAGATTGCTCATGGGGAATTCTGTATGAAATTTTCCTTCAGATAGAGGACGACGAGACATTCCTGACTGCAGTAAACTTCAGTGATGAGTCAACATTTTATAACAGTGGCATGGTGAACACCCACAACTGCAGAATACGGGGGCAGCAAAAATCCACATCCAACCTGGGAACACATTTGTGGCAGCCCCAAAGTTAATGTGTTTTGTGCCCCTAGCAAATTGAAAGTGTGTGGCCCTTGCTTCTTCATTGAGAAAACTGTCACTGGTATTGTGTGTATGGATATGTTTAAAAACTTTTTAATTCCACAGATCGATGAAGCTAACCGTGATGCAATGGTCTACCACCATTGAGACAGTGCACCACCTCATTTCCTCATGGAAGTTTGAGGTTTCCTGGATAATCGCTCCCCATGTGGGTGGATTGGCTAGGAAGGGTCAATCACATGGCCACTCACTCCCCAGACTACACTGGAATTCTTTCTCTGGGCTTTCATTAAAGAGTGTGTGTCGGTTCCTCCCCTATCAAACAATTCGGATGACCTGAAAAATCGAATCTACATTGCCATTGCACAAGTTACGCCCGATTTGCCGCAACAAGTGTGGGAAGAAATTGATTACCGGTGAGATGTTTGCCGCACGACAAATAGTATTCCCATCGAACCAAAATGACACTTGACACTTATGTGAAACTTGAGGTTGCCTGAAACAAAATGACACATCTACCAATTCTGTAAGTTATCTCAGTAAATTTCTATACCATTCCAAAGTTGTAAAGTCCTTTTTGAATCACCCTGTATTTTTTGCAGTCATTTGAAAGTTCTTAGTTTAATATGAAATACTTTAATGAGCTAATGCTATTTTATTTCAACATTGTTTAGTCTTCAATTATATCACAAAATTTATACAGAATCAAATTATTATTCCTTTCTCCCTATGTTTCGACTGAAGCCTATGGTCGTCCTCAGGGATCAAGTCACCTAAGACTACTACAGACAGATTCAGCAGTGGGTTTGATTCTTGAGGAAGAATGAAGGCTTCAGTCAAAGTACTGGGAAAAAGTAGTAGTAATTGTATGCAGTGAAAATCTTGTCAAGTAATTGACAATTCGACCGCTGCAAAACCTTTAATAATAGGTTGTTTGACATTAATATGAATATAAACATACAAATCATAAGAAGCTATGCCTACTCATGACTGAGTCTAATGAATGCCATTATAAATTCACCAACTCCAAAGAGTTTCCTACTATGAACATGGCAGTGGCACATTTACTCTTTGCTTTTTACATACATCAAAAAAAATTCTTTTCAGAAATAAAAGCAAAACCTTTCTGATATATGCATGTGGTGTTTAGTTTTAAAACACTAAAACTGATGCACTTGACAAATAATAGTTAGGAAGCATAAAATGTAAATCTGTAATTTACTTTTTTTTTTTTTTAAATTATACTGTTGGTAAGTTTGCGAAGAGAGGTCGTCAGTTGCGTACATGAAATGGTATAACATCTCAAGTATCATACTGTAACTCTGTTCATAATATATGTGTAAAATCAAAGCTTGGGAAAAAAGTGTACAATCCTAACAGTCTACTAGCACTAAAGTTGGTTCACTAAAAGTGATGAAATGTTTTTGTATGTTCATGACAAATATGTAACGGATTTGATTCCACCTCGGATCAATTTATTGCCTGTGTGCGTTTTTTGTCTTCTACTATACACTCTCTGTAACATTACAAATTATTTTTACCAAAATTTAAAACTTGACTCAAGATAACTAACCCTTTTTTGTCCAAATTTTTTGTAGAAATCAGTTCAGTGATAATCAAAAGTCTTTTTTTTTTTTTACTTCTGTTCCATATTCTACAAATACCTATTAAATCCTGAATGTATTCTATGGTCTAAGGAAGAAACTTTTTGTTTCAAGAAGCCATATTGGGAGCAGTTTACATCACAATACACGTCGCCACTAATACGGCACTTATTAGTAAAAAAATAAGCTTATTTCATAATTAAATTTTTGCTGCCTCATGCTATACCAAGAACATTCTGGTCCAGGCACCATTTCAACCTAGCCCCTATCTCCGCTAATATCGCCACTGCAAAATCAAATAATACACACACACATTAACACATTAAACGTGTCGGAACTAATTTCGACTAATAACAACATTTTCTATATCAGGATTATTATTAGCTTAGCATGAAATATCACAATTAATTTTACTATACACCTCCTGTATGCAGCTGGACTAAAGCACGCACACTAACACAATCACTGTATCGCAATATAAACTTAACTGCAATATCAACGTAAGTTGTACTAAGAGCTGTAATGAATTCTGGACTTTCCGTTGTTCAGCGTAAGTTATAAGGATTTTAGTATACATTTTAAATTATGTTACGTTAATAATTGTCATGATGCTGATGCCATAGTTTATGTGACTGAATGTAGTTCCACAAGTATTCATTATTTACTTCACTTTTATGATTGCCATATTGCAAAGGTCATTTTTCAACCAGTTTTTAGCGGTTGCTTTGATATCATGATCTGAAATTGCGGGTCAAGTTTATATCTCAATTCATGACATCACTAACATGCAATGTAGTGAATGTATTAATGCGTGGGTGATAGAACCCTTGATTTTCTAGCGATAATATTGGCAGAGTTTGTGGCTTGGTTGAAATACTGCTTGAACCTGATTGACAACAAACTTTATTAGTAACTGAAGCTACTTTCACGAGTGCCAATTTAGTAATATGTATCGTGTTGAACTTAAAATGTATCAAAATATCAATAATAATAGTTCCAGAGCAGGAAATATAAATCTGTATTTAACCTAAAAAATTTAAAGTTGTACAGTTGGTAAGTTCACAAGATGTTGTCAGTTGTGAACATGAAATAGTGTGACATCTCAGGTATCACACCATAATTCCGTTCATAATATATGTGTCACAATATGTGTGAAAAATCAAAATCTGGAAAAAAGGCAGATTCCCAAAAAACTGTATTAACGAAGGTTTTTGTAAGGCTGAAACACAGCCTGGACCAGAATGATTACTAATATTCCAAGGTGCACAGTGGATTTGGAGTGCCGAAGGTGACTGCCATGCCTAATGTTGTACAATGACATCAGAATCTGCTCAAGATGTCTATCACTGCTAGGTGAGTAATGTATGCAACCTTTTGATGTGCTTGGTTGTTTTACACAAGAAAATGCCACATACAACATGCCATGGGGGTTCTACGATAACTGTGGCATCACAATTTGATGGATTCTTATTTAACTCGATGAGAGAAATTGAAAGTAAAGAATAAAATGTTTTGATATCTTGTTTAGTTCTCGAGATATTGTAGCTCAAAATTGATGTGGTTAGGTTGAATCGTGGCATGGACCAGAAGAAAAACTTCGCCATAGCCAAATTTTATGATGAATTTGTATGTAACTCGACGAGACAAATAGAAAATAATTTTTTTTGATATCTTGCTTAGTTCTCGAATATCGTATCTCAAAAAGTGAAGGAGGTTAAAAAAATATTTCACCAAAACCACTATATCTACATGGTAGAAATGCACTACAGACATTTTATTTTCTTCCTAGTGTTTGTTGTTAGGTTGAAATACAGCCTGGACCAGAAGAAACGTCACTAACAGCACAAGGAACTATACCTATTACTGATTTTTGACATGTTATATCTCGAAAAACCAAGCGCGATATCAAAACATTTTATTCTTTATTTTTGAGTTCTATAAGAATTCATCATAAGATTGTGGCGCCATGGTAACGATAGAATTTGCACATGCCATGAATAAAAATTGGAGATCTTACAACAACCAAAGATAAAACAGAAGCTCTAGAGATCGCGTGACATTAAAATTTTCTTCTAAGTTTGAAAAAATCACATTTGACACAGCCAGTATATATTTTTTAAATATCTACTTTTGAAATGTTTTACAATTAAATTGGTAGTATTTAATGATAACTTCTTCTTACAGTTCTGTAATATTGATGTATGATATACGGTCATTATTATTTTCAAAGAAGATTTGTAAAGTATTACTTCTCACAAAGCCATTACAAGAACTGTTCATTTCAATATTCATTGAAATCAAAGAGAAAATATGAGTAAGTTTTCTGGTACCTGAATCGTCTCCGAGATGGCTTTATAGCCATTATCAAGATACTAAGCGCAAAAATTGTTCGCATTTTGTAAAATCGCTTTTGCAGGAAGATACCTATTTAGATAAACTTGAAAAACAAAATTTATCTAAATGTGAAATTTCATCCAAATCGTCAGCCTTTTCTGAGATCCAATATATATATATATATATATATACACAGGAATTGCTCGTTTAAAGATATAAGATTTATGACTTAGTACATGTATTTGGTGGCTTTTATGTATACATTTTCTTACAAAATATAGCCCAAGGAACTTTGGTAAAAAGTTTCAGACCAAACCAACTCCTTATAGGTACCTTGGAATTGTACCAGAACTTCTTCACCAAATTACAGACCAAAATGACAAAATCTCAATTGAAACTAGTGTCATCATGACCAATTAAATATTTAATTCTTCATCAAACAGCCAGTTTTGATTTAAATACTGCCTTATTTTCCACTCGCATAACTATGAAATCACTAAATTCTCATTAGAACTATAAAATTTCTGTCCTGTAAAAGAATACTTGTGTAGATCCAAGCAAAAAAACCGATGAACTGAGAGTGTATTTTGGCATCAATTGAAAACATACATCACACTGAGAAACACTATGCTATTGGGTTAGGTCTAGATTTCGATACCTCTACCACTACTTTCTGCCATGTGGGCAATGACGATGTAAACACTTCCACCTAAGCTGTTTATGACATCACTCGGTTGTCGGGTATGATGCTTACACTGTGCAGATGGTTACAAATGTTGTAATCTTGGTTGTCCGGGTTGAACCGCGTCAATTTGTCGAAACCTAACGTTTCGGCCATAATTTTGTGGCCTTCTACAGAGTACTGTCAAGGCTGGAACTGCTGCCGCCTATATATAGCACCCGAAGAACGCGCTAGCCGTTTGGAGTGACGTCACTCAAACTACCGCCGCCAGCGTGGCCGGTCCGATGGGGGCCTGCGTCCCGCGTTTTCCTGATCAAGCATGACCATATTGGCGGCGGTAGTTTGAGTGACATCACTTCAAATGGCTAGCGCGTTCTTCGGGTGCTATATATAGGCGGCAGCAGTTCCAGCCGTGACAGTACTCTTAAGAAGGCGACAAAATGATGGCCGAAATGTTAGGTTTCGACAAATTGACGCAGTTCAACCCGGACAACTAAGATTACATCGACAACGATCGCGGAAGTCTGCGCACCCACTTGGTTACAAATGTTACTGGCAGGAACCACTGTTCCACTCCTGGTGGGGTCAAACAAAATATGACATTTATATAAATGTATATGATAAGAATTAAAAATTTTCTATATTTCTAGTTCAGAATTCTGGACCTAAATCCTATCATATACTCCTAAATCCCGATTCCCAAAATTATACGCTTAGCTTCATGTATCTGTAAAATAAGCAGATTTATTTTGCCATTAAAAAAAAATGATATGTGTTATCGACATTTCAGCATATCCTCATTGCAGAAAGTCAAAATAAATTATAAAGCTAGGAAAATATTTTCCACGACTTAATGACGGATATGTATCACCATGGTGAATCAATAGAGATCGAGTGCTTCTGCTGTATACGAATACCACATTTCAATGGCTTTGACTACATTTTTTCTATGGTCTAGGCCGCATTTTGACATAATCACAACTGCAAGGAAGAAAACAAAACAGTTTAGGTTGTTATGATCCGTGTACCGAAAACTTTGTTACGCTATCGTGAGCTATATGTTAGAAAACCTTTCAGCTTAATTCTAAATGACACTACTAATTTTGAAAACTATTATTATTTGTAAATAATTATGGATATCTTATGTTACATGCAGGTAACATAAGTGATATTTATAGCTGCCAGAGTATTGGATATGTCACACGCGGAAACAATTAAAAGTAACAGCAGCAATTTTTCTTTCCACCATCGTTGCCCTCGTGACAGAAAGTAGTGGTAGCAGTCTAACGATCTAGATTAACCAATATTATTTTGGGTAAACTATATGTAGACAGGATGTAGAAGTAATTTTTGTCAGCACTATTTAGTGGTGAGCAATAGGGGCGGCAGTATCATAACAGTGTTGCCACAATTTGCTGATGAATTCTTATATAACACTACAAAACAAATCAAAAGTACAGAATAATTTTTTTGATATGTTGATTAGTTTTCGAGAAATTGAATGCCAAAAATCAGTTGGGTGTAGTTCCTTGTCCTTTCGAGACATTTTTCTTCTCCTCCAGGCTGTATTTCAACATTATCACAACTGCTAGGGCAAAAATAAAACACCTATTGTGCATGTTCAGCATGTAGTTCCTTGTGGCTTTTGGCTTAATTGTTTTATGGTCCAGGTCACATTCAACCCAACTAGACTACCTTAATCTGGAGATACGATATCTCGTGAACTAAGGAAGATATTAAAAAAATATGTATTTATTATCTAATTTTGATTTCTCTCTTAGAATTACAGATGATTCCATCATCGAATTTGGATTTTGCGAAATTTTTCTTATGGTTTAGCCCACGTTTGACTTGCCTCATCAAGTTATGTAAGAATCTACCACGCAATTGAGGCACCATGGCTATTGTACAATACCCGCAATAGGAATGGTCACTACATTTAATCCTGAATTATATTTATTCTATTAGTCCAGTGCTGATAATACTCCTTCCACGAGTGTGTCGTTAATTTTACACCAGCAGCACGGGAATGACGTTCTTAGCATTTAGGTTGATATGCAACATGGACCACAATAAAATATAGATAACTTGATATTGCGGATGTCCTATTTTATTGTCCAGGCTGTTGCCGTTACTGTGGTTCAGGCCACAGGGTAGAGACAGGGAGAGGTACATGTGAATTGATAATTTATTTAGCTATAAATAGATAGCAGACATCATGCCGAGAAACACATTTTTTTCTTTTGTGTGAACCGTTCATAAACAAAAGTAATTTTTGCTAGCATTATTTAATGGCGCGTATTAGTATTCGCGGCAAATGGAGGATTCTGATTGGCCGTGACTCAAAGTAAGTGTATTATTCGCGCGCAAGAATCACTTATCACCAAATAAGTTTCATATAAACTACTATTTGTAACGTTCAAACACATATGTTTTATCTTGCTATAAAATATTTCTTTTATCATGTAACACTCGATTCGTAATATTTAATGAATGACATCGTTAGCATTTTGGCCGTGATTTAACAAACATTTTACGTCAGTAGTAGATAAATTAGGCATAGAAAAGCAATCCCCACATAGTGCTCTAAGGCTTCTTGAGACTGCTTTCCCAAATAGCTTTGTGGAGATGAAATTGCCACTAGTAACAGTCTCAGAAATAAATAAACTCGTTAAACAATTAAAACCTAAAAATTCTTCCAGCTATGACAATATTTCAAGTAAATTACTGAAAAGATGTTCAGACTGTATCAGTCATGTACTTGCTCACATTTGTAATGAATCCTTAATACAAGGTGTTTTTCCCGATAGACTAAAATATGCTGTTGTAAAACCATTATTTAAAAAGGAGACGTAACATGTGTAGACAACTATCGTCCCATTTCATTACTTTCAACATTCTCAAAGGTTTTTGAAAAAGTCATGTATAGTAGAGTAATAAAACATGTTACACACTATAATATCCTAACTAATTCACAATTTGGGTTCAAAAAAGGATCATCCATAGAAATGGCTATATATTCATTTTTAAATAACACATTTGAGGAACTGAATAATAAAATGAATCCTGTAGGAATATTTTGTGATCTTGCAAAAGCATTTGACTGTGTAAATCATGAATTACTTTTGAAAAAAATGGAATACTATGGTATTTTTGGGACCGCAGGTAAATGGTTTAAATCATACATTGAAAGCCGAATGCAAAAAGTTTCAATTTTTGATTCTAAAATAAGTAAAGATGCTTCATCAGACTGGAAGAAAATAAAACATGGAATTCCACAAGGCTCTGTCTTAGGTCCCCTCCTCTTTCTGTTATACATCAATGACCTTCCTGGAAATTTATCCGACAAAGTTAAAGAGTGTTTTATTTGCAGATGACACTAACCTGACTGTGCGTAAAACACCAAACAGTACTATAGAATTTAATGTAAATGAAGTACTTAGAGTAGTAGCAAATTGGTTTAAGGCAAATTCATTAAAATTAAATTTTGAAAAAACACATTATATTAGGTTTAAAACAAAAAACTATGGACAGCCAGATATATGTATAAACTATAAAAACAACAAAATCTTAGAAACAGAGAGTATAAAATTTCTTGGTATTAAAATAGATCAGAAACTCTGTTGGCATGATCATATCACTACACTACTGGCAAAGTTAAGTAGTGCCACCTTCGCAATACGAACACTTTCTCTAACAGCAGATCTAGAATTAATGAAACAGGTGTACTCCTCATATTTTCATTCAGTAATGTCATATGGCATAATTTTTTGGGGAAACTCTTCACAAAGTAAAAAAGTTTTCATAGCACAGAAAAGAGCTATTAGGTTTCTGTGTAGGGTAAAACCAAGAACTTCTTGCAGACAACTCTTTAAGAAACTCAATATTCTTACAATGTATTCTCAGTATATATATTCTCTCATGAGCTTTGTCATAGAAAATTTTAACCTGTTTACACCTAATTCACAGGTACACAGTTTCAATACAAGAAACAGAAATAACTTGCATAAAACACAAACATCTCTGTCATTAGTACAAAGAGGAGTTAATTATTCTGGGATACATCTGTTTAATAAACTACCTAATCGTATAAAACAGCTTTCAGATAATAAAGATGTATTCAAACAAAAACTTAGAGATTATCTTATTGGAAACTCTTTCTACTCCATTCAAGAATTTGAAGAAAATAATTAATTGTACTCATTATGACGTTAGCAAAACTCAGTTGCAAAAATGTATGTTTATTATCATTTCTTGTATTTGTAAAATATGTATGTATATATATATTTACTATGATATGACTCATATTATGTGTATATGTATCAACAATGACATGTTTCACATCCCAGAGGTACTTCCTCAGCAGGGATCCATGGAACAAGATTGATAAATAAATAAATAAATAATAAATAAATAGATGCAGCGTGGGCCACAGCGAAACGTCATGATAACACACGATACTGCGGATACCAAATTTTCATATTATATCAATCTCTAATTAGTCAGGTCCAGAGTGCATTTTACCTAAATGCAAATGATTATCTGTGCTTTAGTAGATGAACGACTAATGAATTTGAAAGGAAAAGGCGCATTGATGTTTAAATACATCTATTTGAACAATCTGAACAGAATGTAATACAAAAATACTTATAACGCTCTTTTCCAAATAATTTCAAAACAGGCTTCATACTTTATTAACTTTAAATTTTAGGTCACTGACTTGAAAATTATGTTTTATCCTCATCAATATAAATCAACATCTATCAACAGGACCTAACCGACTTGTCATACAACTGTGGAAAAATAGAAAAAGCTTTGATAAGCAGAATGTAGAATTTACATAATATCTGATGAAGTTACCACTAATTAATAAGTTACTCATGATATTTCTCTGCAATTTGTTGGATGATGTTCTTGAATGCTATATACAGTTTTCTACCATAAATTTGAGTCCACATGAAATGATCTAAGTGTTGTTCAATTATTTGAGACCCCATGACGTCCCATTAACATACATGTCGCTTCAACCGTGACCAGTAGGATTCAGCGTAGTTTGTACAAGTTTTACTTATCGGGTCAACAAAATATTTTTTGTGATTGACTGTACGATGTGAGTAGGGTGATACCCCACCCAAAGTTTACAGTGAACTGTATTCACGCCAGCAGTCAGTCCATATTTCACTGCCTGGCTTCACATAGTGTAATATAATTCTGATCAGTGTGGTTTTTTTCCTGTTCAGGATTTTTTCTTTCATGCTGTAAATACCTATTATCCACTTCTCCCTACTCACATGTTCTCCTATAAAATTACACTTTCATCAATTTGTATGACTGATCCTTGTCCTCCGAACGTGAACAAATCTGGCTTCTGCAATAACTGCCAAGAACATATGTCTCTAATAAAAGAATACTGCTGAGTCACAGTGTTTTGGATATGTATGAAAGTGTTGCTGCTGTTGATACTCTTACCTTAGAGCACCACACGAATATTAACATTAGAACTTTTTTCGCTGAAATCTGCATATGCTCAAAGTAGGTTCCTTTCTTGATACTATCTCCATGTTGGAAACACAAATGCTAATTTCAAGGCACATTTTTCTCTTTGAACCAAATGACATTTTCCGTGGCATTTTTTTTGGGGGGGGGGGGGGGGAGGGAGGGACACTTCTGTGTTAGGTAGTAGGTCGTGCTGTTGTAAAATCCTCACTGTAGCTTCCACTCCTCCAGAAAAAATCATTAATTAAATTCTCAATGCCTCGCACTTCCATCTTTAACATGAGCTAATATGTATCTTAGCACCGCAATTACGATTGGAGGATGAACGACTGGAAATATTGTTAGCCTCTTACTGTTAGGAACCAATTTTACGCATTTCTTTTAGCACAAAAACATCATATATAAAAAGTATTGAATTTTAGAATGATACGATACTTGTGGGATTACTTCACGCCGTGCGAGGAATTACTCTGAAAATACTGTGTTAGTAAATTGCGTTCTATATCCAAATATTAATTCCCTGCTGTTGGTTCAGCATTGGTAATACTTTTCAGGAGTCTGAATACTTCTTCAGCATAAACTGTTTTTTGACTCAGTATCAGTGCTTTATTGGTTACACATTAATCAGAAACTCGCTACTAAATTTCATATAGAGGAAGCCCTTAGATTTAACTCTTAGATAAATTTATTTTTCCTTATTGTATAACATTTTACTTGAAAATATCCTTTTGGTGTCTCCTAAAACTCGTTGAAGAATACTTCCCATTGATTGTACTAGCCAATTTTGAAACATTCTATATCAGAGCATTAATTTCCCACTATTGGTCCAGCACACAGTGGTGTCCGTAAGTGTGCACCGGCAGTACAGGAATAACTCGTGTTAATGCAGGCTGGACCACAGTGAAACTGAACCATCGCACAGGTTATTGCGGATATCCAATTTTCATATCATATTTATCGCTATTGCTATGGTCCAGGCTGCATTACAGCATAAACTCAAACGATTATTAATGAAACCATATTTTACAAATACGCGATTCCGTCGTAATGCAGCCTGGACCATAGTGCAACGTAACCATAGAACTTGATACTGCAGACATCCAATTTTTAAATCGCATTTAACGCTGTTACTGTGGTCCAGGCTGCATTACACCCTAAATGCAAATGCTTATGGACGAACTCATATTTTAAAAATATGTGATTTGGTCGTAATGCAGTCTGAACCATAGTGGGACATAACCATAGCACTTGAAATTGTGGATATCCAATTTTTAAATTGTATCTAACACTGTTACTGTGGTCCAGGCTGCATTACACCCTAAGCACAAACACTTATGGACGAAATCATATTTTATTTTCATTCTCATTAAATGGAGAGCATTTCCAAGGCAATTTTATTACTCAGTAAACAATTAATAGCTACAATACGTGGACTAATACATAAATTAAGCTACTGACTGCCAAAGATCATGACCAATCAGAAGCATCCATTAGCCACGAATACTACTATGTGCCACTAAATAGTGTCACCAAAAAAAATTTCTGCTGCTGTTGTTTATGGATGGTTCACCCAAAAGAAAAAAAAATGTGTTTCTCGGTGCAATGTCTGCAATCTGTTAGTAGCGAAATAAAACCTCTATTCACATGTACCTTTCCTTTTCTCTACCCAAAAAATTTTTTTTTGATAACTCAATTAGTTCTTGAGATATTGTATCTCAAAATTGACATGGTCAACTTGAAATGCAGCCTGCACCAGAAGAAAAATGGTTTAATTCGAGATGGCGAAACCGTTGCGTCGCTACTGTTAACTTGACGTCACATTCAGTCGTAAAAACATATATTGTGACAGAGTGTACGACTGTATGTGCACGTGACGTCACGTCAACAGTAGTGACGCAGCGGTATTGCCATCTCGAATTAAACCAAAATTTTTTGTCATAGCCAAATTTGATGAATTCGTATGTAACTCAACGAGACAAATCAAAAATAGATAATACATTTTTTTTGACATCTCGCTTAGTTCTTGGATATTGTATTACAAAAGTGATAAGATTAGGACAAGATCCGGGTTTGGACCAGAAAAAAAATTCACCAAAACCACCATATCTACACGGTGGAAATGCACTATAGGTGTTTTACTTCCTCCCTAGTGCTTGTAGTTAGGTTGAAATATGGCCTGGACTAGAAGAAACATCACCAAAAGCACAAGGAACAATACCTATAACTTATTTTTAATATGCTACATCTCAAAAACCAAGCAAGATCAATTTTTTTCGTCAAGTTTTACAAGAATTCATCATCAGATTGTGGCGCCACAGTAATGAGAGAACTGTCAAAACTTCAAACATGAATTTATAACCATAATGCATTCATCGGGAGTAGTTTACACTGTGATACGCAGCAATACTAACATGGCGCTCATCAAAGCACCTCATTAGTTATTAATTAGAACCAAATCATCATGCCTTATGCTATAAGAACATTCTGGTCCAGGTTATATTTCAACCTAACCACAATCTCCACTAATATTGCCGCTACAAGCTCAAAATATGCACACACCTAAACACATGACATGATGCTAACTACATTTTGGGTAGTAACATCAGAATACATAGGTCACGTGGCATAAATAATCAGAATTAATTTCAAAATATACCTTCAGTAAGAACTGCAACTGGACTAATTCACACACAGTAATACATCCACTTTATAATGTAAACTTATCCTATTCAGCAAATAATGACAATAACTAATCAAAAATAACACTAATCAATAAATGCACTAATTCACAGTGTCATCATAACAATCAAAATGAAACAATTCCAAAAAATTCCTTAGGATCAATGAAAGACAAAAGAAATGGTACAACAGTAATCTCCACCATCTTTGGATTTGATTTAAAATTAAGAAAAAACGAAATGTTAGAAATAAATTGAATTAATCACAAATAAAATGTGATAGCACTAACCCCAAACAACAATCTGCACAAAAGAAGGTAGGCCTATGCTCCTCTTCATAAAACACTGGAAGGAACTAACAACAATAAATTTTTTTTTTTTTATGGTTTACTTCATATTTATTTTAAAATTTTGTAAATGCACAAATATGATTCTTTTGTATATGCAGATATAAGAAACATTCTGTTGGACTTCTCTTTCACTGGACATTAATCAACAAATCTTTAGTCATAAAATGAGTCCATAGTATGAGGAGTGTGAATAACAAAAACAGTTCTGTTCACCAGCGTAACTGAAATCATTCTTTAAGCCAACGAAAGTTCATTTCAATGACACCTTTGCAAACACGATGGTATTTAAAGTTACAACACCAGAAATTTTTATGTTTTTCATATTAATCGAAAAACGAAATATATCTTCATCACACATTAACCAAAATTTCTCACAGTTAATAAGACATCACTTTTTACCGGATTTTTTAATTCCTCCACCTACAAGCGGTCCTTTCTGTGCAGCTCGAGCTTTAGCTTCTGCTAAAGCTTTCGCTTCTTCTTTTTTCTTCTGTTTGAGGGCGACATCTTGTTCGTCTAGATCTTGATCTTTCTTCTTGGGAGCCTTTAAGGGTTTCTTCTTCCCTCCTTCACGTCCTGACATGTTGCTTCCTGGTCGTTTGAGTACTTAAAGGAATTTTTCTCTCCTTTCCAACACGCGCAAACACAAATACTACTATTAAGGTATCCGCAAGCTCAAAAGTAGCAATTAGTGCCTTCCTGATTAGAAGAAAACACGAACAAGCTTGCACAAATAATGTTACTGTAATATTACCAAAATATGTACACCAATTTGCTCGCGATTCGTACTTCCACAATTTAACAACTTTGCAAACACTTCCCGTACTTCCTCTCAGATAGCAAAGATATTGTTGCAATATTTTAATGGTAGTCCAGTGCAAAGATATAAGGTCATGTATCGATATATCGCTTTTCAAAACAAGTGTTGTACGCAATACAGTGGAAAAGAAACAGTACCGTTATCATCTTCTATGCTAATATTATAAATGCGAAAGTCACTCTGCATCTCTGTTTGTTACATTTTAAGGGCTAAACGGCTAATCCGATCTTGATGAATTTTGATGGAATTTTGAAAAACTAACTGAACAGAACACATAGCATGTGTAAGTCTCCGTAACGTTTTCGCCATTTCTTTCCTCCATGGTTTTCACGGGGAACGATTGTATTGTCTCTGGGGAGCGAGTTGCTAGCTCAGTGGTTAAGGCTCTCACGTTCTAAAGTTACAAGTGCGGTCTCCAGTTCAAATCCCAGTGGGAGTAAAAATCAGTAAGAACTGTTTTTGATCATATGAGCCACGCCTGGGAATTCAGTTTTTAGGATTTCATGTTAAACTATAGGTCCTAGAAATTTACTTGTTTACACTATATTGGTCCATCAGGATTTGTTTCTCTCCAGTCAGTTCCTGTTTTATCTACACCAATACATTCATTTTCCATTGATCCCAAAATAAGATAATGGCTCTGTGGGATGTGACAACTTGTCAATTTACAGTTAAACAATTGCTTAGCGAAATAATACATACACCAGAAGATGTACAGTCATAGCATACATGGTACATGAATTATGTCAATTACATTTATACAAACTACTGGCAGTTTATTTTGTATATAACTTAGGAATAAATTCTTCGGCAGAGTAGAAGGAGTTGTCAATTAAAAATTCTATCCATTTTTTCTGAATTTATTCTGATAATCTGCTAGACATTTTATATACCTTGGGAGCTTATTCAAGATATGTAATCCTGAATATCGGAACCCTTTTATGAACAAATAACAACGACTTGTAATCCTTATGAAGATCATTTTTTTAGTACTAGTGCCATAATTGTGTATTTTACTATTTGTTTCAAACAAAGTATAATTTTCGACTACAAAGGACATTAATGTGTATATATACTCAGCCACCAATGTTATAATCCCCAACACATAAATCTTATTACTTGGTTTTGCGCTCTGAACACTATGTCTCTAGGGTGGAATTGCCCCATAATATTATTCTGTATGACATTAAGGAATAAAAATAACCAAAATAAACTAGTTGCCTCATACGGAGATCACCTATAGCTGGAATTGTACGAATTGTAAATGTGGTTTCACCCAATCGCTTTAGTAAGTCAGAAACATGTACCTTCCAATTTGAATTATGATCAATATGCAAACCTAGAAATTTCACACACTCTACCTCTTGAATGGACTGGCCTGCCAAGTTTATGTCTGTATCTGGTGTTAATCTGTGTGATGTACTGAATTGCATATAGCCTACTGAGTTTTATCAAAGTTTAAAGACAAGCCATTAGCTATAAACCATTTATTAATAAATTCAAAGACATGATTTGAAATAAATTCTGTAGGTAAATCTGGAGTATTTTTAATTACTATGTTTGTGTTTTGAGTTTTTAGATGAAACACAGGGTAGATCATTTATATATATTAAAACAAAAGTGGCCCCAGTATAGAACCCTGAGGTACTCAACTTCTGATTAATTCTCACTCAGAAAACAGTGGACCAGTTAAAGCAGTCTTAAAATTCTCCTTTAACACTTTCCTTTTTCTATTCAGAATGTAAGAGCTAAGCCATTTATTAACAGAGCCATCTATACCATAATACTTTAATTTCTGTATCAGAACTTTATGATCTACTTAGTCAAATGCCTTATATAAGTCACAAAAAATTCCAACAGGAATTAAGTAATCATTTATTCCTTCTAAAATATAGTCAGTGAATGCGAATATACCTTGTTCTGTTGAATGACCCATTTCAAAACCAAATTGTGATGATTATTTTGAAGGTGTTCATAGACTCTATTGTACATTGCTTTCTCAAAAACTTTGGACAAGGCTTTCAGTAATGAAATGGGATGCTATTTCGATACGGCTGACTTATCTTCTTTTTCATAGAATGGTTTAACTACAGCATACCCTCAAGTAAAGATATATTAAACAGATAACTTAGTATATTATTTTATTATGTGGAGCACAGTTTAATTAATCTGCTGGGAATTCCATCATAACCACTTGACTATTTGCTCTTATGAGACCTGATAATCATATATATTATTTCTATAAGGTGTTTTTTTTTTTTGGTCACAATCCATTATCTCCCTTCATTCTTAACCGAAATCAATGAATGAGGCGTAATTTTAAAGCGTATGGTCTCCACTTTGGTCACATCATATTTTAAGAAGGGAATTTTTCGTAATTCGACCCTC
This sequence comes from Vandiemenella viatica, assembly GCA_031002005.1. NCBI lineage: Eukaryota > Metazoa > Arthropoda > Insecta > Orthoptera > Morabidae > Vandiemenella > Vandiemenella viatica. The sequence continues at coordinate 320,393,317 of JARYHS010008074.1, forward strand.
AAAGGCCAAAAATGTCAATATTTCTAAAATGCGTTTTGTGTGTGTGTGTCTCGAGCCACTTATCCCCCTGGATATTTAACCTAAATCGATAGGATTATGAAGATTAATGTCTCGGCTTTGATGAATTCATGTATTAAGAAAGATTTTTTTTTTTTGGATAAATGAGGTATCAAATTAAAAATTAAGATCACCGCCATGGCCACATTATACCTTATGAAAGGAATTTTTCAAAATTCGCCCCTTAAAGGGCAAAAGTATTAATATTTCTACAATGCATTTTCTGTCATGAGCCATTTTTCTCCCTTGATACCTTATCTAAATCGTTAAATGAGGTATTGTTTAAAATATTAAAGTATCCGCTTTGCTCACGTCATATTTTAAGAAACAACTTTCTCCAAATTAAACCCTTACGGGGAAAAATATCATCATTTCTAAATTTTTTTTTTTTTTTTACATCGATTGATGCCTAACCGAAATCGATAAATAAGGTATATTTTAAAGACCAACGTGTACGCTTTGGTCACACCATATTTTATAAAAGGTTTGTTTTTGTAAATCTACTTTTACAGGGCAAAAGTATCAATATTATTTACACAACGTGCTTTTTTGTGTTTTATTTATTTATTTATTTTTTACCGAAATGTATAAATAATATCGTTTTACAAGACGGTCTCCAATTAAGTAAACTCATAAATTAAGAATTTTTTTTTTCGGAATTTGATGCTTAATGTGGTCGCGCGTATGAGACAGTTCAGAGCCAAGTCCCCAGATTGCAGCAGCAGATATCACAGAGATGTTAATAAACTTTTTTTGTATAATAAGTAGCTTTTCAGATATTTTTTTCTGTTGCGGAAACGTTTTTATTTTTCTATACAATTCCAATGTAAACATTTTATTCGCACAGCAACACATTTCATAGAGATGTTGATATGCTGTGTGCATTTTGTTCAGGTTGGTTGTATTCTGTTAACGTCAGTGGCAGTTTGTCGTGCATACAGTGTTTTAAATTTTCCTAACTGTTTCGTAATATGTTTTGATGTGTACCTATTACACTAAACTAATAAATATTTGCTAAAAAAGTACAGTTCTACTTTTCATTATATTATGAGAATTTAATCTCACTATTAATCGTATTTTACTAGCAAAATTTTTGCATGGGTAGTCTAGTTTCTCTTATATCTTCTGGAGCAGCTAAATGTACAGACATAGTGTTAAATTTTTCTTGGAAGCCCGTTTTGACAAAATCCATACCGAGTTTCACTGAGCTTCACCAACAGATAAAAATAAATGTTTTTTAATTATATCAGCAATTTAAATAATTATATTCTACTGAACTTTCTTTGATAAAAATGTCATTACTTGTTTGATTTTTTTTCCTATTTCCTGTTTTACAATATTCTATATTGTCTTAATATTATTTTCAGAATCATGAATTTTATGTTTGAAGTACATAATTTTAGTCTTTAATAATCTTCTTCAGTATTTTGCTATATTATAAATGCGAAATTATGTCTCTGTCCGTCCGTTACGTTTTGACGACTAAATGGGAATATCGATATTGATGGCATTTGAGATGGAAATATATTGAATCTGTAGAAGGAACACAGGATACTTTTCCCTGTATGAATAAACGGTTTTTGTTATGATAGTTTGATAACTTATCGAATATTGACAGACATCGATCGCTAAGACTGTTCTTCTCTTCCAGTCATTTAGCATATGATGTGCTAATAAATTTCGTTAATGTACAAAACTTATTATTTAATATAGAAGTCGATTTGTGATGCACTGAACTATTTATTACTTTGTGTATACCTAAAAGTTTCTGGCATTAGTATATTTTGTCTTCTTTTTTGACACGCCTTTAAGGCGTAAACCAGACCTAAGGTGTATTTCTAGCAGAGCACTAGTAGCTAAAATTATTAGAAACGAAGGACCTGATGCTGAAGAAAGAAGAGAAGACAAAGATGAAATCGAAGCTGCCCTCAGTTAAATTCCCCTACCTCATCACACCTTAATTTTTTTTCTGTTTTTAAACATGTTGGAAATTGATTCTCTTCTTTACAGAATTCCATGTTAGGAAGTTATCCGAAGATCTGATTACTAATCCAAAAAATTTATGGTCGTATGTCAAAGTAATAAGAGGCTCTGGTAAGGTTATGACGTCATTGATTAAGGAAAATGGAGAATTATCAGAAACTAATGTAGAGAAGATAGGAAATTTTGAATAATGTATTTAAAAAAGCTTTCACGACAACTCAGAGGAGATTCCAATATTTAACAATCATACCAACAAAATTATGAAAGATCTCGTTCTTGAGATCGAAGGAGTAACTAAACTGATTATGAATGTAAAAACCAATAAGGCTCCCAGGCCAGACGGTATTCCTACAAGATTTTACTCCAGTTACGCAAAGGACATTATGCTGTATTTGATGAAATTGTATACCCTCTCCTTGGATCAAGGAAAATACCAGCTGAATGGACGACCACCATCGTAAGTCCAATGTTTAAAAATGGGAATGTTAATGATCTTCATAATTATAAGCCGATCTCGTTAACAGCAATATTGTGCAGCATTTTAGAACACATCATTCATTCAAATGGCATACAGTTTTTAGATGAAGGTGAGCTTTTAAGCCCAAATTAACATGGTTTCAGAAAAGGCCGATGCTGCGACACACAACTTTCACTTTTAATTCACGACTTGTGCCGTATTATAGATGACCAATCCCAGGTTGAATTAGTTCTATTAGATTTAAAAAAAAAAAAAAAAAAGATTTTGACACTGTGTCTCACACTAGGTTACTTAGGAAACTTCGTGGTTACAGCATATCTATAAAAATATGTGACTGAGTTGCAGACTTTCTGAAGCGCTGAACACAATGTGTAGTTCTCGACGGAGATCGTTCATCGCTTACCAAAGTGAGGTCCGGGCCGACTTAGTGCCGACTTAGTGTTGTTTGGGGCAAATCTTACGTAACTTACCTCTGTTGTGTATCATATACATTAACGATTTGTGCGACATAATAAGGGGGATTAAAGGAATGTTTGCCGATGATGCTATTATTTATCGTGAAATCATAACCCAGTACGACTCCGCTTTGTTACAAGTCGATATTATAAAAACAATTTCGTGGTGTAAAGACTTGCAATTGAAGTTAAACGCTAAAAAGTGCCAAGTCATGCATGTAAGTAAAAAGGTGACACCATTTAGCTCTGAATATACAATTAATGGTAATGTTCTTAGAACGGTAGATTCCGCTAAACACTTAGGAGTAACAATTGGTAATAATTTGTCGTGAAATAAGCATATCGAGAATGTAACTGGGTCATAATTTAAAACAATGGATTCCGGAAGTTAAATCGATTCATGCAAGTCACTAGTGCATCCTCACTTAGAATATTGTTGTTCTGTATGAGGTTACCATCAAATGGGATTGATGGAGGCATTAGAGAAGGTCCAAAGAAGAGCCACCCGATTCGTGACAGGTATATATGGTTGAAGGGAAAGCGTAAGTGCGATGTTGAAGGAGTTAGGTTGGGAAGACCTGGAACACCGAAGGCGTTACTCTCGACAGAAGCTAATTGAAAAATTCATGGCTGACTTATTTCGGAATGACAGCAAACAAATATTGCTACCAGCAAAATTCATATCATTCCGGCCATCCCGATCTGGGTTTTCTATGGATTTCAATTATCTCTCCAGGTGAATGCTGTAATGATTCCTCACAATAGCCCATGGGCGCCTCCTGCTATATCCCGTATATTACTTGCAAACTATTACCCTTTCGGATAGGTTCAATGCACCCTCCGCCACACACTTTTAATGAATCAAGGAGTAATAATAATAATAATAATTTGACATGTTCGACGGTAGGTTGGTATAGTGATGGATTTCCCATCAAATTATGCCGACTTAGTGTTGTTTGGGGCAAATCGTACGTAACTTACAGCTTTATATATCCAATTCTAACAATAAAATTGCAGTGCGTGCGTATGAAGTCTTGGGCAACAGCTAGTTTAGTATAAATTACTTATGCCCGTCTCTGAAAACGGCTGTAATATTAAAAGCGCAAGTTCTATGACTGATGACGGTAATAACAGGGTGTTAATCTATCTTTACTAATAAAAAATTCAAACCGAGATGAATGTACCGGTAATACTCAACATTTTGTCGGTTTGAAGCTATTTTATCTGCTTGTTTAGAGTTTTTGTTAATATACGAAAACAACATAGCAATGGATATCTACATTTTACCATGCATAAATTATGTATGTTTCAAACGAATAATATAGTAATCAACATAATTGAAAATCCATCACTATACAATTTAATTTCAAAGGAACACATTTCCTGGTAGCAATCTTCCAGCACATCATCTTTCGAAATTCACTTTTTTTTTTAAAACAAAATTCTTTGAGTGGAGAATCTTTGATGGAAAAGATAAATTTATTTATTTTATTTATTAAAATAAATAAATTTATCTTTTCCATCAAAGATTCTCCACTTTTGCTAATTTAATATTTCTAATTAAAGAAATTTATAGAAGTGAAGAATGCTAGAAATCAGATAAACTCTTGGAGTAGAAAAATATTAACGAAAAACTTTAGAAAACGTTTCCACTAAAACCATCAACTTTTTTTAATACAGTTAGTATAAGGAAGTCCTTCTCTTTATGTAGTTTCAACTCCATTTATATAGAGATTAATAACCTAAAAGATGGAAAGTATAAAGAAAGGATATTCGTGCAGGAAAATATCATTACTGGTGAAATTGCTGCATATTATGATTTTTAAGTTTATCGAAAAGAGATTAGTTACATATTTTTTAAAACAAATGTTTTGCTTTGGATTATAAATATTTATGTAAGTACATATTTTTATTGTATAAGTGCTCAGGAATTCAAGTTAATTACACGTATAAAAATGATGCCAATGTTGGAAGTAACAAGATACCTAAGTTAAGTATTTACTCGGACAACTGACAAATTTAATAATTTTTAATCGGCTGCGTAGCAATACAATAAACAAATTGGTTTCTTTATGAATTCAATATAAAAAATAAGTAATAATAATTTTCAAATGAACTTACGCGCATGGTATAAAAATGTGGGTTTACTGACTTTAGAGATTAAGTGATTAACTGATTGTTTCATATATCTAGTCTATAATTTTTTTAAATATTAATCATCTTCTGGTCAAAAATTTTAATATTTATTCACAACATGAGGCTTTTTTTTGGAGCACATTCTCCGGTATCATTTTCCCTACTCAGCCACCTACTTTTCCCCACTACTAAATTCTTTAAGTGTTTTTGGTAATTCATTATTTCTACGGGTAATTCATTCCAATTACTGACCCCCTTCCTTAAGAAAGAAAATCTTCCCAAGCCCTTATGCCTGAAATTGACTGCCAGCATGTGGTCTTGGTCACCCTTCCACACACCTCTCCTTATTCTTTCCATGCCTCATCACCAACATACGTGTTACACACTCACATTACTCTCTTTACCCTTCTTCTGTCCTTCCATAAATCCAGTTTCAACGCCTATATCATATCAGTTATTGATTTATTTATTTTTTGCGTCAATTACCAGATACAAATCTAGCAGTCCTTCTTGCACCCTAAAATAAACATATATCTAAATATGCAAGCTTAACAACAGATCGGATATATAAGGCTCATCATGTATACGTGCTAAAAAATAAACAGTATAAAAAATATCAGATATTAAAGTATGAAAAAGGTTTTTTTTAATTCTATAACGTGACACTGCTATGTCATGAGCGCTACAAAATTAACACAAATCTACAGCTACATCTACATCTACATCCATACTCTGCAAGTCACAAACATTGTGGGTGGCAGAGGGTGCTAAGCACCAATCCTAAACTCGCGCATTCCAATCCCGAATAGCGCGAGAAAAGAAGGAATACATAAAAGCATCCGTACGGCATCTTATTTCTCTAATCTTATCCCTCCGGTCATTACGACCTAAATAGGTTCGCGGAAGAAGTATTTCATTGCACTCGAAATTTAAATTTTTTCGCATATTCTCCAATAAATTCGAATGCAAGCTACGTCGTCTGTCTTCCAAACTATCCCAGCCCAATCTGTATATCTGCGACGCTTTCATAAGGGCTGTAGCAACCAGTCACGAATCGAGTGGCCCTCCTCTGCACCCTCTCCACTGAGTCAATCAGAACCTTGCGATACGATTCCCAAACTCCATAACAGTAATCCAGATGTGTTCTATACGCTATCTCCTTTGTATGAGCATTACAATTCCTCAAAATACGACCTATGAATGGCAATTTAGAATTCGCCTTGCCTACATATATGTATGTCCCATTTCATGTTGCTTTGTACTATCACCCCCAGATACTTCAGCTAATCAACCGTGTCAACAGCTGAATTGTTTATTTTGTACTCGTGAACAAACTGATTCTTTTTGTTCCTTAACCGCATTGCCTTGCACTTTTTGCAATTAAGTGTAAGCTGCCATTTACAGCACCAATCGAAAATAGCATTCAAATCGCGCTGAATTTCTAAGCAATCGTCGGATCACCTTATTTCCCTATAGATAACTGCATCGTCGGCAAACAATCGCAACCAGCATTTGACGTTATCACCTAAATCGTTTATAAATATTAAGAAGAGAACTGGTCCTATTACACTTCCTTGAGGAACGCCCGAAGTAACATTTATCTTAGAAGAGGCTTCCCCGTCGACAATGACATACTATGATCGATCGGTTAGAAAATCACGTATCCACTCGCAGATCTGAGCCGAAATACCGTAAGTTCCAATCTTCGCTAAAAGTCGGTTGTGTGGTACAAAATCAAAAGCTTTCTGAAAATCCAAGAAAACTGCATCAACTTGCGAACCTGTATCGATAATTTTCATTATTACATCATGGGAAAATAGGGCTAATTGTGTTTCACACGATCTCTTCTTCCGAAATCCGTGTTGACACGGTATAAGTAACTCGTGATCATCTAGAAACTTCATAATGTTCGAGCATATGACATGTTCCAGAATTCTGCTGCAGACAGATGTTAGAGATATGGGTCGATAATTCCTAGGATCACTCCGATCTCCTTTCTTGAAAACGGGAATTACCTGGGATATTTTCCAGCTAGAAGGTACTTTTTTTCTCTTCTATAGATTTTCGGAATATATCTGACAGAAATGGTTCAATTTCCTCCGCGTATTCAGAAAATACTCTTACCGGTATACCATCGGGACCCGGCGCTTTACCTCACTTCAGGAGTTTTAATTGCTTTACAATACCTACGCTATCAATTTCTATCAGATCCATCTCTAATTCCACACGATGTGGTAAAGTGGGGATGTTTTCCATGTTTTCGCGCGTGAATGAATTTTGAATTCGGTGTTAAATACGGTAGCCTTGTCGCGGCTGTCTTCAACTTCCCGTCCGTCTTTTATTAGAACTGGTTGATTGTTCCCACTACAACTAACAATCTCTTGAAATGTTGGTCAATTCTTTTTTTTAAATATTTTCTTGACATTTCAATAACGTGTTCTTTAAAGTTCAGCTCCACCCCGTTGCAGAGTCACAAGAAATTTACGATAGCCAAATATTTTCAATGGCTTATGGGTAGTTGCGTTCCTCCGTGCGGAATCGATAGGATCCATCCATAGATTTTACAAAATTTTTCTCCTGGTTCAGTCCGCATTTCAACTTAACCACAACGGTTAGGAATAAATCAAACAGTTAAGGTTAATGTGATCGCTGTACCAGCAATGACATTGGTGGAAAGCGTTGACAGCGTTTTAGCGGCATCGCGGTCTAGATTTGAAACCGAATAAGCTTGTCTGTGTATCTCTGACTAATGTGGAAATATCAACAAAAGACTGTACTTACACAGTGCCCGGTTCAATGCCAGGACCCCTTACCAGGAACGGAACTCGTACGTCAAACTCGAAAGGGAAGGATTTGCCCTTTACGAGCCCGAACTGACCAAGATGATAACCATGGTCCGATGTATATATGAGGTACGTGTTCTCCAATTCACCAAGTGCTTTCAGTTCTTGATAAATCTGTTTCAATAGAAATTTAAATGGTTATTCACATTTTTCCCCAGCATTATTGATAGAAACATTGTTTTATTAATATTTTCCTAATAATGGTATAATGTTTACTGATTTGGTTATAAATATGCATGTAAAACTGCATAAGGAATAAATACATTTTTAATATGTAGATATGTCAATTAAAAATCATCTAATTGATTTTAATCAAAAGGAACATAATACACTAAATTTTACTTATTTAAGATACTTCCAAAAGATATAGTGGAAATAACAAAACATATAATGAAATACAAGGAAAGTTGATAGAGTTCACGAAATACGAGAAACAGAGAAATATTGGAGTTCGTTCTTGCCCTCAAAACACCGCTATAAATGTTAATAGGATGACAGTACCGGTTCTAGTGAGGTGGGGGGGGGGGAAACCAGAGCACTTGCCAAGGGCAGCAACTTCAGGGGGCGGCAAAAGACAAATTAATGTCGCGCCGATTCCTTTTTATGACTCCACTACTGCCCCTGACGGCAACAATGTCATATTTGAAGAGGCGGCGAACGAAATTCGTGTGACGGTGATTTTTTTTATTCTTTTATTTTTTCTAGACTATTTTCTGACGGGGTGGTAATCCCAAAGTTAGTTAGTAAAGATAAATATTATTGCTAACGATAAAAGAATATTATACAGGAAAGAAGCACTTAAAATTTACTGCAAAACAGGCTTGAACTGAGGACTATAAGAATAGAGGAGTCAGAAAATGAAGCATCCTTTCCTAAATAACAGGCAATGACTCAAAGTTTGAGCAATTCAGCAGATGATTTCCAGAGAACCAATTCCAATGTTAATATGGAGAATAGGATACGATATATCCGACATAGAATCATTTGGTCCATGCAAGACGATACACTTGATATAGTTGTCAAAATTGTGTTTGCAAAATTGACACCAATATTGTGTTTTTATCTTGTCTATACTTTATATGATTTTTTAAAATTATTTAATCTGTATGTTTTCAAATTTCTAATTGCATCTACTGCTTCTGACTCGAATAAATAAATAAAATGTATGATTGTTAAGAAAGGAAGATGGTGAATTTTTTGAAAACTGAACGAAAAACAATTTGAAGTGTTGTGTTTTAACACAACCAAGTGATTCCATCAGATTTTAAACCACTTCTTTATTAACTCCGATATTACTTTAATTGATCATGATAGCTGAAATAATCTGAAACAAGGACAGAGGAACATAGCAATGTTAGAATGGAACGTGGAAGAAACGGGTGAAAACTGTAAATGACAGTGCTCTCTTTTATAAACTGTAAACCAACAAAATTATCGAAACTCAGGCTTCTCTGGATAATAGGTGAAAGGAATATGTTTGTTGTAAATCTTGGTCTAACTTTTAGATATCACTTCAACGTAATTTCCTTCAATGTAAAACTCAGGCTTATTTGTCAGGAGTAACAAGCACGGTTCTCACAAATTATCAGCTGGTCCTGAGATTCTAAATGGAATATAATGGGCACAGTTTGTGCCACTCAGAGCGATGTCTACGACACAGAAGCATTCCTTGCGGATTGGCGATAGATTTAAGAGCCAATAAAATAATAAATAAAACTCGCAGAGTGTATTGAGGTATACAAGTAGAAACTTAAAAATTCATATAGTGTTTTTCTTTCACAACAGAATCAATACATTTTTCCCAGTTGTCAATATAACAAAGTACATGGTATGTGATGAATATCATGAAAAAAAAAAAAAAAAAAAAAAAAACGTTTAGGTTTTAGAGAAGCAACTGTATTTTAAAATGTTAAAGAATTGAAATATACCTTCTCGACGGCATCGTCTACACTCTGCAAGGTCTGCAGCCTCTTTGTCATGAGCATGTCTGTGAAATGCCGATGGATGGGCTGCATATTGGGCGTCACACGAAGTATCCACTGCTTGTCCGGGTTTGGTGCGTAGTCGTATGCCGGCGTGCTGAAAAAGGCAACATCACAACTGAGGAAACGTGTAAGGAAACGATGTATTTGGCATTTCTATAATAACGCAACGTTAAAAAGTAACCTCAAAAAGGAGAATCTGTAGACCTATATCGTTCTGAGTAAAACGGAAATAATATAAAAATTAGAATTAGTATCCAAGTATGGACGCCAAAAGATTTAATGTTGTTAATATCAAATGAAATGATCATGGTTACATAATTAGGAAACAGATGGAGATCGATACATGATGCAATAGTAAACATTTTGTTATTTTGGCAATGCGGAAATCTACATTGTATTTGAATCGTTCGGTCAACTGCAACTTTAAGCCAAATGTGTATATATATATATTTGTAAAAACTTTTTGCATGCATAAGTCACTTTTATAAGGAAATATACCTCTGGAGTGTGATTATGAGAACATTTAGCTTCGAGGCTTTAATGAAGCTATGAATGCCAAAATAAATTCGTTCGCCATTGAACTCCATAATCAAACTTGAAACAATCAGGTGAAAGCAGTTAGTTACAAAATATGTGTGTCATAACAAAGGATAATCGAAAACTCAAAATTGATTCTTGACTTCCGATATCTACCCATCGTGAAAGGGATTAAGGAGCTACACATCCAACAATCCCACCATTGGAACCATTTACAAATAAATCTAAGTAACCTAAATTTACCCCCCTTAAATTCTTTTATTGAGTACTCAAACAATACTGAAATCATAAGCAATTTATTCGAATTATTTTGGTTCATTTTCTCCGAGAACTCTTTGCAGCTTTATCAAATTAATTAGTACGATACCAATTTTTACTCTTGGACTACTAACACTCTAACAAAAACTTATTAAAATTTCACTGTCTCACCGTATAATACCTAACTCTCCTCGATTTTCCTTCATTTCAAGTCAACTACTTAAAATTCGTACGTGGACTGTTTGCACTTGTTTAAAATACAAATTCCACAGTCGGTACTATGAAATTTGATTGAGTATTCAGTGCTTTCATTATGTATTTGCAGGAAATATTAAATATAAAGCTCATAAAGGGTCTCCGTCAGGTAAACAATCGGTCGGGACAAAGTTGCACGCTCCTCTTCCTTAGCTTCGAGACTAACAAGGGGACCAGTATACTCGGTAATCATATATTTCTATTATTATTTTACATGTTGTATCTCTGGTTGATAAGATTTTATATGCTGGACCTTAGTTTCAGAGATATTGCGTCGCAAAGTTTTCATAGCTGCTTACATATGTAGTAAATAGCAGTTCGATCAGCGTTATGAGGCGTAGCCAAACAGATCACCGACTATCAGCTTCCAGTCTTTTCCTGCCTTTTTTTCTTACTGCAGAAAAAATATCGTTTCTATTTTTTGTTCTTTAATTACAATTTCAATTATTTTTCAATATTAAAGCAGTACTTTTCATTCTTAAAGCATAATCTAACATTTTCAATCAGTGGCGGCCGAAGTGATTTCCTCAGGTAGTGACAGCAACAATTTTTTTCTAGTGGTGGATCTAGGATTTTGGTTTGATTGGGGGGGAGGGGCTAGGATTTAGTTTGGGGGGCTCATTACTCCAGAATGCCGCCCTTTTAAGAACAGCATAAAAAAAAGGCTTCCCAAATTCCATGTCGTCGATGGTGACCTTGGTGCTTTTGGGGGTGGGGGGCGCCTAAGCCCCCTAGCCTCACTCCTTCCCTGGATCCGCCACTGAATGTTTCCGCGGCTTACTGATCATCATTGAAGTGAAAGGTGAAAAACAGCTCAGAGTAAGAATCTCGCTATATAAAGATTTGTAACGTGTGAAAGTCTTATTACCTGCAATTACTGCAGGATTAATTAAATGATTTTGAAATTAATCAATGATAAATGTTTTAAAATTGAACAAACGGTAAACATTTAGTGATTAACCAAAAACCGACAAGTTGATCTGCAAGCAGTGTTGAATTACCCAAAAGGCAGGACTAGGCACGTCTAGGCAGTAGCCTGGAGCCCCTGATTTTTGAAGGCTCCCTGAAAGTTCACTTTTTTCACTAAATAAAAATAATAAAAAATAAAATCATCCAGAATAAAACAATCAAAATTATATGAAAAGCATGGAAATTAATTTTTTTGTTTCATTGTAGTGTACGATAAATAAAAGTAATTTTTAAATATGCTAAATTGTAAAATTCGTTTGTTAATTGAATAAAAATATGATAAATTCTATTAGTCATCTACAAAACCTTTTATTTGAACTTTTAAAATACATATAATTAATTTAAAAAACCGAGGGAATCAAAGTTTTTGAGAGTGCTTAGGACCCCATACTTTCTTATCCGCCACTGTCTTCGATGACCACGACGGCAGTGGGACACATTTCTCTTGAGAATCGTTTCCTGTTACGTGCATTCATACATAAACTTATGTAATTCCCTTCAGAAAACCTAAGAAAAAAAATTAAACAATATTGCCTGCTCGCATTGACAAAGCTTCTAGGGCAGCGTATCCAAACCTTTTTCAACCCATTTTCCTCTTCTGAATTTCTTTCCTCCTTCGCCAGTCACCTCCGCAAGTTTTCCTCTGTCTTTTTAAATGTCTTCCACCCTGGGCCTAATTTTATTTTGTTGTTTTAAAATATACCATTATAACATAATAAATCTAAAACCATGTTTTGAATCCTATGAAAACGCAGATATAAAACTGGATGTGAACTATTAAAAGTTAATTACATGTTAATCAGACCAAAACAGATAAATAATAATGTTACTACAGGATGGGAGCTACACGGCCTACATACACAAACCAAAATAAAAGACGCTAGACCGTATGCCTTTTATTTTTATTTACTTCACCACTCGCGTTACCAATCTTATCAACTACCGCGGTTCCTCATACCAATTAAAAACCCTTAGTAAACCGTAATTTACTTAATCTCTAGACGCCACATGGAAGTGAATAGACTGTTGTAGAAACAATGCTGTTCTATCTCATCTTGGAAATGCCACATTTTTGCCGGGTCATTGAAATACTTTTAAATGTTGGGCATACAGCCTTAAACAGTACGAATATGGTACCAGAATTTATGATATGCCTGTGGAACTCCTGAACTATGTTCGCGGACCACCAGTAATCAGCGAACAGGCTGAAGCACTGTTCCATTGGATATTTAGTTGAATGCTACAAAAATGGCAGCTGCTGCACTCTACCGGCAGTATTACTAACTTTATCGAGCTGCAGCGTGTGACAGAACGAAGTTGTCTCCATTCCCCATTAACAAAGCGAACCCCCGACCTTGAATATTTCCACGAAAACGCTAGAGCGCATGCGCGATCTGTGCCAACCAAGATTTGTCTCCACGACAGCGAAACAGTTAACTGATGTGGCCAACAGATGGAGTTCATTACTTTCCCTAGCTGTAGAGTAGAGAATGCCGCATTTATAAATATTTATTTTTCTTTCACTGCATTTATTTTTTAATTTATTTATTCATGATTAGAGGTAGTGACATGTCACAGTGGCACTACGTCTAGAACCGCCACTGTTTTCAATAGTTTTCTAACAACGAAGTGCATTCATATGTAATAGTAGGTTTTCCCGGCTAATCTGATGCTTGAAAATCTCTCGGGTAAACGGCCGGATCAGTTGTTCGTGGATGAACGAATTTTCGACGGCGTAACGTGCCATCATCTTCAGGTTGCGTCTGCTGGCCGGTGTGAGGAGCGCAGTCCAGGACGCGACTGTTGGGCTGAACATTTTTTTTTTTTTTTTTAAATCTTTCATTCCCCAGCTGAAGGCCGGGGGCCGACCGCTGGAAAGCGGTAGCTCTTTTCAGCCTTTGGGTTACATTTAATTTTTAAATACAACTTTACAGACTCATTTTATTATAATTATTATATTTAGGGGAAAGGATTACAATTTTTATAATATTTGATGGACATATTGTCCTTGCGGTTCTGTGGACAGTGTCCTTGTTTTGGTAGACTTGGGTGAGTATCGAACTTAATTTGGTGAGCAGCTGGATGATCTGGGTCTTCTGGAGTTAGCTGGCTCCGCTGCATTGACAGTGATGGTGATGTTCTTGATACTCTGCACTACATCGTTCAAGTTCTTGGTGGGTGCGTGTTGTGTCTTGGCGATTCCTCTTAGGTGGCTCCCAATTTTGTTCCGGTGGCTTGCCGCGACTTGTGACAGGTTGGCTGTTGTCAGAGGGAAGGTTGAAATTCCGGCTGCTTTGGCTCTGCTTGCAGTAAGTTTCTTCTTGTTTGCCCTCCTTGATGTTTGGTCGCGATGTCATTTTGGAACGTTTGTGATGTTGTTTCTTGGCAATAGCTTTCTTCAGGTTGCGGCGAACAGTACAGCCTTCGTATGCTGCCAAAAGCACCCCGGCAGATCGCGCTTGTTGAATCTGCCTCCCTGGAGCGATTGCAGTTTCTGACGTTATTTCTTTCACCGCAGCGGACTCAACGTTTTTCAGCTCGGCAGTCCTTGGCATAGTGCAAGAATTTCTGGCATCTGTAGCATTTCTGGACGATTGTAGAAGCCTTTCTTCGTTTCTCGGTATTTTTGCGAGGCGCCTCTGGTCTTGGCTTGGACTTGTCTCTTGGCTTGTCGGTTTGATTCTACTGGTATAAGATGCCTTCATCCTGCAGGATCCTGAGAACGGTCGGCATGTCCTGCAACTTTACATACAGGGTGCCCCAGTTGGAGGCTTGATGGCTGATGGTTGGTAGGGGCGGCCTCTTCGTCTTCTGCATGTCCTCTTGGGGCTTCCAGCATTGTTCCTGTTTATGTTTCTTCGCTAGTGTTAAGCGATTCAGGTGATTTCAGGGGAAGTAGTCTACGGCGTAAGTCTTCCATGTATTTCTTTTCATCGAAGTCTTTGGCAAAGACTGGTGGAAACGGTATCTTCACTGCCGGGGCGAGATTTTCATCCATTCCTTCCATCGTTTCATACAATGGAAGTGCTAATTTTGCGTGTGTTGAATCACTGAGCGCCCGGTAAAAATCTTCTATATTACCGGCTGGAAGGCTCCATCGGTAGATTTTGTCGAAGATCTCTACACGCATCTCCATCCACAGATAGTCCTTGGGTGCATATAGGTCTCCATAAAGGCGGTTCCTCCAGTAGCTTGGTGGATGTAGGTTGTATCGGACTTCGTATTTTTCTCTGTCCGAGCTGCAGTAAAAGAAGATTGGCCAATATTCTTGTTCTTGTTCCTCTGCGGCAGTTAACTCAACCGAGTGGCTTCTGCTTCGGTAGCTTCCAGGTGTCGATTGTGATGAACCATTATCTGCGCTGGAAATGTACCAGTCTTGGGATATATTCGGTCCCTTCCTAGCGCCCTCGTACCACCCCGAGCAGATGGGCGATGGCTCGAGCAGCCTCCACTTGATGGACTGCACGGGTTTGACCTCTCGCCACTGCTGCGCGTCGGTTTCTGGACGCCGGAGCAGCATGCTACCGTGCTCATAGGCTGCTCCTGTGTGTGTGTTTTTTTTTTTTTTTTAAATCTTTTACTCCCCCAGCTGAAGTAGCTCTTTTCGGCCATCGGGTAAACATTTATTTGTAATATTAAGTTTATTTGACTCATTTTAATACATTCTATTGTTTTTTGGGTAATAGGGATTACAGTTTAGTGGGTCCTGTGGACATACAGTCCTTGTATTTTATCCTTTTTACGGGATAATTTTTGCTATAAGTTGTGTAAGTAGTTGCATGATTTTCAGCATGCTGGCCCTTTTTTCTTGGTTGGTACACCTGGAGCAGAGCGCGCAACAGTTGTCTTGGTAGGTGCACCTCTCGTCATGGCTGCTCCTTTGGTGGTGCTCTTGCTGTGATAGGCAGCAGCTGCTTCTGTCCTTGTCTCGCGGAGCTGCTTGGCTGGTGCCCGCGTGGAGGGGGTGTCCCAGGTGGTGGGGAGTGTCACTCCCTCCCTCCCTCTGGCGACGGTAGCTGGCTGGCTCCGCCGTTTGAGCGCGAGGATTTTTCTTCTTTCGCGCGGCTTTTTTCTTTATGGCAGTGGCATTCTGTCCTGGTTTTTGCACTTGCTGACTGCGTCTTGTAGGTCTCGCGGGGCACCGAGAGAAACATGATGCGTGCTGACCCGAACAATTTGCGCAGGTCGGCGTTGCATCTCTCGGTCGGTTGCAGGTTTTTACGCTGTGATTGCCCGCGCAGCGAACACAGCGCTCACCATCTTCGCAGTCCTTGGCTTTGTGGCCCCAGGCTTGGCAGCGAAAGCATTGCGCGTTCTTCTCTGCACTCAGCTTATTCCGTACTTGAGCAGCCGGGGCCTTTCCAGTCAGCTGCGGGTGGTACAGGATCCATTATCTTGTAGCATCTTGGTAGCAGCTGCAATGTCAGCCGGACGTACCAAGATGGCGACCTACTTCATCTCGGCCTGCTCGCCAGTAGCACCTTCCTTGGATGCTGGGTGGTGGCGGTGAGGTGGGTATATGCTTGGTGGTGCTGCTCCGCTTGCTGCAGCCTGAGGAACCTCGTTTGGGCTCATGCTTGGTGACGCCTGCGGAGTGCGCGTCGGTGAACCAGTTGGGGTGTGCTCTTCTTCAGTAGTAGACTGGTCCGTCCATTCTTGGCTGTCATTGGTGACATTGGACAGGTCTATCAACTTGAAACTGAAGGTCATATCTGGCAGTTCTCGTGGTGTGTCCTCCGTGGGCGATTGCGGAGTACTCGTCTGGGAGTACCAATCGCAGTCTGACGGACTTTGCTTTTTTGAATTGGCGATTGGTACCTCCGACCTTTCTGACGAGTCCACATAACCCTGTTGCTGTGCTTTCTCAGTGAGAGTCTTTGCTTTTCTGGAAGCTTCTTCCTTTTGTTTTCGCTTCCTTGCAAAGAATTCTTCAAAGGCGTTCTGGTGACAGCACTTGTAGGAGACGGGTCGCTGCACGCCGCATGGCTGCGTTGGGACGCCGTTACCGCATGGTGGCTCTTTGGCGTACCACGCTCAGGCGAACAGCGCCCGTCTCTGGTCGGAGCGTCACTTGCGCCCGACCTGCCCGCTCCGCTGTGCCGAGCCGACTGACCAGTCGAACGGCCTGCAGTCTGGCCGTCGCCTTGAGTGGCTTGGGCGCTGTGGTGGGGATGCTGCGCGCCAGGCGCTGCGCAGTCGTCCCGCCGCTTGCGAGGCATGTCCGCACCCGTCCTCCGTCTGGGGTGGACTCCGCTCCTGTGGTCATCATCATCATCATCATTGTCATTTGACAGGTGGACGAATCCACCTGTCTGGCTGTTTCACCGTGTCGCCGGTCTTCAGCCTCGGTTGAATTTTTTGCTGTCGGTGTGGTAGTAGTCCCGCCTGGCTCCGCAGGAAGCACGCCGCCCTCGACGTTTGGTGGATGGATGGAGAGCTGTCGGGAATGAAACAAAGCTACTTACGGCGTGGTGGCCACATTGCTTGCGAGTGCTGCTGCAATGGCTGCAGCAACTTGTTGTGGGAGTGCCAGGACGGCGCTCATGACGGCGTCCAGCCCAGCCGCGTGGTCGCACCCTCCTGCACGGCCGGATGGCGAGGCTGCTCGCCCCCTCCACTCGTCCCGCTTTGGTGCAGGGCGCGCACTGCCGTGTGGCTGGGCGCTGCTGCTGGCTGCGTTGTTGGTGGACAGCACCGTCTCCCCTTTCTGCTTCTCGCTCGAGTTGTTGGTTCGGCACTTCCTGCGCTGCTTGTGGTGTTGGGCCCGATGTGGTTGATTGGTGGTCTGCTGTTCGGCTGTGGTCGTCTCAGGCACCCTTTTGCGAAGTTGAAGACGAGCTGGACATTTTGCCGCGCAGGCGGCGTGCTTCAATCCGCAGTTGCAACATGTAGGAGAGTCTCGTGGTCGTTCACATTCCGAAACTCTATGCTCCCCTCCACATCGGACGCAGCGTTGTCGTTCAGTGCAGTTCAAGGCCTTGTGTCCGTAATTGTTGCATCTGAAACATTGTTGGTACTTAGGGGCGGGCCTCTTCTTGAGTTCGACCCGCACCTTTTGTCCCAGCAGCTGTTTAACCTTGTGGACTGCCGGCTTTGCAGCCGCGTCCGGTTTGAAGGTGAACAAAGGTAACGGTTCGCTGCCTCCGACCCTTGTCATCTGCTGGATATCGCTGACGGTGAGCCCACCATCTGCGAATGCTTTGGCAATATCCTTGGTGTGGGTGGTGGCTGGTAGGCCTCGGATGACATGCCGCTTTTGTTGTCCCGGGACCGGTGTGCCGAAGCGGACGTCACGCTCTTCCAAGTATTGCATGACCGTCCTCTTGTCGGTCGGGCAGGACACACTCAGCTTGAGGCCCTCGCCTTCAGGCCAGATGAGGATGTGGTGCCGGCTGGGTAGAATTTATAACCTCCGACCCGTCCCCTCCACTTCCGCCACGGCACCCCGATAGAGGTGGTGGGGGTGGTACGCTGCGACGCGTCGAGCAGTGACCATCAGTCTGTATGCCACCTCCGTCGCGCACTATGCCGAATTTGGCGGTTGTCGGCGCGCCTTCAGGCAGAAGACCACCCAAGAACCAACTGACTAGGAGGACAAGCCAAGAGCAACAGCTTTCATCCCGTACGTCGGCTATGTATAGAGCAAGAATGGTAGAATTTTACGACGAAAAAACATCAAGTGCGTTTACTGCCAGCCAAGATTAAAGCACTACTTGGCTCAGTTAAAGATGATCTGGGACTCAGCGAACATGGCGTATATCACATACGGCGTGAGTGCGGAAAAGCATACGTCGAGCAGACCATTCGCATGATCGAAGAACGGTGCAGAGAACATAAACGTCACACCGAGCTACAGCAGGCGTCAAAATCTGCAGTTGCACAACATTGTTTAGAGACACGGCATACTATTAAATATGAACACACCGAAGTTAGAGCCAAGACATAGTGCGCGACGGAGGTAGCATACAGACTGATGGCCACTGCTCAATGCGTCGCAGCGTATCACCCCCACCACCGCTATCGGAGTGGAGTGAAGTGGAGTGGAGGGGACGGATCGGAGGGAATTTACAACGCTTGCCTCAAACTTTACTTCTTCCCCACCACCTGGAAAATCGCCAAAGTAGTCACCCTACACAAATAGTGACCAGAAACAAAATAAAAGCCATCTTCTTCCTCAAAACTATCAACCCATCTCACTCCTCAACCTCCTCGGAAAATTCCTAGAACGAATTAAACTGTCCCCCTTTCAAAAATTCCTCGACGACAACATCATCATCATCATCCCACAACAATTTGGCTTTCGTGCTCAGCGCAGTACAATTCACCAAACGACCCGACTGGTCGAACATATCCGCAAGGCGCGATCTATCAGGCATAATACAGGCGGTGTTATGCTTGATATTGAAAAAGCTTTTGACAGGGTTTGGAACGACGGATTTGATTTATAAACTTCACACATTTGGCTGCCCTGACCACCTACTAAAAATAATAAATAGCTTTCTTCGTGACAGAAAATTATACGTAGTGGTGGATGGACAAGAATGCCAGTTGAAATCAATTAAAGCAGGAGTATCACAAGGTTCTTTCATGGTTCCAATACTGTAGAGCGCATATACAAACGACATACCCCACCAACAAGGCGGAGAAGTCGGGCTATTTGCAGACGATACTACAGTATACAGGTCGAGCCACAACCTAAATTACATCGTACGCAAACTCACACAGCACGTTGAGAAAATTACTCAATGGTGCAACCTTTGGAAAATCAAAATTAATTCCGGCAAAAGTCAAGCCGTCATGTTCACCACCAGAAGGACGGGACCTCTGGCACTTCAAAACTGCACGGGCCCAGGCCCAACCAGATGTCTGTCTATCTGTCAGCCCAACAGTCGCGTCCAAGACTGCGCTTCTCACGCGCGCCGGACTGCAGACGCAACCTGAAGATGATGGCACGTTACGCCGTCGAAAATTCATTCATCCACGATCAATTGATCCTGCCGCATGCCCGAGAGATCTTCAAGCAAAGTGTATTCAGATTGATTGAAAAATGATAGTAAAAAGGTTTCTTTTTTTAAAACAGAAAAAAGACGCTCGTCTTCTATTACTATTACTCCGTGATTCACTACAAGTGTGTGGCGGAGGGTGCATTGAACCTATCCGAAAGGGTAATAGTTTGGAAGTAATATACGGGATATAGCAGGAGGCGCCCATGGGCTATTGTGAGGAATCATCCCGGCATTCACCTGGAGTGATCTTTGAAATCCATGGAAAACCCAGATCGGGAAGGCCGGAATGATTTATCAATAGATACTCCTGTCGGATTTTAAGATTACTTGCCCGGTAAATCCATTCTATTCCATTCCCTAATCGCCCGTGCAAAAAATGAGTACAGAAATGAATCGGTTCTGGCCCAGATTTCTCTTATCTTAATTTCGCGGTCAGTCCTAGATATGAATTTTGCTGGTAGCAATATTTGTTTGCTGTCATTCCGAAATAAGTCAGTCGTGAATTTTTCAATTAGCTTCTGTCGAGAGCAACGCCTTCGGTGTTCCAGGTCTTCCCAATCTAACTCCTTTAACATCGCTCATACGCTTTCCCTTCAACCATATATACCTGTCACGAATCGGGCTGCTCTTCTTTGGACCTTCTCTAATGCCTCCATCAATCCCATTTGATGGTAACCTCATACAGAACAACAATATTCTAAGTGAGGATGCACTAGTGACTCTCATGAATCGATTTAAATTCCGGAATCCATTGTTTTAAATTACGACCTAGAAATCGAAGCATACGATTTGCTTTCCCAATTACATTCTCGATATGCTCATTCCATGACAAATTATTACGAATTGTTACCCCTAGGTATTTAGCGGAATCTACCGTTTTAAGGATAGTGCCATTAATAGTATATTCAGAGCTAAATGGTGTCACCTTTTTACTTACATGCATTACTTGGCAGTTTTTAGCGTTTAACTCCAACTGCCAATCATTACACCACGCAATTATTTTCATAATATCGTCTTGTAACAAAGCGCAGTCGTCCTGGGTTGTGATTTCACGATAAATAATAGCATCATCGGCAAATAATCTTTTCATCCCCCTTATTATGTCGCACAAATCATTAATGTATATGAGAAACAACAGAGGCCCTATCACTTTTCCCTGAGGAACCCCGGACTTCACTTCAGTAAGTGATGAACGCTCACCGTCGAGAGCTACACACTGTGTTCTGCCCTCCAGAAAGTCTGCAACCCAGTCGCATATTTGTCTAGATATGCCGTAGCCACGAAGTTTCCTAAGTAACCTAGTGTGAGGCACAGTGTCGAAAGCTTTTTTAAAGTCTAATAGAACTAAATCAACCTGGGATTGCTCATCTATAATACGGCATAGCGGCTAAGATTTGCAGACATAACTCTACGATCATTATAGGTAAAAAAAAAAAATATAAAATATTTAAACGTTTTTCCATACTACTGAACATGTGGCATTTACCCAACCATATTATAACAAGGAATGTAGAATTGATACATTTCATACAGAACAAATTTTATTTTTTTCTATTTTGACAGATCATCGAGAACGATGAAGAGAATTAGGATGAAAAATATTGCATTAATATTGAAATACAAAGGATATTTTTTAATATATATATACTGGCAGCCGGATGCAAACCCTATTCTGCAGAGTGCTAGTCGGTGATCTTGTCCTCTTGACTAGGCCCCGTTCTGCAGACTGAATTAATACTTACTTGGTATGTCAGCAGCTTGAAAATTTGGAAAGCGATATCTCTAAATCTAAGGTCCATAGCATAAAATCCGTTGAACATGCACCTTATTTGATACTACGTACCATACAACATGCCGGGAAAAAAATTAAGGCACCCCGAAGACATGGTCGGATGTTAATGTAGCTTCACATACTGTTGCTGCCATATATAGAGGGCGTGAACAGCGTCAGATGTTGAGTGATCACTGTGAGGGACACTGAGATGCCACGTACTCGTGTGAGATACGGCTATCAGCACAAGACAGAGTGTGTAGAGAACCTCACTGTCGGACCCTATTTGGCCGGTTGGTCGAATCGTGCAATATCCAGATTTGTAGGCGAACGGATGTGACAATAGCCCGATGTTGGACTGCAGGGGAACGTGAGGGCAGGCACACACATCGTCAAGGTTCCGGACTACCATATCTGATAACCAGAAGGGAATATCGCCGTATTGTGTACCAAGCACATCGTAACCCCTTCACATCTGCAGCTGCTATCTGAGAACAAGAAATGGACTCTCTGCAACTTGCTGTGTCTGAAACTAGCATTAGCAACCGGATTAGGGAATTACAGTCCTATGCGCAGACTGCAATTAACACCTCAACACAAACTGCTGTATTTGGAAAGGTACCGTGAGCGGGAAGCACGGACTGCAGATGAATGGCATCGCATTATGTTCAGCAATGACTCGCGGTTTTGCACTACCTCGGATGACCATCGTCGACGAGTATGGCGGTGAACTGTCCATTCTTCCAATGCTTTGGAGAAGCACAGCGGTGTTACTCCTGGCTTTATGGTAAGGGGAGCCATCATCTATGTCTTCAGGTCACGGCTGTTAGTGATTGAGAGGATTCTGACGGCACAACAGTACGCCATGGGCTTCCTGCGTCCTCATGTGTTACCTGACCTGTCGTGCGACAGTATCGTGGTGCCATTTTTGCAACAGAACAATGTTTTTCCGCACACGGAACGTGTCTCTATGAACTGATTGCGTGATGTTGACGTACTCCCGTGGCCAGCAAGCACCGCAGACCTGTCTCCAATAGAACACATGTGGGACCAGTGTCAATATCCAATGCCATTTACAACAGTTGTGGGCCAGCTTGTCTCAGGAGAGGACACAACTGGTTTACGACATACTTCCCAACAGAATCAGTGCATGCATCCAGACGAGAAGGGTTGCAACGTCCCAAATTGGACATTGAAAGAACATCACATAATCTCTCAACCCTTAAAGTTTCATTCGTTTCTTCTTCCCCTTTTGGGTGCTACACTTTTTTGTCAGGCGGTGTGTATAAGTACGAGGCGCGTCCAGAAAGTAAGTTCCGTTTCAATTTATCTCCGCTGCAGCGCTGCGATTGCAGTTTCGCACATGCGCTGTAGACGATGTGTATCAAGGGGAAGAACGTGCGCCATTTGGAGATCGCTGTCAGTTACGTACGCTTTGTTGTGCTTGTTTGAAATGTCGGCGTTGATTGAAAATCCCGCCACCTGTGAAATCAGGTCTGTGATTTGGTTTCTGAATGCGAGGAAAGTGAAACCAAGTGAATTTATCGGCAAATTTGTGATGTTTACGGACCAAATGCGATGAGTGATTCGATGGTGAGAAGATGGGTCCGACAGTTCAATGGCGTGCGTAGCGATGTGCACGATGAAGAACGAAGTGGGCGTCCACCTTTGGTTACAGAAGAACTGGTTTACGCGATTGATGACAAGATCCAGGAAAACCGTAGGTTTTACAATTAGTGCTCTCGCTATGGACTTCCCCCAAATTTCACGATCACTGATGCATGAAATTGTTACCAAACAACTGAAATTCCGTAAACTTTGCTTACGTTGGGTACCAAAGATTCCTCACTGAGCAACACAAAACACAACGGATGGGTAGTGCACTTGAGTTTTTGACCCGTTATGCTGAAAGCGGCGAAGAATTTCTGAGACGGGTAGTCACAGGAGATGAAACGTGGATTTCTTACGACACCCCTGAGAGTAAGCGGCAATCAATGGAATGGAGGCACACTTCATCCCCACCAAACGTTAAGCCGAAG
Source organism: Vandiemenella viatica (assembly GCA_031002005.1). Lineage (NCBI taxonomy): Eukaryota > Metazoa > Arthropoda > Insecta > Orthoptera > Morabidae > Vandiemenella > Vandiemenella viatica. The sequence goes on from JARYHS010008074.1 coordinate 320,417,089, forward strand.
CAAATCATGACACCTCGGAAAATGATGTGCACAGTGTTCTGGGACTGGAAAGGCATCCTACTCATTCTTACCGCGTGGTCAAACAATCAAAGCAGATGCTTATTGCGAGACACTTCGGAAATTGCGCCGTGCAATTCAGAATAAGCGCCGGGGACTGCTGTCAACAGGTGTTGTTTTGCTTCACGACAACGCACGACCACACACTGCAAACGTGACGAAAAACCTCGTACAGGGATTTGGCTGGAACGTGTTTCACCATCCTCCGTACAGCCCTGACCTCGCTCCTAGCGACTTTCATCTGTTCTTACATCTTAAGTCTTTCCTTGGCGGTCATCACTTCACCAATGACGACGAGCTGAAAGAAACTTTTTCCAATTGGTTGAAGACACAGGCGGCAGATTTCTATGAAGATGGTATACAAAACCTGGTGCCACGCTATGACAAATGCCTGCAAAATTTCGGCAATTATATGGAAAAGTAGTTTAAGAATTGTAGAATTTTGTGCAATAAAAATTTCTTCTGTATCTGTGTACAATTTCATTTTATTACCAAACGAAACTTACTTTCTGGACGAGCCTCGTATAATCGTAATCGATGATTACCATATCGGATTGTCCTCTTGTAAGATAAATGCAGTATCGTTACTACCAAGCTGTGATCACTTAAACCATGATGGAACCGACTGATAAACTGATCCCCAAAATACTTTCGACTGATACCAGTAAAACTGTTGTTCATAATTCAGGAGAAATTTTATAGGGATTTGAATAACGCTCTTCTACTTCCTAGTCAGTCGGTCTATAGGTACAATAACTCGATCCACTAGAAACACAACGTACAGGTTGTTTGGGAACATCTAGCACTACAAATAAAGCTAGAACGTGGGCTGAAGAATCTCAGCACTTGATTGACTGTGAGATGAAACGTCTCTCTTTACTCCAATTACTAATCAATATTCGCCCTAGATCACATTTTGTAATGTATAAACGAAACAATTTTTCTAAACGACGGAAGAGCTTCTATTATGGCCTTCACCATCTATGCAGTAAAGACAAAATTCAGACGTACAATATAATACAGCATCAGTTTACGTAAATAATTTTACTAAAAGATAAATTTTAAATGAATTTCAGAGCGACGCAGATTGTTATTATTCTCATCTGAAGTTAAGTATCACCAGTGTGGCTGTGCCTGTTAAAGCGCGTTATACTGTACCAGGGAAGTACAACGGACTCAGAGTCAAACAGAGCCAGACGTATCTTACCGCCCCTCCCGATTACGGTTTTTAAACTGTAATTTGCAATCACGTAGGCAGCGGATGCTGGGCAAATCTCCAATTTCCACCTCATAAATTACACAAACAAAAATGTACGGCTATCACACAGAACATAAACTACTCATTTCACAGGCTGATGGTGACACCGGTGTAGTGGTCACGACGGTGGTAGAAGATGCGGGTATTTGAGAGGGATCGAAAAGTGGCGCAGACCACGACGCCTGGCTGCATTGTAGCGCCGGTGTCATAGACAGGTATAATGGTCGTTTTTCCTGACACTTTAGTACAAGCAAAAAATGCAAAGTTGTATCTTCTTCATCCCACTATTCTGGGCTTGAGAACATAGACGGAGCTTTCAACTGCCAGGAACAAACAGATATTTCAAAACTAAGAAGTGACGGAAAATCAGCCATAAGCGGGTGGTGATTCACTGGATTGCCTTATCGATTTGAATCGTTCATGTATGCCACTTGCAGTACGTTCTTAAGTTTTGCATTCCAATGAAAATCCTACTCTATTGATTCAGATTGTTTCTTATTTCGCGCGTGTTTACTTACGTATCTCCTTGATGGAATCTTTCTCGCAATATCACGAGATGCTGTAGACGCGAACAACGCAAAGGGACCGGCACCTAAAGCAACAAAGCTTATACTGTATATTCAACGAGCATATCTGTTTTTCCATGTAAGTAAAATGTGTATTGGAGTATGATGGCATACCAGAAATTGTGCATTCGCTGGAGGAGCCAAAGCTGGCACGTGAAGCTAGGGCACGCACAGCTATAAACGTAATGAGTGGGGGGGGAGTAATGAAACGACGGGGTGCACTGCTTGCTGGCTTTCACGTGTTTCATAGCGGTAATTAATTAAAACGGACTGAAAAGCGCCGTGGACTTCCTAAAGGAACCTCGAGTCGTACCTCCGCTAGGGATGTACGGTACAGGTAAATAACCTGCTCTTGCCTTAGTATACCGCATCACCACAATCAAGGATGAGTGAAATCGGAAGGACACTGAAACTAAAGCTGAATAAACCAGCGGCTTTCTCCATTTCTGAAGAGATATGTCGGAAAAATTCTTTGCATTCCAAGACACAGTAAAGATTCACATTAGAAAAAAATGTTGTCTAAACGTTACTAGTTTCCTGAATCGTGTCTAGGATCTCGGCATATGGCTGTTTTTATTTTATTACTTAATGAGCCTCTCGACTGGTGTGATGCAATCCTCCTCCTCTACCAAATCCTATTCTCTACCTCCACACATCCATTGCAAGTTACATCCTTAATTAAACGTTGCACATACTCTTATGTTTGAATTCCTCTTCGGTTTCTCGCTTCATTTGTAGCTGTGGGAATAAATTAATAAATTCCTATATTTTCAAATCTGCCTCATCATCCATTCGCTTTTTATTAAATTATTCCAAATCTTCTTTGCTTACAAGCATTTATAGAACATGTTCCTTCTTAATTTCTTCATTACAAATTTCAAATTACTGAATGTTATTTCTATGTGGTCACCAAAAGAACTAACCAATAGTTCCTAATAAGGGTTCTGCTGATTTTCTTAACACTCAGCACTGCTGTTAAAAAAATACGATGTGATATTGATGTTTCATTCGAAAATTCTTACTTTTTGATAACATATTTAGCTTTGTATGAGTGTCGGACGGAATATGCCAATAATTTAGTAACATTTTTTTACTACATTTTTTTAACTACTAACGTTGCATTCGATGGCATGTCTGTAAGTAATTAAAAATGAGACTTAAAAGTTTTGTAGTGCTAAAGATACAATATCAGGGATCTGATCTTATACCAGGATAATGCTGATACTATTTTCTTGACTCCCCCGTACATTTTGTGAGTCAGCTTTCTATTTGTTTGTAATCGAGAAGAGAAAAAAGGGATTGTTGTCATCTTTACTCATATCTGTTCCCACAGAGCTACGGATCGATGATACCAGAGGGTCCAGTTCTTGAGCAGTAGTAACACAGCCCTGTCTGTTCAATATATCTAACATTCTCGTACAATTGGATGTATTCACCAAAAGATGCACCGTTTCAGAATAATTTTTATAGTAATGGAAGAATGACAGAAGAAGATGAGGCTCTTGGGGAGAAATTAAATTCATACTAGTTGAGAATAGAATAACCATTATTGGTGGGGATTTAAATTTACCAGGAATAAACTGGAAAGGAAATAAGATTAATAACACAAGGGAACAGAGATTTTCAAATAACTTAATAAGAGAAGGAGGATTTACACAAGTGGTTGAGCAAAACACTAGGGGAGATAATATTTTGGATATATTTTTTAATTAAGCCCGATGAAAACCTTGTGGGATGTCAAGTAACTGAAGGAATAAGTGATCATGACGCAGTTCTGATGGATATTAGAGGATTCAGTAAACCAGCAGCCAAAATTGTAGGGGGAAATAGGTACAATTATAAAAAGGCACAGGTTTCAAATTTGAAGAGATATTTCAAAGAACAATTCAGCAAATGGAAGGAAGGCACAAGTACAGTAGAGTCAAGGTGGGAAGAGTTCAAGGAGATAATAACAATGGGGGAAGAAAAATTTATTCCAAGGCAGAAAATAAAGAGAAGTAGAGAACCTATGTACCATAACAGGGAAGTGATGAGGAGGTTAAGGTTGGTACGAAGAGAACATAACAGAGTTAAGAGACTGCAGGGTAGTAGGGAATTTTGAAAACAACTAAACAAGGACTTAATAACAGCAAAGAAAGTGGCTAAAAATTGGTTTATGAAGAGTATTGTCAGTGCAGGAGGACCATTGACTGATGCATCTAGAAATTTCTATGGCTATATTATGAAACTGAGGGGAAGGGAGGGTATTGAAATGCTTATAGATAAGGATGGAGAAGAAGTTACTGAGGATTTGAAAAAAGGAGATATTTTATGTAACTGGTTTAGTGAAAGCAATAGGGACAATGAATCAGAAACGGGAGGGTCTAATTTGGAAAACGAGCTTAATAACACAATTAGAAATGAAGAAAGTAAGAAATTTGAAATTAATCCTGAGGAAATCATGAAGCAAATAAGAAAGCTGAAATAACATACAGTAGCTGGTGTAGATAATATTATTACAGATATCTTAAAGATATCTGGATGTGACATTGTACCTTATCTTGAACTATTATTTAAATTTAGTCTGGATACTTCCTGCTTACCACAGGACTGGAAAAGTGCAATAGTAGTACTGGTACATAAAGGAGGGGTGAGAAATAGAGTTGAGAATTTCAGGCCAATCAGTTTGACATTAGTGGTAGGTAAATTAATGGAAAGATTGATATGCAACCGCATCAGAAATATATGTGAGGAACGTAAGTGGTTTTCAAGTATGCAACATGGGTTCAGGCAAGGATGTTCATGCGAATCTGAGTAGGTGGGATATATGCTAGATATTTCAGATGAAATGGACAAGGGAGGCCAAATTGATAGTGTAGCACTAGATCTGTCAAAGGCGTTTGACAAAGTGAGCCACAAAATGGTAGTAAATAAGGTAAAACTATTGGATTGGATGAGAAAGTGATTTGCTGGGTAGAGGAATTTTTAAAAGGTTGAAAACAGAAAGTTAGGGTAGGAAATGTAGTATCAAAAGAAGTGGAAGTAAAATTGGGTGTGCCACTGGGTAATGTATTGGGACCATTGATCTTCATTATTCTAATGAATAATTGTGTTGATTGTTTACTATCTGAGATTAGATTGTTTTCAGATGTCATAATGCTATATAAAAGAATCAAAATGATAGAGGATTGTAAACAGTTGCAGGGTGATCTGGACAGGATATCTAGCTGGGTTGGTAAATATGGGATGAAGATAAATGTATAAAAGAGTCACAAATAAAAAACACAAGGTTAATTATGAATATAAGATGGGGAAAGGATTGCTTGCTGAAGACTTGAAATGTAAATATCTTGGCATTACATCTGATAACAAGCATAACTGGTCAGGACACATTTGACAGGTGGTAGGAAATTGTTTCAAAATTCTGCACTTGTTGGAGAGAGTGATGAGGGATGTACGAGAGAAGTGAGGGAGTTGGGTTACAAAACTTTGGTCAGACCATTGCTGGAATATGGTAATGTAGTATGGGACCCTCATTTTACGTATCAAATACAGGAGTTGGAGAGGGTGCAAAAAAGGGCTGCTAGATTTGTTTCTGGAAAATATCGCAGAATGCAATCAGTGACGGATATGATAAAGGAGCTGGAATGGGATTCATTAGAAGACAGGAAAAGGATGAGGAGAGTCATGGGAGTGGACAGGGCGTATACTGGTGATGAGCCATGGAAAGATATTGGAGTAGGTATGAAAAGTAGTGCATGGAAGGGAAAAGATAATCATGACCACAAGTTGGCACTCGATTTCAGGCACAAGGGTGTGGGAAGATTCTCTTTTTTAGGTAAGGGTGTCAGGGATTGGAATGATTTACCAAGAGAAATGATGAATAATTTTTCCGAAAACATTGAAAGAATTTAAAGATAAAATTTGTAGAGGGCAAATGTAGATGACGCAGGATAGGGGGGAGATGGGGGTGTAGGGAAATTGCCAACGGAGCCTGTACTCCATTTTAATTAAATTAAATTAATTATGTAACAACTGCATTTATACAAAACACCAACATTTGTGTTGGAGATTCACTTGAAAGAAATTCTTCTATGAAGTAAATCGAATTTTTGAGTAGAAATTCTTTTAAACGTTTTCCTTAGTTTAATTTTATCACATTTAAGACGTGTTAGGAACTTGTTGAAGGAATGTATACCCGAATCTCTCCTTTTTGAACAAGCGACAACGCTTTATAAGTCTTGCGACATACGCGCCAGTGTGGTCCAGTGCGCTGAGACGCCACACACTGGACCGGGCACGAGGCCAGGCCACAGCGTGCCGGCCATCAAGGCGAATGCCAGGACAGTCCTCAATATCCTCACCATAAAATACACATTTCACAAACAAACAAAAAAATAAAATAAAAAAAATACACATACACTTATCACACGCTGAACACAATTACAGGTTACACAGACAGGTGGGAACACTTCACTTCCTCCATTAGTACTTAGTATGAACTGGCAGTAAGTATAACATGCTCGGAGTCTACAAGTGCATGCGGCCGTAAAACCGTAGCTACAGATTTGACCATTTCAACAACAACTTATAGTTGACACGGTTGATCACTTATAAATGTCAAAAAACAATAGTGAACCCGATTAAGAACCCCAGGTATTCCACATCTGATGAACCACAGCAGTGAACCACATGACGTTGCATTAAAATAAACCACTGATACTTTATATTTTTTGTTCAAATGGTTAGAACTAAAATATTTCCTGCCTACACCATGATATTTTAATTTTATTTGTCAATTTCTTGATCAGGCCGGTCAGATGCTTTTGATAAAGCACAAAATATTCCTTCTAAGATATTGTCAGTGAATGCGAATACAGTTTGCTCGCCGTATGCTTCTATGGAAAACCGAAATGTAATATGGTTACAATATTTCTGTTAAATTATGGTAAACTGTGTTTTACACATTTTTCTGCAATTCTTGAAGAGGCTATGAAGAGCAATGAAATACGGCGGTAGTTACATATATCTGACTTATCATCTGGTTTGATTGTATCTTGACGTCATTAGAATCCAGAAATCTAAAAGGGCCAAATAGTGCAGTAAGTGTGAATTTTGATCTGGGGTAACGATAATTATCACTAATCGTCGTTTAAGCGGCTCCAGTTTTAATATGCAAAATAGCATCATCGGTTTCATTCAGCTCAATAGAACCCAAAGTTGTCTATTCGACGCTTTTAAAATCTGTTTTCACTAGTAAGCTGACATGGACCCGATAGGATTTTACTCAAACTGCCTTCTAAGCAGTCTGAAATATCTGTAAGATCTGAGCTAACTCTGTGATTTTTATGTGTGTATAAACGATGATACCAGTTGTCGAGTAAGTTCAGAGTACGATAGACCGTGAGGTAAGCAAAGACCAGACTGCATTCACGAGTCAGTCTAAAAATTTTCGTCTCCATGGCGATGGCGACGTCATGAACATCGGTGGCGATTACTGGCTGGCGGCTTTGTCTCGTCTTTTGTACTGTCGGCGAGAAATTGGATCCTTGGCCGGCATTCCAGCACACTGCGAAATTCAATACGCCTCGGGCGAGTCAGACCAGGGCGGCAGCGCCTTATAAACTGGGTAAGGTTCCCAAACAGCTGTGGCCCAAAGTTATAACTCTTAGTCACAAAGCTCTCTACTTCTGCAATGTCCTAGGTACACTATCAATTACGAAAACAATTACGTTCGAGTAATAACCCAGGGACCCAAAAGAAACCATGAAGTGGTAAAGCCTGGATACCCGGACGTGGATTTGTACCCGCGTCCTCCCTAATGACAGACCCGAGCGTACTACTCACCCACCAGCTAGGTATTGTTGATGTTATAATAGTACGACAGTAAAAAAAAAAAATAAAACAGACGATACGAATTTTTTCCATTTTATACAAGTTAAATTTGACTGTTTATTTTATGGATAATTTAGCAAAATATTACTTTAATAAGCTACATGAGCACAATAATAAAAATTAGGATTGGGAAAGAATAGTTTTATGCCTAAGGCTTTACGCCTCGTCGATGTCAAGGTCTTTAGTGACGGGAAAAGATCGGGAAAGATTTCGATCATAGATTTTGATAGAATCATCCCGGCAATCTCCTGGCGTGATTTTGGGAAACCATGGAAACCGAAATCTGGATGGCTGGTTGGGATTCGACCGCGCGTCCTTCCGAATGATAGGCCAAAATGTTACCACTCACCCTCAACGCTCGGTCGTAAAGAGGAGGCAAGACATGATAGAAATGTATATATACCCATCTGAGGAAACTATAAGAAATTTACATAAGTAGATATAAGATTAAATAAACTAAACATCTGTCGACAAGTTGAAGGATCCACTTCGGACAGCTCAAAATTATTTGTCCCTTTCATTTCAAGAATAATTGCTTTGCCAAATAGCGTAAAGCAAACGAATATGCAGATTGTGTGTTCAATGTACAGATTCCAAGAAGCAAAAAATCTTAGAATGGTTCCAGCGCATGGAATTAATTTGCACTTAAGTGTAAATGTAATTGTTGTAGGTGTGTATTGAAAACTATAATAGTTACGAGAGTATTCCGAAGTAGTTGAAGAACGTATGCATAGAAGTAATTAAACTGTAGTACCCGCTTACAAAAAGCATTTCAGGAACTAATCACCAGGATAATATATTCGCGATTCTCTGCATTTTAAATAAAATATGTAATAGGTCTATTGCAAAGTTTAGTAGTTAAAAACGATCTAATGTAAGTTTTCTTTCTCAGAGAATCTATACCACTTAACGGTAAATTGACTGTTGATGTGATCACCATATATCTCCCGAGCAAAATCATCTTATAATTAAGGTACTGTTTTTATGTTTCCTTACTGTTTTTTTTTTGTGAACAACTAGATACCATCGCAATGGCTGATCACGTAGGGTAAAACCAATGAACGAAATGTTGATGTACAGTACATAGGGAAAACGCTAGATAACATCAACGACAGTGGTACATAGTGCCCCGCATTTGTTTCACCAGGCAACAGACAGAGGAGCTTTTGCAATGCTGATCGGTAACTTCTGGGGACCCGGACAAGGCACATGAATGACAAGAGTAATTTGTTATCTGTACAATCTTTTCTGGCCTCATTGCACAGACAAGTGTATCTGTGAGTATGCGTATAGCGCTTGCATCCAAAACTATTCGTTGTTGATTATTTTGCGTACATTTACGTACAAATTTTACTACAGTGTTCCTGCCATTTCATTTATGTTATTGAAATAAGAAGAATATTTTACCCGAGATGAAAGCGTTACATCAAGGATGCGCAAACAATTTTGGATATGGGCCACAATTTCGATTCTAAGATAGCCTGCGGGCCACATAATACTTTTTTATAGTTAAAATAGATATTTAAATGTAATAAAGGTACAAGTAACACCATTTAATTACAATTAAAAAGTAAAAATCATTAATGAGACTTTTGCAGAGTTTTTTAAATTGAAATGCGCTGGCGGGCCTGGGTTTGGACAGTCTTACCATTAAATCGTATAAAATCTGTTTTTCCTAGTTTCTAACTAACTTTTGTGAGGTACTTTAAAAGATGTTCAGGATATGATCCATGTGCAAATATTTAGATCTACTACTTCACTATGCTCAGCGATTTAACAATATCTGTCTACAATTTAAAACGAATTGAAATGAATTGACATAACGGTAGTTACGATTATGCAAATGTTTTTAAACTGAATTACATGAAAATTAAGTTCACTACTCTAAATAAACATACGCGTTTTTCTCTAACATCTGTTGAAGGCTGATATACCCAATCATTTACTAAGCATTACTTGTACGGAAAAATTTAGTTAAAAAATTAAATTTGTAAAAAAGTAACAAAATAGTTTTTACTTGTGACAAATGATTTCGATTATTAATGAAATAAACTGTGCTTGGTTTTAAAGACAGTCACCCATCCACTACCGGCTGGCTAGACTTGTCATAGCTTGTTCCCGCACGACCTCACAGCTAACCGCATTGTACGTACCTCGCCCCATCAGCTGATTCCCTACTTGAAGCTTCTGCCCTCTCATTCCACGTAGAAAAGCGGAGGTGGAGGGTAGTCGAACCTGTTGGTATGTTTCGAATGGCGACAAGTAGTAGAGGAGTAATGTTGGAGTGATCGCCGAAAACGGACGAGGATGTGCAGGACGATCCACAGACACGGAAACGTCGAGCAACGACCATGATGACCAACGGAACAGAAGTAATAATAATTGTATTCCGTGTGGTCGTAACGACCTGGTGACATGGTTTCTAGCGGCTGCTCATTCCACCTATCGTAGCCGCCTTAACCTAACCCGGGAATGCTATCGGGTACAGCGGACCTACAGTTTAACGTTGAATCCGAACCACGGAAGCGTTCTAGCGTACTTCACATTATACAACAAGCTGTACCAGAGGTGAAGGTCGGGTTAAGTGCCTATGAAAATCCTCGCCGAGACAGGGATTCGAACCGGGGACGCCTTAACCACCGAGCCACCAAACCGATCTGGAACAGAAGTAATGAAACAATATATGAATCATTTGACCTGGAATAATTCGAGTATGTGGCTCAACAGTTCTAAGTTACAGCAACTACGGTCGAACTAAACCCTGCCGTCAAGGACAATCTTGTATTGAAATGACGTGGATGTAATCCAATAACCGAAAACTTATCCGATTAAAAGTTTGTGACATAAGGAACTGTGAGAGGAAAGGTGAGCGATACGAAGCTGCAGAAGATCAAGTTGCCGGTCCTGTACTCCAGCCGGAGGAGCTAGTTTGGAGCAACCAGGACCAGTATTACGAACGACCAATGTGCAGCGATAGGAAACGTAAACAGTTCTGCCAAAACATTGCAGGCTTTAGTAACAAAAGAAATGGTCAAGCAATTTGAGAAACCTGTGTGACCTGACATTCGGGAAGGGGTGGGTTCGTATCCCTCTCGGACAACTGGGATTTCAGTTTCCCGTGGGTTCCTGAAATCACGCTAGGTGGCTAGGCGAAGCTGGGATCATTCCTTCCTCTTCGTCACATCTTAGGGAACATCCAAAAACCTTGGTCAATGGGGTGGGAGGGGTTGGGTAGAAAGCTACGACAGGCTTCCTGAGGAGAGGTGCCGAGCTACGTAGTCTTCCGTTTAATGTATTTGCCACAGTTAAAACAGGATACACAAATGTGGCTTTTATTTACTCAATTTAATTACATCCAAATTTTCGATACCTGATAAGCTCACAGTGTCGGGCGTGCTAGGGTGACATTGCGGGGGCTTATCTGAGCTAGCCGACATGCACCTGTTCGGAAAAGCATTAAGGCCGGTCTACACGTAACGTATTGACCGACGTTTTACTTGATCAGGTAAAACGTATCAGGCAAAATATAGTGTGTGGACAGAAAAACGGACGTTTTACCTGAACTGAATGAAGACGGACGATTTCCAGAAAACGTATCGGTGCGAGTATTGTTTTCCGTCTTGACTGACGTTCTCCCTTCAGCCTTTTAACATTTCCAAGCGTGCGCGGAACAAAAATAACTATTATTTTGCTTTTCTTTCAAAAAAGCTTTTACGTGGGGGACTTTTCGAATTTACGACAAGTAGTCACGGAATTCATTTAGTTGTATTCTCCTTGTCAAGTCAAAGGATTACAGTCACTGAGTTAAGAAAATGAAGCGTATGCTTTGTTGATAAATGAACGGAAGTGGATCTTGGAAATAAAAAGTACTGTCCATTTAGTTTAGAGTTTCGTAAACAATCAGCAATTTAGAGCATGATTCAGAAATTAATAGAACTATACATATAAATGTACATATAAAAATAAATTTATTTAATAACTAGACAGTAGTAGTGCTAAATACAATACAGATAAATTATCATTCTCTTAAAAACTATTTATTTTACCAAATTCTCCTCAAAGAGTTATGGCGTTGTCTTGTAATGGTATTAATCCATGGTTATTAAAATATAACTTGAAAGCATCCCTTACACGTTTCGCATGGTTTCAACATTTGGTATATAGCTTACAAGTTGGTGCAAGGCGGCTAAGAGATTGTCTCGACATTAAAGTTTTGAACACACTATCTACACAGCTTCTGCTTGTTGCTAGAAATCTCAGCATAGCAGTCAGTCTCTCACAGAGTGGGATTCTCTTTCTCACGAAAGTGTATATTTTAGTATATTGCAGATTATTCATCACTAGTGTAAGCCCGTGACCGTTTTTTGCGTATCGTCACGGGTCTAGAATACTTTCAGTTTCTAGGGTCAAAGTTTATAAAAGGTTGACCTGATCTAACAAAATATGAACTTCACCTGTGTTTCGCCCTTAGAGTGAATTAAATGTTTTGACCTTGAAGAACTCGGAATTGTTATTACACGTCAGGTGAAATCGTGTAGTCTTATAATTGTTTCAAAGGCTCGAACTTGCTTAAATACAAACTTGAATTTAACCCTTAAAGTTCACTCTGCAAAATTTTAAAATTTCCTGTTTGCTTCCAAAGCATCACGTTGTTTTTTACTGAGACGGAGCAAACACACATAATGTAATCATTGCTCACAGTATCTGTAACGGCCAGAGAACTTAATACACATTTCATATTATTAAACAGTTTGGCAACTCCTAAGAAATTAATTGCCAGAATAGTTGATTAGGTAACATATTTGGTTTGATGTCCACTTAATACAAACCTAACAACTTAGGTACAACGAACATGAAGAAAGACCCTTAACGAAAGTTGTCAGTAAACTACCTAAAAAGCAAATAAACCGTAATACATAAACTTTGTTCAAGCAATAACATTAGTGAAAGTTTTAATTAAATTGAAATTTATCCTGGTGAAACGCTACGAAATGCTAAACCTAATGTATGTATTATGGCAATTAATTTGGTGGCAGTTGCTATTAAATTGTGAAAATAACCACGAATTTCTTCTAATGGTATCTCTGGTCGTTGTTTTGCGAGCGAAGGCTGACACGTGACACCGTTCTCCAGCCAATAGCTATCGAGGTAAGTGAATGAGTGACCTTACGAAGTTATATAGTAGATAATAAATGTTCGTAACCATTAGTAAATAATTACGCTAATATTCAGGTTCATGACGTAATTTCTAAAGTACAATCATACGAGAAAAACTTTTCCTCTTTAGCAACCATTAATATGACGACGGAAGCCTACCACTGCATACAAAATATGTCATCAATGGGCTGCAGTTAACAAATGTTTTTGCTATTTCAGAATACCGTTGAAAATAAACAGACGTGGTAAATTTAGTGTTACATTTGTTTGTACATTGCCGTAAAACATTTCGAATGTGGAAATAAATACGGTAAACTGTAGGCAAAATTCTGTAAGAGATACTATTTATTTCAACAGAGAGTTTTATTAGAGAGTTTTCGCTTTGTCTACAGAAGGGGTTTCCAAAGTTTTTCTTACCGCGGCCCCTTTCCGTTAAAATAAAAGCTCCAACGACCCCCCCCCCCCCTCTCGCAACAATTTTATTATTAAAAAGGTAAATGCTTGCTTCTCAGTACTCACAATGACATCTCAGAGAAAACTTACAAAGTGTGTAGAATAAAGGTTTTAAAATGTAACAGGCGTTGAATGAGATATAATACTTCCAATGGTGTAGTGCTAGGGTATCGTTCACCTCGTACCCCACGCCCCCCCCCCTCCCCCTCTGAAATGTCTTTGCGGATCCCTGGAGGCAGGGGGAGGGGGGGGGAGAGGGCACGTCACTCTCAGTTTTGGAACCTGTAGTTCCAATATAATTGGTCATAACACAACTGCAGTTTAGAATCCAAACTGTTTTAAAAATCATTTGAAACTAAAAACAAACACAGATTATAGTTAACAATCTGATTCGACATTTACACTCTTACGTTTGCAGATCTATTGAATTTTGTCTCGTGACTGATGAAAATTGGTCCAGCTGTTATTGAATACAGTAATAATAATAATTTCGTTTTATCTGAAAGACCTAGTGACAGAGTTTTCTATCGGCTTCTTAGTCCCCAACGTTGTAGCTGTCTGCCTGGTAAAGGAGACTTGCAGCTTAACGTAGGATCTGAACCATGCATGGCCACGGAGCGTTCTAGCAATTACATTAATAGAACAAAACATTGTCAGCAATGAATGTCAGTTTTAAGGATCACAAAAATTGCATCCTAGCCCGCGATGAAGCGAGCGCCTATCGAGCCAACTCACCGCTCGAATTCGTTTGTTTGGCACAACCTGGTGACAGTTTCGATTTGCAACGGATTTCACCTCTTGACCTAAAGGGGCATCTGAATACACAGGTGAAAAGGAAGAAATGAGGAGATTTAAAAAAAAAAGTAATAATAAGATATGGAGAAACAAGCAATTGATAATAGGATTTAAATTTAGTTGACTGTCAGCAGTCCAATAATACATTATTTTGTGTAATATTAACCTTAGTTTACACTACTTGGTTTTCATAGCAAATGCAAAATCACAACAAGATGCAAAATACTTCAGGGTAAATCTATGAAATGCGTGCATATGACACAATAAGCAGACATCTCTCAAAAGTGGTGCCGACGCAAGCTTAACTTATTAAACAGTCGATACTTCAGCAAATATGCTAAACAGTTACTCGTTTCCCTTAGCGGAAACATCTGTAACAGATGAGTTAAAACACACCTACAATTATTACCATTTACAAAGAGGAGATGGGAGTTTAGGTCTGACAAGTGAGGCAGCTAGAAAAGTTGGAAGCGACACGAGGAAAAAGAATTATGAGAGGATGTACTCAAATAGGACGAGACGAGTGAGTTGCTTAAACATTACAAGAGTAGATTTAAACATTATTCTCCATCTTCAGTTCTCTTCTAAAAGTATTATTGTTGATTCCAGTGTTATATTAAATAACTAGGACCAATATTGTCTGCAAGTAGGAACTAAAATTCCTCAACTATGTTATTTTCTTCAAGAGTGTGTTCAAAAAAACAGTCAGTTATATGAGTCTTAGTTCCAAACTGTGTTACTTTTACGAGACAAATGAAGAAAGTAGTGTTGGACTTCTTCCATTCAATAGTCAAAGAACAAGTCCGTTCTGTTTTTCCTCCAAAACAAGCACAATGATTTAGGGTGAAAATTAGTTTGTTACATCGACAATCGCATTGTTTAATTAGATTCTAGAAACAAATATGCCTACGTTGATATTATTATTGATAGAGTTTTAAACAATTACGCTTACGAATAAAATACATGCTTTTAATATTACCAGTTAAATTTGTCAGAGCTTTCTTCGTCAAATTTAAAAGCAATCCTCAAATAATGTAATATTTAATTTCTATTATTAACAATTCAATGTTACTTGTTACTACAAAATTTTACGAGTTTTGGTAACTTAAAGAATTTTGAGGATTAGCTTTACATTTTAATAATTACTGAATAATGCTTTACCGCATTCGCTCTTATTATGAGGTGTTAAACGTTGATTGTGGTTATGAGTATTTGGTTTTGTTCTAATTTCGAATAACAAGTTTTACTGTTACTCTGTGATAATATCCGCCTCATAAACTCGCAAACAAAAAATATACCTACAAAACTGCAGCAGCGGTGCCCAAAAGCAGTGGGGTAGTGAATTTAGCAAGTGTTTATGGCTGAGGAGTGGATGATTGTGGGTGGTGTCTGGAGGTGCTGTCCGGGGGTCAGAGACCAGCTCTAATTACCGGCATTGTGGCCGCGGTCCAGATTAAAACCGTGAATGGCGGCGGACTCTATAATTCAGGCGGCCATCAGCCGACACAATACTGGTCCGGCCGGCCGCTTTATGAAAGTCTAATAAGTCAGCCGGCCGGCCGTCTCGCTCGCTGCTGGCGGATAATTGAATTTCAGATCTGCCGCGGACGGCTTAAGAGACGGACTGCGCGCGCCTGGCACCACCGACCACGGCATTCCACTGCTTCCACTCTCCGAGGTGGTGACAGTAGTGGTGTCAATGGAGGTTTGCATCTCTCTCTCTTTTTCGAAAGGGTTCTACGGCTCGTCGACGTCAAGATCTATAGAGTCAGGAGAGGACTGGGGGTAAGGAACGGGAAGGAATCAGACCATGATCTGGACTCAATTTGGGAAATTATTGAAAACGGAAATCTGGATGGCTGCTCCGTAACGGAACCGCCGTCCCCTCGAACACCACGACTGAATGCTAACCGCTGAGAAGTCAGGCCCGGTGTCCGCGTCTCGTCTGTATAGACGTAATTATAGTCGAATAATGAAGACGGCATTTAGGGAGCGTGCATAAACCACGTAGCTCCATTTTGGCCTCCTGTGAACCCCCCCTCCCCCCACGTAGACCGACGTTGCTTTTGCCTCCCCCCCCCCCTCCCCCTCCCACGTAGCACGTAACCTTTTTCCCAATTCACTCCAGAAGACATTTTGTACTGTTTTCTCTTGTCAGACTATCGAAAATTACATACGGGGATAATTAAATGGCGGAAATAAATATTTAGATGTTGTTGTGTGTCCTGTATCTCATTTTAACTATGATACATAATATGAACGAAGAGCTCCGTGGCCTGGCCCGAAGCCCTGCCCCCTACCCCCACGTAGACCAAGGTAGCTTTCCAGCCAACCCCTCCCTCCCAGACCAAGCCACGTAGTTTGTGCATAATCCCTTAGCTGTGTGCATAAAGTCTGTATGGCGCGGAAATTATTAAAGAAGCCGTCAGCGCACTGAGCTGAAACGGTTTTAAAATAATCTCTATGAACGCACCTGAATTCTAGCTTATATAGCCTTGAATGGCCGCATAATGATAGAGGTCACAGCAAGGCAGGCCACCTGAAGATCGCGGCTCGACCGATCAACGGTCAAGACGTGAGCGCTCCTGAGCTGAGCTGACCTGAGCTGACCACTACTGCAACAGTAGTCAGGTTAGATCAACATGGACGACGAGCGTCTCACGGCTAGTGCGGTCTTTCAGTTAACTGTATGATTTTACTCATAAAAATATCATCACACAAAACTACCGTATGGATACAGATCGCAAGACAACCCCTACAATGTAAGCAAATAAAAAATTACATGATTGCACAACACTGCGCAACAAGTAGAATTATCGCAAAAAAATGATAGTTTTATATTATTCGTGTCGAAAATATTGGCAATTGGTTTCACTGTCGCATTTTTTTATTTTGTTAAACTGAAGGTAAATGCCATAAAATTTAAACAAAAGTAAAACAACTTATAAGAATCAAATTCATTATTTATTAAAGAATATTATTTTACCTGGCTTGACCTGACCACGCGTGTGAATGCTACTAGTGAAATCTTGGATCGTGAGTTGATCTGACCTAATAGTACCTTGATCTCTGATGTGAATCGGCCTCCAACATGCTCTTGATGTATAGCAATTTTCTCTTGTTGTCAGCGTGGCGCCACTGTATTTGCTTGTTACAGAATCTTCCAGCAACGCTTTGAAATTCGTACTTCGTTACACACCATTAATGAACGCTGTTGTCACATCTACGTAATAGCATGGTTAAAAGGAAACGATCAGCTGAAAGTCATAGATCCAGGAAGAATCAGTGTATTCAAAACGAACTAACATAGAGGAATTTAAATGAGGAGAAAAATCAGCTTATTTGAACTAAATACTGTTACTACGATAGTTGGTAAACTGTTATGACGTTCTAGACCAAAACTCCGGTTGCAAAGGCACTGGAAACAGTCAATGCATGATAAATCACAAATAACGAATCAACGGTATTTGCTTGTACAGTAAACTTATTTTCAGAAAAAAATTACGTCGACTTCAGTCATCCAATGTCGGGTAATTTAAAAACTAACAGACTTTCAATACAGGCCTGGTACTTTAACGTGGGCACTTTGACTTTCAACCATTTTATTAAATGTGGAGTTATAATCATTGCAGAAACAAAGTAATAGTTTTTATCAGTTAAATCTTAAATGTGATATAATTTGGGTGGAGTGATTTCGGGAAACATTAAAAACCAAACTCTGGATGGCTGGACTGGTATTTGAACCCACGTCGTCCGGAAACTAGGCCCGATCGTGTCCACTCTCCCACCGGGCATGGTTCATATGACAGGCATCTTACGTTGTTTTGTGAATAACATAGAACCTCAAGTCTGGCATCACGTTGTATCTATGGATTAAGCAGACACGGATGGTATCATTGGTACAATTTTAGTCGATTTTCCATAGTCTATATGATCACAACAGATAATGATGTTATGCTAATCATGTAGAAAAAAAGTAAAAATTAAATTATGTCAGAAAAAGTATGTTTGTTTTATGCTCCCATAGTTTCCCAAAATCAGTCGAGGCGAATGCCGAGGTGGTTGCTTCGAAAGGCCACGGCCGGATCCCGTTCCATCCCCCCCCCCCCCCACTAATAGCCTCGACGACGCCGAGGCGTAAAGCCAAACTCAAAGGGGTGCACAAAAACTTCTTTATACTTCTACTTGTTAACGCTTCACAAAAAAAAGATTAGGGTTTTTGTTGTTGCCTAGTCCCGAAATTTTATTGCTTTGATATAGAATACATACAGTATTAAGGAAAATATTGAACAAAGAAAATAAATTGAAAGAATGTTTACACAAATAAAAAATGAAATGTCTGGTGACTGCACAATAGTTTGGACCAATCGAAATATCGGGGAACACAAAATTAAATTTTAAATAGAAATATATAGTGTTTAGGAGTTAAAGGACAAGCATGAAGATATAAAAGAAGTTTTATCAGATTCACTAAGTTTCTTACACTTTGAAGTCGATTCTCATATGCCATGAGACTCCCACCCTATCTCTATCGTAGGCTGCTATTAGTAGCACAGTAAATCAAAGTGATCTATCTGTGTAAATTACTTCTTCAGTATCAAGGGAAAGATCCACACGAGCAAAAAACTATACTTACTTCCATGTTTTCATGTTATTGCTTTCCGCATTAGCGTAGCGGCGCTACATGAACTACGTATATCAACAAATAGAAATGATTCTATAAAATACAAACAGCAAGATAGTATAAACTTAATAATTAGTTAGTACCCAAAACTGAATATTCTAAAATATCTGACGGCGTATGTAATGTAACAAATCCCTGATAAACGACTTATAGTAAGTTGATAATATACACTTGCACTACTCAGTCAACTAGCTAATAGCAATTTAAAATTAATAGCGGTACACTGTCCTCAGTTAAAACAGGTTTCCTGCTTCCGGTATAAACAATCAGTGACTCAATTGAAGTACTTAGTAGTATAAAATGAAACGATTTGAAACAAAGTGAAACTATTTTCACAGAATATTAATACTATTCTTGATCCTATTTAAATACGGATTATCGGAGTCCTGAATTAAAGTCTAATATGAGGCACTTTTAGAACAGGTTTGCTTAATTACAATACAAAGTGCAACGCGGTCTGTGAATTGTGGGATCTTTAAGTTCGTCAGTGGCTGCCTGTGTTGTAGTGGTGTTGATTCACTTGGCAGCAGCTAGTGGTCCCTTTGCCGTTTCTCTTCATTAAATTGGTGGCAATTACCCTGAGAGCCCCTCCGGACCGCAAGTGTGCTGCAAATTGAAGATCGATATGTGTGCCAGGGTCTCGTCTCGTCTGGTGGCCTCGGGCTTTGATAATGATAAACGTCCACACCTTGTTCCGCCGATGTCAGGAACTAAGTTATTTGTTCCACTGTAAGTCGTAAAGAGGAATTTTCATGCTTTTTTATGAAATTTCTTTTTGAATCCACTCAATCTATAACTGGCGCTATAGCAATCGCATCTGTCAGTTCTTGTCTATTATCATCTGGTAATGCGTCTTTAAACACATTAAATAACTTAATACCATATTTAGTGAAACAATGCAACCGAGCGTGATAATAGCACACAAGGGCAATGTGTGTAGAAAATAATAATTGTGTAAATGCAGATTAACTTAGGAAACCACGCCTTCAGTATCGAGAGAGGAAACATGCAATGTGTAAAAGTGTCCTTGATTAGATTTTAATTATTATATTTGTTTTGTCAGCTCTTGATTATATCGTTACTTCATTGTTACCTTGTGCATCCGTTAGTATATAAACTGTGGTTCTTTAAGTCAAAACTTTGAGGACTCTTTTCTTGAAAATGCTTGAGAGATGCACTAATAGCTGCTCTACAATATTACCTTAACGATCTGCTACTTCCTTCCATGATCTGAGGAAAATACGGGAACCATGCGTGGACTAAGTACATTGGCTCAATGTCAAAGGTTGGCTGTCTGCATTAATCTAGCACTGCGTTCTGTTATTAAACATGACAGCTCATAGCACTGTACTGTCATATCACTCGCTAACCGCGCACTACTGCTAGGTGGTTATTGTTCTGGACAGCCGTGGCTGATCGTTGAATGCGCGACTCCGGGCGCCACGGGCGTGTTTATCAATTTTCCGCCCCAGGTTATCCCCAGTCGGCGAGTCCAGGTCATTCTTAGAGGGACTTCCCCGTCGATGTAAAACCAGCAGTGAAGGTCCACCTCACCCTCTTATTAGTCTCCGGCAGATACGCGAACCAGTCGAGAAACCTTAAGTGTTTCGAATATTACACACAGGGTGGGCATAATGTTACAACTGAAGTTGTCCATGGCGAATCTGTTGTGAAAGTAGAATATCGTAGGTTCTCGTCGTGATGAAATGTAGCCATATCCTTCGATACCTTTGAATATAAACACAATAAAGATAACTGCGCAAACTGTGGACATTATGGATAACTCTATATGCATCTCATGGAATATTTCTTTTATTATTTATTATATACTATTATTACGTTTATTGCAGGGTAACAGCTTGTCGCTAACTAACGTCATGATAGTCGATTTATACCAGTGACAACACCCATGCGCGATCCGTGTAAGGGTTGCACTGAGGTCTGTTCTGCCTGTGAAACATTCATCAGCTGTCAGGCGCGTTGCGGTCGAAACTATAATCTCTGCGCCTGCACATAGAGCGACGGAGCTTCAATTTCCGGGTGTCTGTCTGCGGTATTACGCTTGCAGACACGGTTTATATCTCTTTATCGAACTCGGAATCACTCTAACTATCTTCAGGACACGAATAAAGAAACTTCAAATTTACTATACCAAATATAGAGCTATTAATTGTATTATAAAGCCGCAGTCTAAGCAATAACTAAAAATTATTGCAAACCGGTGGCCATAAGTTTTTGGGACATTTTGATAATTATTGTCCATTTTATCGTGATCACGTTAATTGCATGAAAAGTTTACTTTCAAATACAGTTCAATGATCACTTCGCTATCTTATTCCACTTATCACACACTATCATCCTTTTCATACAATTAGAAAAATTAGGATCAGTGGCATTAGTTCTGAAGAAGTATTAGAAGAATTCTTCAAAAATGTTGTAGATCATTGTGTTGAATACATTCTCCTGTCATTCTCGTCATCCTAGGGAGCGTGCACAAACTACGTGGCTCGGTTCGGGGGGGGGGGGGGGGGAGGAGGGGTTGGTAGGAAGGCTACGCTGGGCTACGTGGGGGGAGGGGGGGTTTCGAGCCAAGTCACGTAGCTTTCATTTCATAACATTTTTCACAGTTAAAATGAGGAACAGAACTCACAACAGCATGTGAATATTTATTTCCCTCAATTAATTATCTCCTTATGTAATTTACAATAGTCTGACAAGAGAAAACAGTACAAATTGTCTTCTGGAATCAAAAGGGGGGGGGGGTGGGGGGGGGGGTTCACAGGAGGTCAAAATGGAGCTACGTGGTTTATGCACGTTCCCGTATCAACATCTAATTATCTATCGGAACTACAAACGCAACAAATTGTGGCGTAAGAAAAAACTACAGGTAATAAAAAAATTAAATCCGATTTACATTGTTGGCCGGGAATCCCACATGGATCCGCCCGCCAGATGATAAAGAGTTTTTCTATTTGCTGCGCAGGTGCACTCTTGTCGCAGCTGCACTGGACTTATCCTGTAATCCAGCTGGTACAGGGGACCTACAGTTTAACGTGGAATCCCAATCACGGAAGCGTTCTGTCTAGTTAAGGGCCTTACAAATTTCCCACCGAGACAGGGGTTCGAACCGTGCACCTTTCGATCTTCGTTCAGACGCCTTAACCATTGTGACACAAGACCGTTCATACGTAACGAAGTTTACGTAAATAATACGGAACTTAATGACGTAGAGAAATATATCAAATTTGAGGTGAAGAGTTACGACGCATATCGTCAGGTAATCACTACATTCTACCCCCTCCCCTTTTTTACTAACCCCAAAGAAAATAGAAATGAGATTAGATACGCTCAGGAACACATAAATTACGGCTGGCAAATCTCTAACTGGTTTAAAGGATTCTATATGTGATGGAATATTCCAATATGGAAGGTTGTGTGTGCGTAACGTAGACGTCTTCGCTAGAAAAAAATATAAACTCCAAATTCTATTTGCGTCCTATTGTCCTCGGAAATAGAACTAATTTTTAACGGCCAAGGCTGCTGAACATAATTTTTTAAATAACTGTACGTATTCTACATCTCGTTCCTTAACTTGTTGACCAATTAGAAAAACGTAAGAAAAAGTATATCTTACGATGTCCAGAAAATAAGTTCCGATTCTGATTGCCGGCGTAGTAACGCTACCGTCACAGTTTCACATTAAGCAACAGTTCCTTTGACCCATTGGGAAGATGCTGACGCCATTTAGAGACGTCTTAACCAAGTTTAGGAAAACCGAAATCTGCGCCCTACACCATGTTAGATCTTTCATTAGATTTATGAATTGAATGACCTTTAAAACTACTAAGAGTCGACGTCAAATTTCTGAGTATTATATAGAAACTGAAATGAGTGATTCACTGGTTAGGCACTTTAATTAACATGAATATGTGCACGATGAACAACCCAATGGGCGCCCATCCTTGGAAAGGGGCAGTCTGGTTCCCGCAGTCGGAAGAAGATTAGAAAGAAGCGAAGATTCACCGTTAGACATCTGTCCATAAATTATTCATAGTACGGTGACGAGGTACAACGAGGCTGGAATCGCAGTAGGCACCTTCTACGATCAGCCGCGCTCTAACAGATGCTTAAACAAGGTCAAGAGGCGGTTATCCGACTACTTGAAAGGCGTTATGGTCACAGTTGTTGTACTGACTGGTGCGTGGTGACGTTGAAGAAGAGGTGTGAGAACTGCGGCGCGGAGTCCTCTGGGCCGTGCGGGGCCGGGAAGCTGAGCACCAGCATCACCGGCTTGCGCGAGAAGTACTGCTTGCTCTGCCGCAGGAACGACACCGAGTCGTTCGCGATCAGGTCCGGGTAGTAGTCCTGCAACAACAACCATCAATGTGTAATGCATGAAGCTGAATCTTGGAGAAAATTGTCATGGACTTATGTGATATTTTATTACAAGAAATTTTAGTTAAGTGCTTATGGATGCCCCATTAGTAACGCGAGGTGAAATAGGGAGGGGGGGGGGGGTCCAGCGAAATCTCACCAAATCTCACTCAACTTTTTAATTCCTTGAAGAACAGTAGAGCTAAAAAAGGTCTACAAAACTTACGAGGTCGTAAAAAAGGGGGTGGGAGGGTGGTTCCTCGAGATATCGCCCCATCATAGGGGGGGGGGGGTCAAACCAGACCTCACCACGTGGAGGGGAGGGGGATGGAGTCCAGATTTCCTGAAAAACACCTCACGTAAGTAATGGAAGCTGCAATGACAACATTAGAGAAGTCACAACTCTGACGCTATGGAAGGCAGAGACCATTTAGTTTTAGCGCATACGTCCAACCGAATGGTGCTTCAGAATGACTTTGAGGCTGAGGATTGCAAAACTGGGTTTAATAAATTAGAAACCTTAGCAGTTTTTCTTCACAAAAGGTATCAAATAACATTTTTCATTGTGTAAAAAAATGATTTATTGTAAAAAAATTGAATAGCTCCGATTCAGTTCATCCCACAGAACAGCTTGGTGCATTTTCAAATCATTTTACCTCAAGTGACAATTGCTTACCTAAAGAAATATTTCCAGATTCGATTTCAGTTACGTCACAGAAATGGAATCAAGTTCCGAAATCATGCTTTCACATTCAGAGACGCCACCTCAAGAGCGAACATTCTGAATACGTTTCGCACGACCAAACAGCTTTCCAAACAACACTAGAAAACTTTTACAATCGAACAAGTTTAGCTATTGTTAAATTATTCTGTAACAGTACATAAGTTATTCATATAAAACCAGACGAGAGGCTAATCGACTAAAACTACACTGTGAAGTCACATTCAGCTTTGTGACTCCTTCCTCAGTTCGCTTATTTTCTTTACACCCCTTTGCTAATTAAATAGATCTCTTGAGTTGAATCAACACACAAGTAAACAGAATCTTTTAAAAAAATTTACGTAGGTAAGACTAATACACAATTATGAATGTACCTGTAAGTAGAAAACACTGCTTAGACAACTTCCAACCTGAAGAATTGCGTTAGAATACAGTTAAAACATCAATTCTACCCCGTTTTAAGCAAATATTAGAGGTCATTATTGTATTTTTTTTTTAGAACATAAGAAAATATACAGAATCGTTAACATTGGTGTGAAAATAAGTTATGTATAATAATTTTCAACAATCCGTATTACAAAATGGGATGATATAATTGAGCTTGATTCGATAAAGCGTTGAAAAGTTTGTTTAATTTCCTCTAACATTTTGTAGAAAAATGTATTATAGTCAAATAGTGAACTACTTATATATTGCTTCTGAAGAAAGTTATAAATTATATTTAATAAACTCTTGTAGTTTTTCCCTGGCGAGATGGAGAGAAAAAAGATTCAAAACGTAACGAATAGTACATTCTTAAATCTGATAATAAATATGATTCTTGGTGACGAGAATTTGAATGTAGCTGAGAAATACAGGTACAGTGGGCACACTGACAAGGTTTGGCATTGTGATATTTGAGTGAACCCCGCTCGTGGCTGCAGGGGCTGGTGCCCCCTGGGTGCCATCATCACAGTGGACAGACACAGTGGAGGGACACCTCCCCAGGCACAGTGATTGATGTGGCCCGCGGGCCGGCATACCTGTCAGGCGCCCGCCAAACAACGCGAGCGACTGTTCGGTCACTCGCTCCGTCCCCTGGGACAACCACACCACTCTTTCAACCGTGGTTTGTATCAAGCTTATACAAAATAACAAACTATTACCTCGACCTCCCCCTACCATATCTGTAGTGGGGAGGATGTGCCACAAGTTATGACAAGGAGGGGGATGATTAAAAAAGAACCATGAAATTTGTGTGGCGTAATTTATGATTGGCCCTTAACGACCTTGACGTCCTTGAGCAATATATCTCCTAGGAAAAAAAAATTATAGGAAAGAAATGAAACAGCAATAAGGGGAAACAAAATAATCGCTCCAAGTTTACCTATAAACAGAGAAACTTATATATACAGACTTTATATAGCAGATACAGTAGACAGAAGAAACCCCGTATAATATCCCAGTTTAGGATTGAAACGTCGTCAGAAAAGAAAAAATAACAACGCAGCAGAAATCGCGGAAAATAATTACGCAGTTAAATTTCGATCATTGCATTTGCTCTTATTCGGGCAGTTGGATTCTGGAAGTAAGTCGTTTAACCTTTAGCATATACGAAAACTAAAAAGGAATTTGAATGTTACTACTATCTATTCAGACTACGGAGCACTGAAGTACTGACTATCGGAATCCGTTTAGTGGATATAATTCATTTTGCTCATTTTATCTCGAGGTTGCTAAGACATTGTGACGATGTCTAGCACTCGACAGAAGTTAGTTGGCGTGAGCTGCGATGGTTGAACGAATTTTAATCATTTTTGACCTAGTTCATCACTGTAGCAGAGGTGTTGGTGGTGGTAGTATCAACTCAACATTCAAAATATCAGAGGCTTAAGGAGTGAGCGTGTATAGCACTGTTGATGATTAGTCAATCGTTGGATAAAAGGGCGGAAAACATGGCTTCCTGCAGGGTGTCACTGAAGTAGGAGAGTTGACTTTAAACTTCAATGAACCCACGTCTATTGTAAGACAAAAAAAAAAAAAAAAAAAAAAAAAAAAAAAAAAAAAAAAAAAAAAAAAAAATAATAATAATAAAATCCTTTAACACATATCACAGGTATTTTAAAATACAATAACTCATAAAAACAGGAAAAATATTGGGAAATCATTTCGAAGACAGCAACATATTTTAATCATTTATAAAGTGACTTCGACAAAGTAAAATGCTTATTTCGTTTGATTTTGTGTTCTAAAAAAAGGTTTATTTTGTTAAAGTTAATTCTAAAAAATTTCAAATAATTCCTGTTAATGTTTCAAATCTTTTTCAAACCGTTTCAATCAAATTTTCAATTATTACATTGTTACTAAGGGAAGTAACAATGTCTTATTGTTTGCATTGGTTTGTCATCGGATTCCGAACGGTAAAAATATTCTGGTACTTCTCTGGACGTTGTAATAGTTTTTCTGGGTAAAAGATTGAACCAGTTATTTCAGAGTCAAAGGGTGCATATGAATTCCTTTAATCGGCAATTTCCTCTGTTGCTGATGTAGTTCCAACATTTCCGAGGAAGTGCCAGTACTTGATGCGCAAGTGTACTGTAGTTCAGTCAATGGACACTAAAGGAGAAATTAACAGCGAGCTAGTCCATAATCTGCCCGCCCTCCCCGTCGCACCCTGTGGTGCATATTGACAGGTCACAAGCCCTCGCCATTTGTCAAACGGCAGGCCGGCGTGCGGCGTGTTTGTGAGACCGCACAGCAGTTGACGCTCGGCCGAAATTGCCGGCCGGTGGTCCGCTGTTTGCAGATGGCGGCAATAAAGTGCAGCCACGCGGCAGGGAAGGCATTGGCCAGCCACTGTGCGATGTGAAATGGACCGGAGTGCGGCATACCTCAAAGCCAGACGCCACACACGCCGGCGAGTGACAGCTCCGCGCTATGTTTACGCAGTTAATTTTCACATGCGCACTCAGAACTACGTCATAATTTAGTGTTTATCTCAATCGAACTTACAATATATTTTCTGCCTGCAAATCGTGTTACAAATAGGCAGAGAAGTGAATTTTTCCTGCAAGATTTATTTTAATTTTACTGAAAACATGTCAAAAGCTGTATTAAAAATAGGAGACGTATTCGCATTAGTCGTAGTGGACGCGACGCCTTAAATGCCAAACCGGATCACTTTCATAGTGATATGCGAATTGTGTGAATAATGCGAAATAAAAAGTACAGCTTACATTTGTTTTTATTTTTTTTTATTTTTGGTGATCAGCGTTTTCTTGATAAAGATGCATTTCAAAAACAATTTACAACTCGCCTAAAGCCACAGGCAACTTAGTTCTGCCACTATAGTTATAGACACGGATTTCTGCCGAAATAACGGTAGTTACTACGTTAAGAAAGATTCAGATATTTAAAAAATCTAAAGTCTTAAAAATATTTTTCAACATGATGACGGAAGTTGGTCAAATGTTAACGACGAAGTGATTATTTTTGGAGGGCATCCAAGATAAGTATTTTCTGTTTTTAAAGATTTTTTTGTTACCTTTTCGAGTGGTTTGCTGCACTCTTTCCACCACCACTTTATCTCCACGTTCCTATTACATCCTACGTCAGCAATTGTCTTCTTCACATTTTTCAATCTTCTCTATCCTCTACAAATATTAGCTTCAGAAATAGTCTTTCGTAACGTATTAACCAAAGCCGCAAGTCTATCATCCTACGTTATCTTTTTGTATCATTCTCCCGGGCGCTTGATTTTTGAAAGGAACCATTTTGTTCTTTATTTGATTACCTAACCTTCAATATCTTTACGTAACATCGTATGTCAAACACTTCAATTTTCCATCAATGATATTCGCGAAGTGTAACATTTTTTTTTGTTTTGATAAAATAATCCTTAGCAATCGTCTGTCATTTTAGATAGAAAATACCAAATGTTCAGTAAATCTTGTGCTACTTATGATATTTGATCTGCTGTTATTACTATAATTTCTATTGCACTTGAGGACATTCAGTTTTCTTTTGTTTACATTTATTCGAAACTCGTCACGCAATTTAATAAGATATTTCTTTGTTCAATGTTGGATACGAACATGGCAATTTCTTCAGCAAATGCTATCTTAGTCACATTGAAACCGCTGTTACAGTTTCCTCTATGAGTGCTGACTTATTACGTAGTGTAGTCTCATTTTACCTGATGCATGTCCCTAGCGGTTCAGTACCTTCTTTCGTTTCGGCTTCGTTATTTAAAATCCGACTTCATCAAAATTTTAAACATTTTGTCACAGATCTATTGAAGAGTAAAGTGGTGGACGAAAATATGGAAACGAGTAATGGTTGAGGTACTTTATACGTTATGCACGCAAAAAGTTGGACACGAGAGTTGTAACATACCAATAGAGTAACTAACTGTAAAAAAAGAATTACGCTTCAGACAGAAAGTAGAGTTTATTATCAGCTATTACAGAACACTCCGGAACTACGAAGACTCTACACGCAGAATTTACAAATCCGAACAATGAGTCCCCGCTGTCGGCAGGGATGATAGCTCACCGAGCAACAAAGGTGTCCCATTCGTGTTTACATATTACTCGGAAAAACTGAATTCATGTAACATGTCGTTAACTGTGTACTGAACATGTTTCATATTAATCCACTACCTACTGATGAATCACCTCCAAACCCGATTACTATCTTTTTAATTCATTTAAAGTACGCCTACTTTATTTCTAAATCGAACAATGCCTTGTATGAGTACACTCTAAATATCCTTCATGGCAACGAGGTATTAGTGCACATTCACGGTTTTATCTGAATTCTAAAAGTCTCTGCAAATTCGACCGTTGCTCTATTATTAGAGGGCAAATGTAGGTGGGCGCAGGATAAGGGGAAGATGGGTGCTTAGGGTAATTGCCACCGGAGCGTGTGCTCCATTACAATTAAATTAAATTATGAGCTCTCCGTTGTATTTTTGCGAGTAGTTTCATGGCTTTTTTTTCAATCTACTTGACAGCACGGCCCTCGGTAAAATGGAGTTTTTCGTTTTTTTGAGTTACACGATACAATACAAATTATTAATTGGGATCTTGATGTTCTTTACTTTTCAGATCATAGCAGCTACGTTCGCTGGCCTGATTAAGTGGATTCTTGAGCTGAAATATTTATTGACTTCTATCTCACTTATAAAACTGTTCAGCTGAACAATATCATTACTTCGAGCCAACATGTTAGCAATAGTAGTAACATATGAAGTCTAGCTGTAAAAGTAACCCAATTTTCTTAACTGTGGTAACGGAGATTCTTAGTGACGTGCAGTAGGCATCAGTGTATTCGTCAGAAGTTCCCCAGGAACCAGTTTTTTCGACATTGTTGGTGCATCCTTTAGTTGCCATGTTATATGTTTCAGTTTCATTGCGCTTTCTTAATTTTAGTTTACGGGAGCAACGATGCAACGTAAAGCTTTGCATGAAAGTGTGGAAAACATTTCAACTTTGAGCTATGGATATGAATCGAAAAGTAATCAATCGAACCGTGAAGTAGTTCTTCATGGAAACGTTTATGTAACTAATTACTCTGGCAATTATAGAATCAATTATCACTTCACTTTCTAAAGCTGAATCGTACCATCGCAATTATGAAATAACTAATCAGACTTTGAAAATTAAAATTGTTAGTTTCGTGTCTCGATGACATTGGGATTATTACAGACTTGAGATGAATAATCGAAGGACTGTTATAAAGGCTTCTGTCGTAATTGATTTTGGCAAATCTGAGGCAACTAACAAATTAATGCATAAGTCGGATTTTAATTCAGTTTTAAAAATGAGTTCGTAACATTTAATCTTTTGTATTCTTCAGCTTAGTGAACAGTACTTGCA
Source organism: Vandiemenella viatica (assembly GCA_031002005.1). Classification (NCBI taxonomy): domain Eukaryota; kingdom Metazoa; phylum Arthropoda; class Insecta; order Orthoptera; family Morabidae; genus Vandiemenella; species Vandiemenella viatica. Next base: position 320,446,886 of record JARYHS010008074.1, read on the forward strand.
GAGAACTTAAACTTTTTAGACGTGTGATGACGTTTGCTAAAGAGTGCTGCAATAAGAGCGCCAGATTTGAATTTTAAATAAAACATGATTTTGTGTACCAAAGGATTTATTATATTGTACGTATTTGGGAATTATGTACGGAACAACACATCGTAAATGGTTGCCACGGCTTTTGAGGCACAGTCGTACTCTTCTGAAAAAATTTTCCATATCGGTTTTGCATAAATATACAGGGTACAATTTTGACCTTTAATGCTTCCATGGTTAAGGGCGTCTTGGCGTAAACCAGGGATTTTAGAAAATTCCGCAGAAAAAAGGTGGTAGGTGTTAGGTCGCAAGATCGTGGCGTTCAATTCTGGTCACTAAAACTAGAGATGACACAATGAGGAAAATATTTGTACGAGACCTTCAATGTTGCACAGTCGTTAAGGCAAATAACACCGACCTGTTGAATCCAGATACCTTCACGAGCAATATCCACCAATCGAGGCACAAACAACTGGCTTATCATGTTACCATAAAGTTCTCCATTTTCCGTCAATGCATTTCTTGCTTCGTTTACAAAGAAAAGTGATCCAGTGATTCCTCCAGTACACAACGCACACCAAACAGTCACACGTCGGGGATTCATTTGTTTCTCATGAATCATTCCTGAATTTTCTGAGCCCGAAATACTGCAATTTTGCCTATTGACCAAACCATAGATGTGAAAATGGGTCTCATCGCTGAGATGATTATGTTCACAAACTCGGCATTCTTGTTCATTGATCCAGTTGGTGAAATCTCTTTGCTATGTATGGTCTGTTGGTATAAGTTCTGGAATCAATTTGATTTTATAACCACGGAGAGGCAAATCTTTAGTAAGAATACCGCGAAGAGAACTGGTTGGAATGTCCAGTTTTTGTGCACAATGACGAATCGAGGTCGGCGGACTGCTGGCCACATTCTTGCGAACTGCCGCGATGTTTTTTTCTGAACAACCACTACGAACTCGTGTCGAGTTTTACGTCAATATCGGAACTAGTACTTTTGAATTTTTCAATTATTCTTTTCACATTTGACCAAGCCCGAACATTATATCTACCGAAAATTGAACACACGAATAGTGCCAACCAAAGTTTCGCCATTTCAACAATATGGGCGCATCGTTGTATTGTGTAGTGCTCCCTGTTTACTAACTCCTATATGTCTCAATTATCTACATATCGAATCATAACAGTCAAAATGACGCATAATTCAAATCTTGCGCCCTTATTGTAACACTATTTAGTAACTGAATGAAGTTTTCTCTCCTCCTGTGCAGTGCTGATGACGTCAGCGTGCTGTGCTGACTGTGGCTGAGCTCTCAATTGGCCGTAGCGTAAGGACCGTATAAACTGACGCAGTGAGTTCTGCACGTGGCAAAATAAACAGACGGCTAGTTGGCCCGGTGGCGCGGTGAAATCTGAAGGGCTAAAAAACACGCACGCACGCATAGTACGCTACACGACACAGGGACACAAGGCCAGCTCCTAACACAGTGCAAAGACAGGTCCAACTCATAATACAAGTGAGCAGAAGTACGACGGTGAGAGATAAGTGCGGAGCAAAACGTGAGGATAGTCGGATATACTCGTAACTTGGAGCTGGTGTAGAGTTTCAGTCGATGATGTGCAGTAATACAGACCACACTAATTCGAATTTTAATGCCCTGTAAAAATATGGGCAACTATCGCAGAATTTAACATAACCACATGTTTAGTTTAATTTCATGTGATGATAATCTTCGAATAAGGAATAGTATAAGATGATAATAATATTTCAATTAACTCTGCTCAGCCGTACGCGATTATACGTATTACCTATAAATTACGAATATAATCTTCAAATAACAGAATACCATACGAATGACACATCTTTCTATTCGTACATTGAGTTATCATACTTCTTTACTTCCAGAATTCCGATTTTTTAAGACGGTGAGATAGCTTACGAAGCAGAAAACTGCAAGTCTGTGTTCGTTGCTATGTCCCTAAGAATTAAACGTCAACTAGGTCTTTTCTGGTGCTAATTGCTCTCCTCTAGGCATGCATACTTTTCGTCAGAGAATGTATGACATCTTTGAGTCACTAGTCCACCAAATAGTGACGTTTGGAGAAAGAAAAATGTTCTTCTACTGGTAGTTACTGTGGATTCTCGAAGATATAATGTGTATTGAAGTTAGTTCACTAAAAATATTTTTGTTAAATTAGTTTTACGAAATTATTTTTTAAATTGCATATTTAAATAATAATAAAAATAAAAAGTTAAAAACAATTGCAGTTGGTCTCAGAAAACTTCTTAAAATTTTCAAAAAAAGTATATTCAAGAGACATCTATTATTAGATTCATTGAATTACGTATTCGAAGATGATATTATTTACAGTCAAAAAATTAACTGCCGAAGTATAAGATGTGTTGAGATTACTGATCTCGTTATTTCCGTGTAATCCTAATGAGTAGGGTTCGGATCTTTAGGAAAAGTCATATTTTTTTCCTGCCTTCGTTTTGACATGAAATGCAGAAATAAACACTGATTCGACGTTTCTGATTGTATTTAAATGTATTTTATATAGCCTATAAATGCATATTTGGGCCAGTTTCCTAATTATGGTCATATTTCAGCAATTTCTATGGTCATATGGTCATATTTTGAGAAAAAAATTGGTAATTTTTGATAGAAGTTGTAGATGAAAAGAAATTAAGATAATTATTCAGAGAAATATATTCCTGTTATACATTGGAGAAAGAAACGAAACTAATTGTAACTAAATTGTTCAGAATTCACCAGTCAAGAATTAAAGTTATAAATTATTCTCACTCTCTAAACGTTAATGTTCCGCCCGCTTTTTAAATTCGACTATGCAGCAGCAGCAGCATGCCTGTGTCGAGCCGCGTCAATCAATGTCTCACTTGCGACGGTATCGCGGGAGTTGAGTCCACTGCAGTGACCCACCGATGAGTTGAGAGGAATCAATTGTCTTCCTATGATTCAGTACGGCGAAACTGCTGCTTAACGGGAAACCCGTCCCTACCTGGGTCAGGTATTCCCCACATACCAGACTCTCCGCGTCGAAACAAGCACAAAGCCTTCAGCCACTCACGCACTGTCACCAATGCTTTTGAAAATAATCCTGAACCAGTGTTAAATCTGCAGTGGATCAGTGAGTACCGCCATGCCGAAAACAAAACTTTCTGAAAGTGTAAAGTTACGGAGTTACGTAAAGGAATTTGGAGAGGAGTATTTTAGCACAGATGAAAGAGTTCTTTTCTGTAAATTATGTGAAACTAAAGTGAATGCAACAAAGCGATTTCATGTGCAGCAGCACTGCAATACATCAAGACACAAGAATAACGTAATACGACATTCAACTCGGCAAAGCAAACAGCGACTTTTCTTGGATACATCTACAGCTTCGTCGTCTTCCAAATTATCAATTTTTTCTAAAGAACTCTGTGAAATGATGGTATCAACCAACATCCCACTTAATAAAGTGAACAATGAGCATTTCAAATCGTTCTTGGAGAAATACACAACACAGACGATTCCAACCGAATCAACATTGAGGAAGAACTATTTACCGTCTTGTTATGAAAATGTATTGCAGGCAATCAGAACTAAGATAGGCACCAATAAGATCTGGGTATCAATGGATGAAAGTACTGATGCTTGTGGGAGATACGTTGTAAATGTTATCGTTGGAACCCTACTTTCTGACAGACCGGGTGATATATTTTTACTGGACTGTGAAGCTCTTGAATCAGTAAACCATTCAACAATTGCCCGTCCGTTTCGACAACGCTATGAAACTGTTATGGAGCGGTGAAGTTAAGCGAGAACATGTCTTACTATTTGTGACCGACGCTGCGCCGTACATGGTAAAGGCTGGGAAATGTCTGAAGATGTTGTATCCTTCGATGGTGCATTTAACCTGTCTCGCTCATGGATTACATAGAGTTGCCGAGGAAGTAAGACTAAATTTCCCTGATGTTGATAGGTTAATATCAAATGTAAAAAAGATTTTTGCTAAAGCTCCAATGAGTGGCAAAATTTCCACCACAACCAGTACTTACTCGTTGGGGCACATGGCTCGATGCAGTTAGCTATTACTGTGAATATTATGAAAACATACGGAAAATAGTTTCTAATTTTGATAGCAGTGAAGCATCTTCCATAAAAATTGTCCAAGAACTCTTTTCCAGTAATTTGTTCAGAAATTTGGCGTACATAAAGTCAAGTTTTTCAGGTATCACAACTGCGATTTCGCGTCTTGAAAAAATTGGTCTAGAACTGAATGAAAGTTTGGCGGTCGTTAAAAGTGTGGAAACCGAAATAGGCCAAGCAGGGGGCAGTGTGGCTAGTTTGCTGAAAAACAAATTCGATAAAGTGTTGTGTGGGAATAAAGGATATAAAACAATTTGTAAAATTAGTGAAATTTTACATTGTGGCGAATCTGTTTTGACTGAAGACGACCGACAATTAAATTGCAGTGACGCTCCCATCACATCTTGCGATGTCGAACGAAGCTTCTCACACTACAAGACAGTTTTAAGTGACAACCGGAGAAAATTCCTCTTCGAGAACTTGAAGATGCATGTGGTAATATACTGCAATGCTGGCATCAAACAAGAATAAAAAATGGTATGTACACTAATTCGCAACAAATGTATAGTAAATTTCCATTTTTAAAAGTAAAATTCTAGTAATCCATTCTTTTACAGGAACAAGAAAATAACTTTCAATAAAATTAATTTGCTAATCGTACAGTGAGTGCATAGAAGCAAATTATGCTGTCTACTTGAAAGCGACACAGCTACATAAAATAAATTATGTACATTTGAGCATTTTTAATGAATAAAAAATTTAATGTTTGGTCATATTTTGTCTCTTTTAGGTCATATTTACCCATTTTTAAGGTCATATTTGCCTGCATATTTCGCGATTTTTTGGGTCCTAAAGATCCGAACCCTACTAATGAGACTACAAACCACAGTAATTTGGAGGAATTTTTTGATTAATATTTACTGTAATAAAGGGCGTTTTAATTTATTTTTTTTTAGGGTTTTCCAACCAAAACATGTACGAATCGTGGAGTGAAAAGAAAAATCGAACGATTTTGAGAGCAGCTTTCATTTGGTAGCCATGACATTTAAAGAAAAAAAATACTATCACCACCCCTCCCCCCACCTCTCTCTAAAACTCCCACAATTCACTGCGATGTAGTTTTATAACATCAGTCAGAACTTAAATAGTGTGCTATCAAAAGTTTGTAAGATAAAGGGTTGCTATAATACACAGGTAGACTGATAAATGAGTAATTCTTCTATTCAGATAGAACAGAACCCCCGAAGTATCACACTGATTTTGACTCGCCTCCGCTTAATTCGCTTAAATGGAGCTTCTCTGTATTACCAGCTTACTGGTGAATCGCTCTTTTCAGCAGTTTACGATTTCTGTATTTAGGTATGACTTTTTGACTGATATAGCAGACATGTCATTCGTTTTCGTGTAGGTGAAGTCCAACTCCACACAGAGTATGGTGTGCTGTAAGTACACGAACTTGACACATCTCGAGAATACGAATAAGACCCCCATGAGCGTTGCAGCCTTACGGAGTCAGAAGTACCATTGCGCTAAGTTTCCGCCTATACTGGTTTCGGTTTTTCGTGGTTTCGCGAAATCATTCCAAAAGGCTACTGGCGAATTCCTTCCCGATCCTTCTCCCAAATCCTCTCCCGCCTGCGATGAACACGAGGAGGCATAAAGCCCTAATCAAAACAAACAAAACAACTATTAGATACAGCAGGCGACTTGACACCTGAAGAAAGCCAGAGACCACAGTTGAAATTTCAGAAGAGGATGGAGTACTTCATAGAGACAGGGTATTTCTCGCGAATCATTTGGTAACATCATGACGAATATGAAAACCGCTAAATGTTTTAAAACACTTTGATATTTTGATCATCAATTAAAATAAGAAACAGGATTTTCGATGTAATCGATACATTCGAAGTACGAACGAAGACTTTCCCGGCATGTCGTTGGTAAACATGGGATGAAGATAAATGCAAAGAAGAGACAGCTTATTAGATACACAAATAAAAAACAAAAGGTTAATTATGAAGGTGGGGAAAGAATTGCTTGCTGAAGACTTGAAATGTAAATATCTTGAGATTACATTTGATAAGAAGCTTAACTGGGCAGGACACATTCGACAGGTGGTAGGAAAAGGTTTCAAAATCCTGCACTTGTTGGAGAGAGTTATTAGGGGATGTACGAGAGAAGTAAAGAAATTGGGTTACAAAACTTTGGTCAGACCATTGCTCGAATATGGTAGTGTAGTATGGGACCCTCATTTTGAGTATCAAATACAGGAGTTGGAGAGGGTGCAAAGAAGGGCTGCTAGATATGTTTCCGGAAATTATCGCAGAATGCTATCAGTGACAGATATGATAAAGGAGCTGGAATGGGATTCATTGCAAGACAGGAGGAGGATAAGGAGAGTCATGGTAGTGTACAGGACGTATACTGGTGATGAGACATGGAATGATATTGGAGTAGGTATGAAAAGTAATGCATGGAAGGGAAAAGATGACCATGACCACAAGCTGGCACTCGATTTCAGGCACAAGGATGTAGGAAGATTCTCTTTTTTAGGTAAGGGTGTCAGGGATTGGAATGAGTTACCGAGAGAAATGATGAATAATTTACCGAAAACGTTGAAAGAATTTAAATATAAAATTTGTTGAGGGCAAATGTAGGTGGGTGCAGGATAGGGGAAAGATGGTGGTGTAGGGAAATTGCCACCGGAGCCTGTGCTCCATTGCAATTAAATTAAATTTAAAAAAAATACATTCGAAGCTAAAGTACGTAACTGTATCCCCTGATTTTGGATACCGCTAGAGTTTTTTGAAGTGTCCACCAATCCCAGCTAGCCACGATGATGCACATTTAAAGACGCATTTGAATCAAAATTAAGGTATTTCGTGTAATACTCTTTTTTTTTTGTCGAGTATTGGACATTGAATAAACTACGTGGCATTCAAATTGTTTTATTTGGTTGTATTTCTCACTATTGTTCTCGCAATGTTAGTAGGCATTTTGATTTGACTTTTGATGATTGTTTGAACAGAAATTACATATACGGCGTTACTGCAATATTTCGTCAGTAAGCTGTACCACGTCCCTGGGGTTATACAACACTTTTACTTATTACCTTTTTGCTGCACTTACGTAACAATTGAGACTGGCTAAACAGCAATGTATGAATTTTACGCTAGGTTTCAAACTTCACTCCGTGAGCAATGAGGAAGTACGATTTCTATCTTAGTCACATTAAAGAAGCGAAAACTCCAAAGAAATTCCATACGTCAAGATTCCTCAACCTGAAAATGACTAGACAAACACACATGAAAAATTACTAAAATCGCAGCATTTGTTTTATTCATAACCTAACGTTACCTGCCAGCCAATCGGTATCCTGAATCATAAAAACTTCCTTTTTTGTTTAAACAGTTTTGACAGTTAATTGATGGGACAGTCTCCTCTGGGATGTTGCTTTGCGCAGGGAACTGTCGCCAGTGGAGGTAGAGCTTGGTGGTGAGTGACGGGGCTGAGTGGGAAGCGTGGTCGGCTTTAATATGCAACGCGGCTTCGTGACGCGGGACACGGCCCAGCCATCACACATACAGCCTGGACACCGGCTCCAAGTGAATCGGCAATCAGCACCACTTAAACGTTATTACTCATGCAGTAATCAGTAGAGATGATGTTCAAGTTTTGCAGATAGGAGGTCTCAAGAGCGATAGTAAATCTCCGGGGTGGTCCCCTGGTCCATTAGCCGCCTCTGCGCCTCAGACTTTACTGCCGCAATAACAGTTAATGACCGCGAATTGCTGGACCCAGTTTAGTTTTTTCTACGCATCCCCCACGGCGGTACACATGCAATGAACCACGCAGACATTCTGTCACGAAGCGGCAATGTAGCATTTGCGATTAGTTTGTTTTTTACTTTCTTCATTTAACATACTGTAGAGGAACTGTTGTTTTGATGTACGGGTATAATTTTGGCGTAAGGGCTTCAGTTACTAACCTGCTATAGCTTCCACAATTTTCGGAAAGAAGTGTCATTGATTGCTGATGATGACATCACGTGACATTTAGTACGAACCTGTTTACTTCTATCAACTCAATATATTCAGATTTTGGTACCTTTTTGTTTAATGCAATAATTTTATTTCGCATAGTAAGCATCGTAAAAAATTCATTACTTACATAAACTACATTCATTTTGCTTACTATTATCCTAACTTCTTGATTATTCAACTGGAGTTAAAAATTTGCGTAAAATTTAGTGTTGGCGCATGAGTAGTGACTGAGAATTACAACTAAATCTTTGATGTTGTACGATATTAAAAGCCTGTAGACAACACTTGTGCCTCTCCAAAACATTGGAAGAATGGGAACTCTCCCCAGGTCACCGTCATACTCGCCAACTTTGGTCATCCAGGGTGGTGCAGAATCACTTAATCCAATTAGTGGCGTCCCATTGCTTTCAGCGTTTAACCGCGACTCTGCACTACATCCATCATCGACGACTGTGGCAGTGACCTGGGGACAGGTCCTACTCTCGCAATGTTTTGGAGAGGCGTAGCAGTGTTACTCCTGGCATCATGCTGTGGGAAGCCATCGAGTATGCCTACATGTAATGGATGGTAGCGAACTCTCACGGCACAACAGCAAGTGGCTCGTGTCTCTGTGAACGATGTGCAGCATTCCCGTGGCAAACGAGATCGCCAAATACGTCCCCGATGGAACATTTGTGGCACCAGCTCGGACGTCGACTTCATCCCAATTCCATTATCCAGCATATCAGGGAACAGTTATCGCAGTTGTGGGCAAACTTGCCAAGTATTTGTAAATTTGACTAGATTTTATAATCACTGAAATAACATCACATACTCTATCAACTCGTGAAGTTTCATTTTGTTTCCTCCTTCCCGTCTGAGTGTTTCACTTTTTTTTTTGTCTGGCAGTATATATTGACGTTTTACCATAACGAGACATTCTTACCTTGCCATGGACGAGTTAGTTTGTGGGAGTCTTTCACTGAGCGATTACAACAGCGAAATTTAGATATGGGCTTTGCATAATTTTTAGTCTGTTGGTTCCTGCCGAATTCCTGCAGAACGTACGGTTGTCAGTTGTGGGCCAGATATCTCACTGCGTGATATAGCAGTGAGTTTTGTCTGAGATATCGTTAAGTTAGGTAAAGAAAAGGTACCTATAGGAGAAATCCCGAAGTGAAAGCCAGAAAGGACTCTGGTGTGGAAGACACGGCTATCATTTCGGCTGAAAGCAAGTAGTTTGTGAATCGTGCGAGGACAGGATTTCACAACGCTAGTTTAAGCAATCAGAAATCAAACACACCTGTTAAGTGAAGTGTTGCCATCTTGAACGAAGGAAGGGGGAAAGAAATTCATTGAAGTTTGAAAATGTACATACATACTTCTTTTTCCCGTCAGATTGTCGTTAATCTTCCGGGAATGTCTGGCTCAGTTGTGCTGCTTCTTTCGCATTTGTTCCTGTAACTCCATTCTGATGTGGTGCTGTGTAAGTGTAAAGATCACAGTGAAAATGAAAATAAGTGACTGATCAGGAGTTTTAACTATAACATATGTTTTCCAGTAATTACATAGCCTACAGTAAATGTATAAAAATGAAATAAAAAAAATAGATAAAATTTTTTCAAGACATAATTTTTGTTGTTTAACTACTCCTGAAAGTATATTACAGAAAATAAGAATCAAGTGCTGGCGTATATAATATGCCACTAATCTTTGCATTTTTGTAACAATAAATTGCTTGTATATTTGGAAAACAAAAACAAAAAAGAAGGCTAGGATATAAGCGAAGGACTTTTTCATGTCTAGTCATAGCCTTGAGGGTGGAAAAATCAAGACTTGCCTTTGCTAACACTTATGACATTAGTGATGGTTGAAGGAGTCCTCAGTTTGAGTAGATCGAAATGATCAGCTGAACGGTCAGCGCCACTGGCATGCAGAATACCTGATATTTTGTAGCAGGTCACCTCAAGACGTAACACCACTTGAGCCTACAGCGTGCGGCGCCATGGTCTGCTGTTATACAGACAAGTGGTATGCTTATGTTCGATTCTGCTTAGTACAAATTAGACAGTACTAATATAGTCATATTTACGTCCGCATGGACAACATTTAACTCTGTTAACAGACTTCCAGACGGTTCGCAATAGCCCATACTAGCAGCAGGCGAGAGGTGTGTCTACAGTTTACTGACACTAGAAGCATTAAGACGGGGCACTGACTGTGGGAGTCGGCCGTACCCTAGAAGGTAGTTATGCCCACATATACACAATTATTAGATAACACACACTCGGGGTTTCATTGTGCAGTATTTCATCACAAGCAAAATTACTAGTAAAGAAACACATTTCTGAGAAAGCAGCGAAAAAATTCAATCTTCCTCTGCAATCATTTGTTTCATACCTTTAATTTGAAAACACTATAATGCTGACCTTATTTACTGATAACGAATCTGCGAAATTTCTTTTTTAAGATTTCTTTTCTCTATTTAGAGCGATGACGAAGATCTTAATCGACTGGTTAGATTGATACGAAAATGTAATGTGCTTGTGCCCAGAATGGACTGATAGGTGGATTACCGAATAACAAAGGTAGCTCACTATACTTAAATAATTTACAGACTTCATATACATTTTTTGGGTTCTACACACTTGGCGTTTTTGCCACTCCTGCAAACACTGGGAAATGTGATGCATAGTAACGGCCATGTCCACTTTGTATTGCGAATGCGGAGTAGGTATATAATGTACAGAACATTTCTTCGGTGTTAATACGTCGGGTACAGGGAGTCTGGTGAGTGGACGCAGTTATCACAAAACCAACCTTGTTTGTATTGGACATTCCAATAGCTCCAGTACAGCATGCTCGCGAAACACAATGTCACCATCTCGCTATACACAGAGGACGCCCTACCAAATGGAACTACATGCACACCCATTAAGGAATCATTCAAAAGTGAGTAGTCTATAGTGTTGCCATAATGTCTATATAACTTTATAGAGGAGAAATGAGCAATGTAATTATCTCAGAAACACGTGGCATTCGTTGCCGCTGGGTGCATGTGAGCATTAAACTTTTTTTATTTTTACAAGCTGCCAGTATTAAGATCCGTCTGGCTCTACGAATATATGCGTTAAAAGCAGCACTATATGTCTCACTGTTAATCTGCAATCAGGAATTAGAGATGGGTAGGTCCGGATGGATGCAGTTCCGCGGACCCGTATCACTTGCGCGAGGGATGGATGTACATCCGAGCGCTTGTCGGATCTGCTTCCAGCCGGACCTGTAACAGCGCCACAGTTCTCGCGTGGCCGGAGGTTGAACCACGGCCGGACCTGCAACGCGGAGCTGGAACGCAATTTTTCATTACAGTTCCGATTTGAATTCTGTGTTCTGAAGAGTTTAATGTCATTTACTGTACGATTGGATTACAGTTCTATTTAAAGATGAGATTATAAATGAAAAACTATTTCTTAATGTCTGACTACTAGTAGATAATTACAATAACTATTAAATGTCAATGGGTAGCTAAAACCCGGTAGTACATTTTTATTGGTCGGGTTCGTGCTTCTAAGGTGAGGAATGTTTTACGTGCTAAATAAGCATGGACTTATAATTAACTTGTAATTTTAATGCGTTGTAGTATTATTAAACTTTTAACGTTCAGTTTGATTGATCACAAAGTCTCTAGAATTTTTAACTTTATCAATTCTGATGGCTTAAAGACAAATCAAACAACACATTCAACATCTCTTTATTGCAGAAACACGGTTCGTAGAGTTTCCAATGAACATTATACATATCTATACTAATATTATAAATGCGAAAGTAACTCTGTCTGTCTTTATGTCTGTTTGTTACGTTCCTTGGGCTAAACGGATACTCCGATCGCGATGAAATTTGACAGGAAGATGCTGTTTGATATTAGGATCGAGATGGGATACTATATTATGTATAGATAAGAACATATTGTCATTAAATTACGAAAACTATATCAACTGTGAAAGACAAACGCATAATATCTATCTATATTTGTAATGCGCAATTGTTTCCAGCAATGTTAGGGTAGCGTAGTGGTAACGAGTTTGCTTCTTATTTAATCCTGCAGCGTTGCTCCGGGTTCAAATCCCACTGGGTGCAAATATTTCTATTAATTTTTTTTTTTCATAGTTTGAGCCAAGAGTAGGATTTTATAGTAAGGATACCTACCATGTTCTGGCAAATCTTTGGCGGTAGAAAGCGTTAACATTATTCACGGTATACTGGTTCCACAAGTAGTTTTTGTGTGATCTAAACTAATAATATTGTGTATGCGAACGTGAGTCTCCATCTTTTTTTTTACGTTTTGACGAATATATGTGTATACCGATGACAAGGAAATGCTTTGTATATTTAGGAACGAAATAGGATACTTTTTTCCGATATGAATAGCAGTTTTAGTTATGAGACAGGTTCGAAGAGAGAATGGTATATCGATGGTGTTCCCGTTATATTATGCCGACTCAGTGTTGTTTGGGACATCTTTGATAATTTTCAGCTTTGTATATCCAATTCTAGCAATCAAATTCTAAATCCACGCGTGCGAAGTCGCGGGTAACAGCTAGTAATATATATAAATGATTATGTGGCATTATTGCGAGCGACTCTGCTGGCAGCTTTTACAGAAATATTTTATAATCCAACATTGAAAAAGAAAACGTCACATCCAGCCGTTTTTAGAACGTCTAACAATGGCTCAAACAATCGGTTATTATTACTAAGAATTAAATCTTGCTTAAAAATACTTTCAACTAAATTGGAAATAAAATTACAAAGAAATTAAAAGTTTCTGAAATTGCACAAAATAAAATAAAGATTTTGAAAGCACCAAAAACAGCCGATTGTAGAACCGGACCCATACAGCTCCGCCGGACACGTAACTGGATGTAGGTCCGAACAGATCCAGTTCCGCCATACACTCCGCCCGCCCGATTGTAGAACCGGACCCATACAGGTCCGCCGGACACGGAACCTGGATGCAGGTCCGCAGCGCTGGATGTACATCCGGACCCGACTCCTTTAAAATTTCGGACCTGCCCATCTCTATCAGGAATCAAAACAAATCATTCTTGAACGCCATACTCACCAGCAGTTGTGGCATAACGTGGGCAGTTATTGGGAGAAGAAACTATTGTGGCTGCTTATTCGTTCATCTTGGTAGATGAGTATTTCGCGGGACATGGTTTGATATGTTCTGCGCAACTATCTTTATCCTTGAGCTTTTCAGTTACATCTTAACCCCTTGCTAACGAACCGTAGTACCTGTCGTGGTGTTGGGTGGTAGTGGCTAGAGCCGGCGGGTACTGACCTTGTGGTAGTCGGCGCCGTGCTTGATCTTCTTGCCGTTCAGGTTGATGGAGTAGTTGTAGTACCTCGAGTTCATGATCAGTCCTCCCCACTCCCTCCAGCCCGGCGGGATGTAGCTTCCGTTGTACTTGTTCAGGTACTTGCCGAAGTAGCCTGCAACACGCGTACATCTCATCAAATCAGCATACTGTCTACATAAGTAATTGTCTTATAGGTCACCATCAGCACTTTATTGAACCAAGTTTAAAAGAAATTTTTACAGAACAAATTATTTTTACGGTTCGCGAACATCGACGGTTTTAAAACCGGGAGAAGATGGAGCAAGGAAATGGAAGAAAATGAGACATGGCCTTTTGAGGAAACCATTTCTGCATCCGCCTAGGGTGATTTTGGGAAACCATTAAACCGAAACCTCGATGACCCAACTGGGAATCGAACCAACGTTCTCCCGATTGGGAGGCCAGAGCTTTACAGTACATAAGTTGATACGTTTCATATATGGCATTTGTCTCTTAACTATGCTATACCCTGTTCACTCCAACTGGCGGCTCGAGGACATGCTCCTCTGGCCCCACTCCTCACCTCACTGCCCCCTCTGCTCCATGCTGACCGCTATGTCCTTTTAGGGGGGTGGGAAACTTCCCCTTCGCATGTAGGGTTTAGGGCAGCAGAGTGGGGATAGAGCAGACTGACCTTCAGCCGCCTCTGTTAAATGACCGGGCTATAGTGGTAACTTTCTCCAGTTCGTTAGCGTCAACGTGGGAAGCAGTTAAGTACCAGCGATCCACGTTTGTGTTGAAGAATCCTACGCGACGCCTCCGGATATTCTGCTCACACAGGAGGCTCACAACGGACAGTTAGCGGTGAACATCGCAGAGGAATTTTTCCTGCGAATAATTAATCTCTCTGATATGTAGCAACCACGCAGTCAATACGCGGCTCAGAGAGCGTAACACTGCCCCGTTCACTTTTCATACCATATGTATACTGACTAACAATTCTCATTCATGATGACGAGGAAACATTATGAAATTATACAAAAACTTTGAAAGTGACGTGGTATCTATTTATTTGCAGTTATGGTTAATGGCTAGAACTAAACAGAAGAGTCGGCGAATTATCCAGCAAAGGTCAAGCATGAATCTTACGAACGGTTTTGTGATCACCTTGTTCTGAGAGTTCCTATTAAGGTTTAGCTTTTTAAAAATATTTTTATCATATTAATCTACTAAGGACAATTCCCCTTTATTGGTGTCTCTAGGTCCTTACACTGGCTGTGACAGATAGTGTACTGAAAAGTATCGAACAAAAACGAAGTTGAGCTACGTATAATGAAATATGTTGCTGATGAGGTCTCGATGGGTATTGAGTGAAGAATCAGAAAAGGGTGCGGGGAGATTACCGTGGCCAGCACTAGCACTTGCTTTAAGCCACAAGACACTAGGAAAGTTTTCGTGTGTAGCTAATTAAATAAAGAACTGGAACAGGTTAACAAGGAAATACTGACAACACAGCTGTAGTAATGGAAGAGTTGACACTGAAGATGCTTATAAATATCTGTGGGGAAATTGCCACTGCTACATAAGCTTGTTTAAAATTAACAGTAATACCTATTATAACGGCCTCTCGCTCTCTGTATGGATTTCGATTCAGCAAACCTTGTAGATGTGTTCTTACCATAAGTTTTGTGTCGGTTTGTTTAGTCGTAAGAGTGACATACAGGGTGTAGAGAATGTGATAAGAATAACTCATATTGCGATCATATAAGAACCAATTATTGTTATTTTTAAACATAACATTAGCTTCATTTGTATGAATGTAACGTAATTTTCTAATTCAATTTTAACTTACTTCAGGACGTCCTGTTTGAAATTTTGCACTCATATTATGTACCGATGACAATACAATAATTTATGGCTATGAACCGGTATTCTAATTACTTTGATAGTAAAGAAAAAGTTTTTGAATGTAACGGTATCTTCGAATTCAATTTTCATCCACTTTCAGAGGTCTAAATTGTTTGAAAGTTTGCAGAGATATTAAGTACCAGTGACATTACAATAATTTCATAGCTATGTCCATAGCTATTTTGATTACTTTTACAGTAACAATAGAAAAGTCGTTGAATGGTTTGAAACCTTTCAATTCAATATTTGCCCACTTCCAGACGTCCGAATTATCTTAAATTTTACACACGCATTAAAAATCGATGACAATACAATAACTAAGGGTGAGGTTACACAGTACGAGTTGCTGACCTGGCAGTGGCAGTGGACAGCTACTGCCCCTGTCCGCTCGCATGACAGTAGCTCGACTCGCCTCGCCCGGTCACACAAGTGCGAGCTGCTGGCGTGAAAGTAGACAGCTACTGCCCCTGTGTACTCGCATGACAGTAGCTATTCATAGGTCTCGCGCATTGTTGTCGCAAAATACACGACTGATCACAGGTCATACAGTAATAAAAGCAGTTACAAAAATACTTTGAGGTGAAATACTTCGAGCTGAAAGTGCTGTGCAAAAAAGAAGAAAAACAGAACGATTGGGTCAAGAATTGGATTGCAAAAGAGGCAACGCAGATAATATTTAAAGAACTATATAATGAAGATCCCCGTACTTACTAAAGCCTAAAAACATACACCAACTAACAGAGAAAAGATTTTTGAGCAGAGCAACAAGAATCGTTGAGAATGGGTTTGGCATCCTAGCATCTCGTTGTCGCGTGTTGGGAAAACCAGTTCAAGTTAAAGAGCACACTGCGATTAAGATCTTCTTATGTGCATGTACGTTACACAACTGGTTACGTGTCACTGCATCAAGAACCTATACTCCACCAGGAATGACAGATTATGAAGACATCATGAACTTTCAAATCAATTTTTGGCAGTGGAGGTCAGAAATTCATGAATTATAAAGCATCCAATGCACGCGGATCAATAATAGATCCAAAGCAATAGCAGAGAAAATGCGAGAAAAATTACTTCATTGCCGAGGGAGCGGTTACTTGGCAAAATAATATGATTGTGTGATTATAATATAAATACATTATAATAATAAAATACTTACCAGATTACTTGTTGTTTGTTTTTCTTTTAGATTAATTATTTTCATAATGTAATCTATAGCATCGAACCATTTGATGGATGGTTTATAGAGCTCATCAGTGCCACGTCCACTATTTTCAGTAACTCCTGGTTATACGTATAACGTAATTTTTTTAATCCTTTTTGTTACTTCATTCGTGTCTTGTGAACCGAATTCCAAGCAAATGTGTTCAATCGAGGTTTTACTCAAATTACTGTTCTTATAATCAGAATCGAACCAATTCCATAAATAGGTTTGGGCCTTGTAATGCTCCACAAAATTTATATTTTGTTCGGAAGTCCATCTATCCACCATTTTTTTGTTATTTTAACCACTACTGGAAAAACAAAAACAACGAATAATGCACCTGGCGTGGTCCCGGGCTTACGAGCTACTGTCATTTCACAAAAACCGTGCAAGTTGACGTCCGAGGCGCACGCGAGCTACGGCTGGTGGCGTGGTGGGGGAAGGCGAGTGGCGAGTAAAATAAAAAAATGTTGTAGTAACTCGGATGCGAGCTACTGACCGACTCGCATGTGACAGTAACTCGTACGAAGCGGTCACACGGTGCGAGTAGCTGCACTGCAGTGACTGACTAGGCCAGCTCGCATGCTAGCTCGCACTGTGTAACCTCGGCCTTAAGTTTTTTATCGCTAGATATTTTTGAAGGCAGAGTCGTTATGAAAGGTAGTAGATAGCACCCCACGCTTTTTTTTACGTTAAAGTTAATTTTTTGCCCAAATTATTTTTTCTTATTTTAAATATATTAAAGAAATTAAGTCATGCCGAATTGTGAGCATCCTATCGGGGCTGATAAAACTATTTATTTAAAGATTATTTTAAGTTTGTAGTTCACATTGCTACGAAAAGCGCATTTTTTAGTTATTTATATTATATATATATACTTCTTTATTTTACAGAACTCTGCGCGATTATATTAGTTTGTAAACAATGACAATTCCATCATGGAAACATTAAACAGCTGCAGGTACACAAAAACGCGAAGAGCACTTCACAAATGGAAAAATTAGAACTGGATCGATAGAAATGCATGTGAAGGAAATAAAAGGCGACAGAAATACAGTGCATCGCAGACAGTCATCTTGACAGTACTGGTATGCGCTGTACAGGACCTGTCAGCAGAGACAGTGGCCGAGTGGATGGTAAAAATGGAGCGGCGAAAGTGGAGAAGCCGCCGCGTCGGGGAATTTTGTATGCAGACGGTGCTATCGATAACAGGGGTCGATTGTCGACGAGGGGGAGAGTAATGCATGCAGTCCGTGATCCGACTGCCAGGGGAGCCACACACACAAGGCCCAGTACACCGAGTAACACTCACGCAACTAATAAACACTCGGACTCGGCTTCTGATTCTAAAGTTTCGACATCATAATTCCATAACGATTCATTACGACAAATTATTTCAGCTCCAAACTCCACACAGTGTTCGTGGATATATACATTTGATCCTTACATTCATGGCTTGAATGTTTTCATGACCCAAAATGTTGTTGCTATCTGATAAGCATACACGTGGAGCATACACACTGTAAGCAATGCTATCAGTTAGCAACGTGGAGGAATGCTGCCGATTTGTTTATTCTTCAAATTCGACAATGTTAACAAAAACGTTGCTTTAATGAGTCGAATATGAAAGGTTTGTTAATTTTTTTAAAAAAGATAAAGAAAAAAGATACGGTATTATTATCAGAATCATTATGAGGTATCGCATTTGCGTTGTGTAGTATAGCCAATGCTGGATCCGCTTTGTCTAAGTCCTACGACGGCGGAAGTGAGTGATTAATTAGATGCTGAACTATATGATGAAATCCTCTACACTGAAATAAGGAATAAAACTAATCTTACCGAGCGTGGTGGGTGAACGGTTAACGTTCTGGCCTCGCATTCGGGAGGACGCGGGTTCGAATTCCTGTCCGGGCATCCAGATCTGGGTTTTCCATGGTTTCCCCAAATCACTCCAGTCGAATGCCGGGATGCGTCATTCAAAAAGGCCATGGCGGAATTCCTTCCCGTTCCTTTTCTCCAGTCCCATCCCGCCTCTAACGACCTTGGCCGTCGACGAGGCGGAAAAAAACTAATCTTTTATCTGAAAAATATCACGCAGAAGAATCTAACATGGCAAACTCCACCGCATAAATTTCGAGAAGGAGAACTGGTACTTCATGGAATTCTCTGCATTGGGACGAGTGCCTTCCAGAAAGAACCACCTGTTGATGTGGCGTCTTGAGCTGTGTTGCGAGTGTGTGTTGAGTTCACGCTGTGTAGTACCACAGCGTGCTGGACTTTACGAGACGTGACGAAAAGCCACGCAGCGGACGGACTGGTAACAGTTCCACATACCACTGCTTGACGTGTAAACACGCGTTCAGCAATCTGATTACGTCCAAGAACAACCAGAGACAGCTCATCCCTTTGAAATAGAAAGGTGACGTTGGAATTTATCAGTCATGCTAACAGAATACTGTCTTCCATTATTCTTGAGTAAGTTCTCAGAGAAGAGTTATTAAGAATATATATTTATTTCTAAAGACTAGACATCTCGAAAATTACGCGGCGTTTCGGTTTTTCATTTGTATATATATTGTTTATAGCATGGAAGCCACAGTCGACTGGAATAACATAGCTGTAGCCAGTGCTAGCTATTTCGTACAGATCTCATCACCATTACTCGCTTGCATTATCTGTGATTTAATCGTCGTTGCTGTAGGGATGCAGCGATGAGGAATAAATTGGCAGAGCCATTAATGTCATCCAAACAGCTCTCGGCTTGTCTTCATGCTCAGCCTCGTCCGTTTGTGTAATCAACATTTTTTTCTATTTTCTTAAATAAAGACTCCGTTCGTCCATATTTCCAGTTCCTTCTTTGTTACGTTCAAACGTTTTGATGAATTTGCTTAACAAAGGTCACAATAAAGACACAATACCATAGAGCAGGGGTGGCCAACCCAAATGATCTTGCGGGCCACTTTGGAAGTGCTTCATAACACCGCGGGCCGCATATAAAATTATATGTCCCACCTAGAGACATTTTTTTGGAGTGAAACAATGAAACATGAGTTATTATTGTTTTTACTATTATACTTACATGTAAACATAGATAATACAGTAATAATGATACTAAACGCACATTATAAAGAAATATATAATAATAAAAATGAAATGTAAAAAATATTTTGTAAAAGCGTGATGAATCTCGCGGGCCAGATAAATGTTCAAGGCGGGCCGCATGCGGCCCGTGGGCCGCGGGTTGCCCCCCCCCCCACCTGCCGTACAGTTTACTTGCGCTAAGCGGTGTCGAACCTGCTACTATGAGGCTCGAGTGCTGGCCACTGGACTGCCAAGACTGGCAGGTACCTTTATTTAACGCAAATGTGCATCAATTTGATCGGTTACGAAGTGTTTGGATTGCATACCAATCGCAAAAGCATATCACAGAGATGCTGAGATAATACTACAACACAAGAATTAAAAGGCATAATTTGCACACAATGAAGAAGCGAGGGAATCAAAAAAGAAGACAAAAGTGAACAGTAATGCGAAATTACTCGATAATGTTGCTTATCATCAAACTGAGGAGTGCGTTAATTTGAAACGCTCGGTCTTGAAAGATACTGCTTCGGTGATAGTAGTTTGTTCATGGTTGCAGTTGGCAGATTTCCTTGTGTGGTAAAGTCAACAACGGGGAAAACATGTTTCGGTGAGGTTAAGCGACCTGTACACTGGAACCGAGGTCGTACAAGCAAATGCGAAGCTAGTCTTCTGCCGCTCCCTATGGTGTGAGCAAGGCTGCCATATACACAGTAAAAGACATTGCCGAGAAATAGCCCCACTGGACCGGGTCGTTGGATTAAGCTGGTGTAGCGCCGCCTACCGTACTGCGTAATGGGGCGAGCAAGCACTGAGGAGCTGTAAGATGCTCGTCACGTGCGTGCACGAGCCACGTGAGTGTTGCACGTGCAGGCACGTCGCCCTCCCCCCACCCCCACCCCCACCCCCACGCTCCCACGCACTAAACTGTGCGCAGACTGAGGGGCCACTGCTTTCCTCAATGGCGCTTTTCATCCTCCTTTCACATAAGGCGTCCACGTAAACACACTGCCAGATACCTAACACGCCAACATCGGATTAAAAGTGCCTAAGTCGGATCCAATAAGTCCCCATGTCCATCAGATATTCACTCTTACAGCAGAGAATTTTAGTCAAATCAACCGTTCTTAACGTCAGTCTGATATCGAATGATACTTGTGTAGGGAATATACCGAATCTTCAAGAACCTGAGAAGAAAGTGTTTGAACACTATGCAATTCTTCAAGAATGGCACCAACAAATATAGAAGCAGTGTTACGGCTCCACTGTTAACAAATTTTGTTTTCAGAATTGCCGAAACGTAAATGCACATAAAATACTGCGACGCTGGAAAAATCTGATGCCAAATACCCTTTCACTGTACCCTTGGTATCTGTAAATGATACCAACAATGATTTTTCGCACCAGAAGATTATTCTTTGTTCCGACTCCTATCCGGTTAAGTTAGTCTTTATATGGATACAATAATCAGAGCAACAAGATACAGTTCTCAAAGATACGCACACAAAAAATACCATTAAAATCTTCCAGACGATGGTATTCTGTAAGTCAACTCGTTTGATTAACGTCTACATCTTATACATGTTACTAAATATTTAATTACACAGCCATCACAAGACATTCTTCGCCAAATCACCGGTTCTCTAGTTCAGTTGAAAATGTCACTCACTGTGCGAAACTTCTTCAGGAAAAAACTCGACGCTATGATGGTAGAATTCTTAAAAACCAAACAAGTACTGGCTATTTATAAGAATCCCGCCACAAAAATGTTAAGACCGTAAAAAAGTACAACACTTTCTTCGCGTGACACTAGAAAGCTTTTTTACATATTTTATAATAAAATTTCACTGCATGTTACACAGGTTATAATCACGAGCAAGTTCCCAAAAAGAAAACAGTGGCTGAATAGATGAAACTCCGTTCTTTCTACATCCTCAACAACAGTCAAGTTATCAGAATGAAGCTTTAAAAATTTCTCCCTCCCATTTCAACCAAATAAACGCGGATATGAGATTATAATCACCTAGACCAATAATATACTCCAGAACAATGCAAAGGACAAACGCTCGTGTGAATCTCACCCGGCAACGGAGTCTGGCTAGGCCACCGATGTGCCGCATGTATACAGCCAATTGTCTACCTTACAGGCGGTTGTAAGGTTCGGATCTTTATGACCAAAAAAATAGAGAAATATGCAGACAAATATGACCTTAACAATGAGTAAATATGACCAGAAAAGACAATATACGACCAAACAGTTAAATTTACTATGCATCTAAACATTCTCAATTACACATCATTTATTTCATCTAGTAGTGTCGCTTTGATGTGGACGGTATAATTTGCTTCCGTGCACTCACTGCACCGTTGGGAAATTAAATTTTAAATCGTTTTGTTAAAGTCACTTTAATTTCAGGTAATTTACAGAATAGAACTCTTTCATCTGTACTTAAATACTCCTCTCTAAATTCCCTTACGTAACTTTACACTTTCAGAAAATTTTATTTTCAGCATGGTGGTAGGTCTACTCACTGATCCACTGCAGATTCAACGATGACTGAGAATATTTCATTGAGACATTGGTTGACGCGGATCGACACAGGCATGCTTCTGCTGCACTGTCGAGATTAAAAGGCGGGCGGAACATTAACGTTTAGAGAGTGACAATAATGGATAACTTCAATTCTTGACTGGTGAATTCTAACCACAGAGTAAGTTTTTTTTCCGACATGTACAGCAGAAGTACAGGTCTATAAATAGTTATTTTAATTTCCTCTCATCTATATCTAGTGAATTCCCGGTACTATTAAAAAACTACCAGATTTTTCCTCAAAATATGACCATATGACCACAAATATCATCGAAATATGACCAAAACTAGGAAAATGGTCTGAATATGCATTTGTATGCTATATAAAATACATTTAAATACAATCAGAAACGTTGAATCAGTGTTCAATTCAGCATTTCAGCTCAAAAAGAAGCCAGGAAAAGAATATGACTTTTCCTAAAGATCCGAACCCTAGTCATTACTAATCTCACCGACCGATACTAGCACCAGAGGTGCGAACATTGAATCTGTTAATCAAACCCGCTGCATATCTAAGAAAATGAGAAAAGGGGGTCATGATAAATATTAATGACTGAAGTTTTATAATAAAAATAATTAAAAAAAACAGTGCAGTTCTGTTCATTGCGTATTCACTGCCTACAGAATTTAAGATTCACGTATTTTCGAGGTAATCGTAATGAAAGATTTACGGAAGTAAAAGCTATTTGTGTAATACTTAAGATGTTATTTCTGTTTCTTTGGCTTCAAACATTTAAAGCAATAGGCAACGATAAGTAACAGTGGTAGGTCCAGCCACGACAGAGGCCGTTACCACGTCGCAAGAACACAAGAATTTACTTTTATCTTGATTATTTAATATAATTATAGAAATTTTTTTGGAGTAAAATAAACTAAGATAAAGGATCATGTGGTCTTAATGACTTGGTGACAGGGTGTCGGAGACAATATTTATCGTGCCAAATAGCGTTGGTAGTTAATATGAGGAGAATGTTGTGGTGAAGCTCTTAGGATGACGAGTAGAATTGGCAGTGGAGGTTAATTTACAGCAGATTCCAGACACAGGACTGGCTGTGTGAGCGTCCTTTGAAGGGGCAGCTGCTTCGGCCGTTTAGCAAAGGGAATGTGGTGTTTGCATACCGAGCTGATTGCCGGAGCTCTCAACGGGTAATTGCGCAGGGCACAATAGAAGACTAGGGGCCAGCAGTCGTAACAGAAGTACAGTGAGTGAGCAACCTCGGAGCGTATCAAAAAATGCAAACACTGCGCACCGTACATATTTTCCTTTGCTCATCTACGTCACCAACAAAACAGTAAAATCTACATTAGAAGTTTGACGAGTCTTCTTGTTTTTGGTGATTGCGAACCTATTTTGACTATTCCGCTATGATGTCTGTGAGTAACGTGACAGCAATTTTGTTTCTGAACTCTCAATTAGCTTAGTAGTCGACACTTTAAAACGAAATTTTAAGTTCACACTCGTTTAAGGGGATTCGAATTTTTTTTTATAGCTATACGCAATTTATATTTCAGATTCCTTTTTTTATTCAATTTATATTAAGTAACCGCTCCCAATTTTAAACTAGAAATGTCGATATATTAAAAAGGGGAGATAAAAGTGTCATGATTCAAAATACTGGAGTGAGTTATTATATTGTATCAAGAGTTTAACCTTCTACATCTGCGATATGAATCAAAACATCCTGCTGAATATTCATATTTATCAATCATTTATATTTTTTTTAGTCGATCCCATTTTGGCTTTTACTGGCCAACGTAATGTCGTCGTTAACAAGGCGTGTTTTTAACAATCCTACCCTGTGGCCCTGTTTCTGATTTTAAAATATCAAGTTTCGTAATTATGAATAAGACATGAATGTGAGTTATAACCAGGACACCTGCATTTTACTTAATAACTGGGGAAATGATATATGGCGTTCAATGCTTTATGGAGGACCTCCCTCCATGAAGAATGCGAATTATAAAGCGTCGTTGTTAATTTCATATTCACTTTGCGATTATAAAATCAAAGCGAGGGCCCGTTAGATGGGAGATCGCGCGTTTGAATTCCCGTCCGGCAATCCAGAACTCAATTTTCCATTGATTCCCGAAATCACTTCAGGCGAATGCGGGATGGTTCCTTCAAAAATCCATGGCCGAATTCATTCCCATTCCTCGTCCTTAATTCTCTCCCGCCTGTATAACCTCGACGCCGAGGAGGCGTAAATCCATAGTAAAGGAAAACTAAGCACAAGATTTAACCTAAATGGAGGTAATAATTGTCCGGTACACGTGCGGATACCATGCTACACTCGTTCAAAAGTTCGTTAATTGCAGAGTTCTAGAAGAATACTTGCAGTCCGATTTGTCATGAAGGCCTCAGCAGGCATCACTGAGAAATCAGATCAATCGTTACGTGACTGACATGTGGGGTTCAGGTCTTATTTGCTCGGATGATTACTCCCGGCTTTATCTAAAAACAACGTGAGTGTCTATTTTATTTATCTACGTAATATAACTTTCGAATTAAATTAATAGATCCCGCTTACGTGTTAATTACGCGATCGGCAAAAGAAATAGTCTTATTTATTATATAAGAGTATCGATACAGACGGAAATAAGTAGGGCTATCCATATTTTGGCGGCAAATATGTAAAGCATTGATCTGATAATCCCAGAACAAGAAATTTAAACTATTCAGTAAAATTTTACGTCTTTACTGGGAGACTGTATTCAACAGGAGTTGCCATCAATCATTCCTATGTGAACCATCATTGGTACACATATTCGTGTTGGAAAATACAGCAGTCATTAACCTTGCACTTGGATGAACACAATAGAAATTTCATTTCGATCTGTTATTATTTTTATTTTATATATTTCTTTCACTTTACACTAAGGCTGCTGAAGAATTATGTGTCTGCTACATTTTTATTAAGAAAAGAAGAGATTAAGCATCCAAATGTCGTGTAGAGGGATTAAAGTAAAACTGTTGTTGATGAGAAATGGCACTTCCAGCTTACCATACGAGATGTCGAGCAGAATGTGTTTGACAAGGCAAAGTAATTATCAGGTTGTTATCAGTGAGTCAATTTTATCTGCGTCCCTATGAAAACAGAATGCCTTGGTCAAAGCGATGTTTATATCTAAATCGAAAACGGGGTGCAACAGAATCTTTGGTACTGTACGCTATATATATATTCGCATACATCGTTGGATTATGTTTCACGATCGACTTTGATACAAGTTCAGGTGAACCTTGTACTAATATTTCTAGAGAAAACTTTATTACTGAGTGGGATGTATTATCGAGAAACTGTTGTTGGTTATTAATAACAGTCATAGAAAAAGATGAAAGTAAAATACTGGCAAAATATTGAAATGCTAACTAAAAAAGTAACTTAGTCCGCACCCCGAAGATCGGATGGATTCTCTCGAAGGATGCATACTTGTAGTAAGCCACTATATCCTAGGTAGGGCGGCCAGTTTATATCGTATCGGACCTAAATTTTAACGTGGAAACTTAACCACGGAATTGGAATACTGCAAACTGAAATACCACAACAGTGCACTTGTGCAGGAAGGATTGATTGTATTTGTAAATGAGTTATAATCTCCGTGGTTTTACCAGAGGCCTGCTGCCATTGAATAGCTAGCAATGTGAACTGAAATAACGCGAAACTTAGTAAACTGAAAGAGGAAGTCTTCCCCATTTCGAGTGGACTTGCAGGGATATTTACAGCTGTTTGGAACAATGGTATCAGACTAAGAGCGGAGGATCTAAGAACACCATCTGATAAAAGAGCAATCACTGATCAACATAAGTAACATACATTTTGGAAGAACCTCGAGCTGGCGATATCGTCACGCCAGTTAAACATAACTGTTACAGGCAATGTATATAGACCCGATCTGATACGCGAAAACGGGAGCAACATTTGAAGCCTACTATGACATATGTTTGTTAGGTACTGACGTCTAAACGTTTGATTCCTCTGTAGTTCGTAGTTTAAATGGAATAAATACGGATATAAATCTTTATAATAGGGTTCCTATTAACGTCTTCAGAGTAAATGGGGAAGTAATAAGAATTTAAGTTTTTGATGTTGATAAATTCACAGAAGGATAAAAGTTATGAGAGTGCGTCTGCACCTTCCGTCAAGAAGAAGAATGTAGTCATATGTGTAGGAATGTAAAATTACTATACACCGCGTGAACTGCAGTGATGTCTGTGGAGGGAATGTGCACGAGGTGATAAACCGTCTGGTTTCCAGTGCGGACACGCGTCGCGCGGCGCAGTGGTCCATCACAGACTTTACGCCGGATCACAATGCCTGCAGCTGTCACGCAGCTGTCTGCTATCGGATTCCCACCACAGTTCACAAACGTCAATGCTCGCTAGCTACAACTCTTCCCTAGGAATTTGTATTCAAAGCGGTTGGTTGCTTTGGACCCGTACTGCTCGCGTTTACATAAAACATGTAAGGAAAACATCGTCCATTGCATGAAAGCAAAGGTAAACCCAACACAAGCTTGACACGAGACCTTAAACAACCTATTGTCGGCAGATGCTCTTCCTTAAGTGTAATTGTACTGATTACAGTGCTTATCGTGCGACCTGTATGGAGGGTGAGTAGTAACGGGAGGACGCGAGTTCGAATCCCCGTCCAGCCATCCAGGTTTCGGTTTTCCGTAGTTACCCGTAACCAACAGAAGCAAACGTAGCGATGGTTCTTTTAAAAGACCATGACCGAATTCCTTTCCGTTTCTCCTTCCCAGCCCTTCCTTCTCCTAACGATGTCAACGAGGCTTAAAGCAATAAAAGGAAAGAAAAAAATTAATGGACCCGGTGAAGTTGGAACAAAGCGGGTTCAAAACCACCATCAGCAAAAAGGCGATTACTGTATTGTTTCAACTTTCGTTCTTAAAAAAAGACTTTATAGAAACACAATAAAAAATCGCAAAAGCACAAATATAACACGATTCGCAGGCAGGCGCCTACATACAGTACCTCCCGGCCCCTCTTGAGCGTAAATCATCACTAATCACACGACACAGTGGTAGCAAGAAGACTCATTTGTTTGGCACCGAATTCACCTGCACGTTGCTAAAACTTGGATCGCTAAATTCACCGAAGGCAGGATATATTAGGGAACCGCGTGACTTTTAAACACGGTGGCTGCAAACAGAGTAGGTAAATAGACACGAGAAAACTAGCGTCTGATGCGGCCATGGAACGGAAAAAAATCTGTCATGACTAAATAACAATACCTACATTCATATTGGTTTTTTCACGTTTCGCAGTCGTCAGTTAAACAACTTGAATGCAGCGTTAACGAACCTGTTTTCCATTGAGATTTACTATCGAAGAATGGGAGAAACATTTTTGCAGTCCTCTGTACTAAATATTATACTGGTTTTCTTCTTCTCAATGAATATATGTAGGTGCAGTATTTTGCGGATTTATCCATTGTTTCATTTGGTAGCATTAAATTTAGGTTTCCAAACCGTTTTCAGCCCATTCATTTATCGAGTCTACAATGCCATTAGATCTAGACAGCCCCCTGGAGATCGTCCATAGGCTATCGATGAATTTGTTTGCTGTAGGAACCACACGGCCATCCTGATCTGGGTTTTCCATGGTTTTTCCAGATCATTCCACGCGAATGCTGGGATGGTTCCTCACAATAGCCCATGGGCGCATCCTACCATATCCCGTATATCCCTTCCAAACTATTATCCTTTCGGATAGGTGCAATGCACCCTCTGCCACACACTTTTAGTGAATCGCAGAGTAATAGTAATAGTTCACACTCCCATGCAACAGAGCATTTTTTTCTGGAATATGAACTGCTTGGATGGAACACTACAAGAGATTTCCGTATTAGTCTAGGTGGCTACACGCTAACACCGAGAGAGAGAAAGGAACTCTACCTCCGCCGATCAACGCAGTCGTTAATAATGAGGATCTACTTCATGCAACTCAATAGGTTTTTTGGTCTTAAATCTCACTGAGAAAAAAGTAGTTTGAGGTTAATAAAGTAATAAGTTTATAACTGTATTCAAGTTTTAGTATGACACACACTTTCAGAATAAACTGTGGAAATTCCAAGAATACTTGCAAAGTTTCCATTATTAATTACTTCTTAGGCCTGCTTCACACTGAGAAATTCTCAGGATACGTGGTGGAGACTTGAGTATATTGAGAGTATCCAGCAAATCACTTCCAGTGTTGTATAATGAGGGAGGCACAAACGGCGCCACTCCCAACAGACGTGTATCCTATCAGTCTCACGCGACCTGCAAGGAAGTCGGCCGCCAGTCGCGTCTCTTGGGAGTCTTGTGAAACATACCGGATGAACACGCGTACAACGTTAAGTTTGGGGTGAAGATGAGAAACGAGTACGTGTAATTAGTATCCAGTAATTTTCTTTATCATTTACAAACTATTTCAAACAGGATTTAATTAATATTTGGCTTTAAAAGACTTGTGTAAGATTCTAACATTGTTAAATTGTTCCTTGTACTCATTGTTCGGGGTAGCGCAATATTATTTAGTTCATAGTTTGGATGGAACATTCAGTCTTCATCGTTTGGTTAGTTTAAATAGTTAACAAATAATATTAATCAACAGCTAGCATTTTGTAGCAATCAGTCATAAGCATATCCAACAGCTGAAACAGCTAAATTAAGACACTACTCAAATGACGGCATAACAAAAGATCTGAGCAGGGAATTGATGCCTCCGTTTTAAAGTGTCTGAATCTCTATGGTTTGACTGAAAGGAGTTGAAAGTGCACTACAACTATGCTTATGCTTGTTTAGTATATCTGGACAACGCTACGACTCCGTAGTTCGGATTGCAATTAAAACTAGAAATCCCCTCTATCGGGTAGTACTACAGAACTAGCTTAGGAGGTTGGTACTAAAGCGAACGGAGAAGCTGGTAGAAACCCTGCGATAAAATCCGTAAATCGATAGGGAATTACTAATACAGGATGCCCACAATATCCTGGTATCGTTACAGTAAAACACACCTTTTAAACTATGACATTAAGCAACATTTTCTACAACTCTCGCAGTTTTCTTTACATCTGCTGCAGATGACGACACCACAGGAGAACGCCAAATTTAGAGTCTGATAAATAATCAGTAACTGTCCAGTGACAATCCCGTTGGCAATATGAAAGAGATCCTCCATCCAAACCGACCACAATTACATGGGTCACGAAATTTAAACGCAGACTGGTAGTGTAACGTACGTGCCACGGAGTGGACGAACAGGTATGTAGCAAGTAATTGTCGACAATGAGAATGTTGCATTTCAAAGAAGCCCTCGGATATCGGCACTTTGTGCTTCACGGAAACTGCATGTACCGAATAAACATTTCATAAAGTCCTCCATAAGCGGATATATCTTCAGACTTATAAATTACAACTTACGCAACCTTTGAAGACAAATGACTTTCCTGAGAGTCCTGAATTTGCTGATTCCGTGCGGGCCCAATTTAATACGATAATGTGTACGTGCAGAGGTTTGTGTCCTCTGAAAATACGCACATGTTCGTGATAGCCCCAAAGTCAGCGTTTGGAGTGCTCTTATGCAGGACAGAATAATCGGCCCATTTTTCTTTGCTTACAAGATAATTATAGGAGCAATTTACTGCTACATGATTCATGAGAAGCTACTACATCAGGTGTTTAATCCGCAGCCAGCCACAATGTTCCAACGAGACGTTGCGCATACTCATTGGTCGAGTTTTACTAGGTGTTTGTTGAGTAGACATTTCTCTGGGAGACAGATTGGTCGTGATGGATCAACAACCTGCCCACCGCAATCCGCAGTTATCTCAGCCTTTGATTTTTTTCTTGAGATGCCACGTCAAGAATCTGCCTACCAAATCCCTGTTCCATACTGCATTTTGCGACACTTTTTAGAAGGACAGTTGCAGTAGTTCATTGCAGCAGCTTGTGTGAAGCTGGAATATTGTCTCGATATTCCGAAGGAAACTGTAGGTGCACATGTTGAAGTCTGACAGATGCAGAACATGTTGCAAATAACCGCATGACTGACTCATATAATTTCATTTTAACGGACTTTGTGGGCACCCTGTATTATTAAAATATTTGTAAATATTCTCTTTAAAGATACTAAATTTAATAAATTGTGTGCCTACTACCTGTGCTTGCGCACTTTAGTAAGGTGTAGCTTCTTTGCTCAGACGTAAACAAAAACTTGATTTTTGTGTGTATTAACTCCGATTGAAGTTGTTGAACGTCAACTAGTACTTTCAGCATAGCTCATTTTCAAGTAGGCTGTTGATGAGTTAGACAACTTAAATATAGATACGGGTGAGTATGATTCTATAAACACAGCTGTCCCAATTTTTCGTCCGGTTTATTATAAACGAGGAATGATAAGTGACGCTCTTTTTCATCCTGTAGTTATTGAAATAAAAGCTTTTTTTTATGGAGTCGAAGATTACTGCAATATGTGGCCAAACTTCGATGGTGTCATCTTCATCTCGAATGAAGTATAAAGTTTTGCTGACAGGCAAAATACATTTGCTAATAATACTTTTTTTTTTTTTTTTTTTTTTTTTTTTTTTGCAACCATCAGAGTGATGTTGATAAAGAGAAGCATTGTATAGAAAAAAATGTTTGAATAGTGAAACTGACGATCCAGAATTCGCATTTTCAGAATAAATTTTAGGAGTATCTAAATATTATATATATATATTTCTCCCCCTATGAATCAACTAGTTGATACGGACGTACGAATTGCGAGGAAAAGGAATTGTGTGGTAGTGGAGCGATGCGGAGCGTTTAAGTGGAGGATGCGGAAGGTCAGAGGAAGAGGACGAGCTCGTTGAGTGTAACCAGATAGCGGCGGCTAATGGCTGCGCCACACACCGCGTCACAACTCAGTTACGACTGCGGAGTGCCGAGCAAGTGGCTACACCCCACACTGACTTCCATACAAATAAGACACTACCCAGTCCCGGAATTGGGCTGCATGTGTTAATGCCGTTGTAGCTACGACAGGCGCGTCTTCAACTGGAGTTCTCATGCGGAAAAATTCAGAGTCTCCCACTCTCACAATGACGCCAAGCCTAGCGGCTGCTCATCTGATATTGAGGGAGACTCGGGTTAGGTTTCGAGCTATACAATCGAGATTACTGTTTTCGATGTCTCTTTTCGAAATTAGTTTAGCTTAATTCTAGACTGGTTTCATTTGCAAAGGCGATGGCTCGTACATAGTCTTATCCAGGTAAAATCCCTTAATAATAATAGGTTTAAACTAGTTTGGTCAAGTGCTAGTCACTCTCCCACACTAGTCTATTGTGTTGGGAGTACTCAGTTCTTCCCGAGTACTTGTTTATGTCTAGCAAAACTACATCAAGCTGCTTTCTTTGATGATAAAAGTACTACGATTCGCATATTGTTATTTCCTTTCACTTTCTGCTTCTTCCATGCTTGTTGACTGCCACTGCTGGTGCTTTCAATTTATGGATACTCATCAACAATATCCCCAATCGTAAAATAATTGTTTCCTCTCGCTGTTGTTGAAATATTTGAAACAATAAGCGTGTACAGCTGATGAGTTTTGAATACATTAAAAATTCTTAAAATTGATTTTCCAAAACTCAGCACCTCAGTCAAAATACATACTTAAACCACTACGAAAGTACTGTAGTTTCAAGACACTACTTGTGACAGGACGAGAAGCAATGGTATCATTCTTTATGGCTTAAACGACACGGTCAGTGTCACGTTTAGCAGCTATGGAACTGAGAAAATCAAACAACTCATTAAATAGGAACAACTTTTACTGTTGAATCTTGTTTATCACGTATCGTAATTTGGAGCAACTGGTGCATCGACACCATCCACCGTAAGACAACGCGGCTCACACTCCGAGAATCCTATCTGCATTAGTAGCAGGAAGATCTGCAGACGAGAATCGACCACTTGTCCTTTTCACTCCGCCGATGTCGAAGTTATCTTCCATACGAACACTTGGCGGCGTCTGACGAACCACTCTTTTGGAGGTTCTGAACGTGTCGTAAAGTGGAGACGTGGCTTCTGCAGCTGTGCAGTGAGCTGCAGGTCGATTCTTGCAGAAGGTGACACATCGCCGAGAGCGGTGCATTTAGGCCAACAGTGCAGTATGACGTGGCGGCGCCAGCGGTCCCATCAGAAGGCTGGGAGTGCCTTCAAACCAACTGCCTATACCTCCATTACTTCAATACTTTTTAGATTGTATTCTGTGACTTTTCATTCAAAGTTCACTATACATCACTGGAGCTACTGGCAATAAAGTTACTTGTTCCAGCCGGATGTGATCTTGTTAAGAGAAGATGACCTAACTAAACAGAAATTTGGTACCCAAAAAACAGTAAAACAGATTTAAACAGTAATAAGGAAGAAATAATGGTTCTGGTGAAGAAACTAATGTAAATCATTCATTTGTAACAGGTTTTCTTCTGGTCCCTATCCGCTCCGGATGCCGGCAACCATCTTGGCTGTCTTATCTCTATTAGTTGTCGCTCGGATTAGCTCTGTAGTTGTTTTGGAGGTCCAGGATCTCTGATTTTTTAGCCATGCAGTTCTTCTCCTACCAGCACATCTCGTCCTTGGTAATTTCCCCTGGAGAACAAACTGCAGGAGTTCGTAACGGCTATTGTTCCTCATGATGTGGCCAAGGTACTGCAGCCTCCGTGTTTTTATGGTGGTTAATATTTCCATATTATTTTTCATTTTGCGGACCACTTCAGCATTGTAACAGCTAAGCGATCTTGGTTTGAGAAGATTTTTGTGACCAGATGAACATAATTATTAATTTATGGGCGATAACCAACAAAGTGAATTTTATGTTACTGAAAGCATTGTCAGTTAAAAAAGAAAAAAAGAGAGAAAAAAAACAGATGTAGACGTTAGAACAGTAATTGATACATAACCTTGAATTTCATCCACTGAATATTAAGTAAGCAGCTTTCATGTGTAATGAATTTGAACCCGAGTATCAGAGATTGATGGATTTAATATTAATGCAACCATCGCACTAATGAGGTGTCTGTGTTCACTTTAAACCTGTCCGAGGACAATATCTCTGTTAATCACACAGCTCAGAGAAAGCTACAGACGTGTGCAACCACTCGGACGAACGACAAACAGTTCAATGAGCATTCTGACATCGTCTGATTGGCCTACTTCCTCACAGTGTGACAGTAACACGCAGCTTTCACCATAAGTAAAACTTTGAAACGACACCTGTTCATAATCAGCTTCGTGTAAAGTCATTTCATTGGCAATTTCGAGTCTTGTTAGTAGACTGAGCTTGCAAGGAATGATTAGTCTTGAATAAATTCTTGCTGTATTGTCTGTTGTCGACGGTTTCTCAGTTGCAGACGCTTTCGGAGGGGGGGGGGGGAACAAAGAAGGAAAAGCTTTTTTCTACACTCCGTTAATCATGACTTAAACGTAACAAACCACGGAGTTTGGCACTTGGGAAAAGCGGGTTCGATCCCTGTTTCCACCAACCAGATTGAAGTTTCCCATGGATTCCCAATACCACTCCAAGCGAATTCCGGTGTGGTTGCTTCACGAAAAACATGGCCGGTTCGGTTTCCTTCCCGACCCTTCTCTCGCCCTCATCCTCTTTCGGCTATAATGATCTTGTTGTCTACGAGCGTTAAAGCCTGTACAGAAATATATCGTCATCCACGACTTTTAATCGTAGTACAGAACTGTCTGGACGTATCCTCCTGCGGAAATAATATGGTTTCTCAGCCATGTGGCTTTTAGATATTGATTCACAATTTCTCATTGATTCTGAAGATGCAAAAAACTTCTCAGCACTTGGGACAGCGTAATAATAGCAACATGTTTCGAGCCCACTCATATGAACTATTATGCATACTGAAAGGAATCGCAGCCATGTAATAATAATAATTTCGTGTGGTCTCAATGACCTAGTGACAGAGATTGTTATCGGCAGAACGATGCGCCTGTATCGCACCCGCCTAACACAGCCTGATAATCATACCAGGTATCTACTGATTAACACAGAATCCGCACCACGGAGCGTTCTAGCATCTTCAATTAACAAAGCAAAGCTTTGCCAGAGGTGAAAGTTAGTTTTAAGGCTCCCGCCATTACAATCGGGACCGGTATGCAAACCAGGCACCTCCCGCACGCCAGTCAAGAACCTTAACCAGACCGCTCAGCCGTGCAGTAGTTCAACAGGAATTATTATTTTTCGTGAGGTAACGACGATTTTCGTAGTCATCAGATATTGCCAACAGAATCTGAAATTTGTATTGAATCTTCCTCAGTTTTGGAAACAATTTAAAAAAATAAACATTTTTTAGAGTTATGGCACCGGCTTAAAGATGGATGCTGATACAGTCGTTGTTTCAAATTGACTCCGCCGATCTCTCCCTAAAAAATAAAAAAACCAATATCTCGTTTTATGGCTATATCTCATTTTATTGACTTTGCCCTAAGTCCAGTTCCGAAGCTACTTCACCCAATTGTTGCATAGACAGTGAAGGAATTTGGACGTGGCCTCTACGAGACAACATTCCGCTTAAGTGATTTCGGGTAGCTGGCCTGGTGAACGAACCCGCATCTTGCCAAAAGCACGGTGCATCTAAGCTGGCGCACTGTCACCAGTCCGGAACATACAACAGCCGAGGTGCGAGAGAGTGGTTACTATATAACTGTTGTAATGGAAGCGCTAGGAGACAGAAGGGAATCTGTAACCCGGCTCAGACCTCTTAGTTCAACTGCAGCGCAGCACCCGACACGGCGTCACAACGTAAATCTATAACACGGCGAGCAGGCTTCAAGTGTTTTACTATCGTAAATGGTGTATTATGTCAACAGGTTTATGGCACCAAAAGTCAGTTAAAACTTTATATTTAAAATACCAGCCGAAACAAGTATTCAGTTATTTCCAAGATTACTATACTATTGTATCAGTGGAGTTAAATTCAGAATCATTTAAAGATACGATTCGGATGAAGAGATTGCTGGGAGTGAAGAAGGCGTATACTGGCAATGAGGCTTGATTAGAATAAGAAGCAGTATATGGAAAGGAAGAGACGAGCAAGTTGGTACTTCATTTTCTGTTTTAGATGATGAAGTCAGAGAATATATTAAACAATATACAAGAAACATTAAAGGAATTAAAAATTTAAACTTTTTAAGGCCATTGTAAGTGAGAAGTGAAATTTTTATCGTATAATTTAATATTAAAAAATTATTAAATCAAAAAAGTTGGGTGTATGCTCCATCATCATATATATATATATATAAAATTTACACTCATTTTCTGATGATATGGAAAAAATAAATACTTCTGACACTACATGGAGGAATTGAGCATAAATTGTCATTATATATACTGGTAGATCAAGTGGAGGATGTGCACTATCATCTATTTAACCGAATCATTACTCACCACAAGAAAGTAATAATTAAACTGTAACATTAGTTCCTACTAAAATCTCTAGTTGAAAGTAATAAAGAATGTAAATACGACGCCATATGTGTAAATGACAATTTGGAAGATGCCTTATTTCCCACCTTGTATTATGGATTACAGGTTATCCGTAATGCCCTTTGCACTGTGCGTGTTGCGTCACAGTGGATTAATGGCATTTCTCAATCAGCAGTTAAGATCAGAGAGAGGGCTATTCAATTCCGCGGGGCAAATAGTGTGCGGCTTCAATTATGGCTTGATGCGCTCCGTGTAAACAATGGAGTGGGTTCGCAATTAACCGCGCGGAGGCGTGCCGTGCGACAGAGCACGGCCGCGTAATTGGCGCGCCTCACGCACCACTACTGTGCGTGCTGCGTGCTGCGCGCCTCAGATAAGGCGCGATCCCAGCGCAATAGTACCGCATCTAGACACCACGCCACACAATACACAGCTACAAGTGCGTATATACAACGAAATTCCAGTGCATATCTGCACTGTCCAATAAACTAGTTGATCGACAATTACACTTCAGTGCCAAAGTCATAACAGGATCAAACGGGAGAAGACTGAACAGCTCCAGGGTGACCTGGATAGAAAATCCAACTGGGAAAATCAACATCAAATAAAGAGAAATGCCATGGAGAGTCAGCTCATTAGGTACACAGATAAAAAACTAAAGGTTGTTTATAATTAAAAGGTGTCGACAGAATTGCTTTTTGAAGGCTTGAAGTGTAAATATTCTGTCATAACGTTTGGTAATAAACTCAGTTAGGAAGAACACATTGGGTAGGTGGTAGGAAAAGGTTACAATATTCTTCATTTAATGGAGAGGGTGTACCAGAGAAGTAAGGGAATTGGGTTATAAACCTTTCCGTTAAGACCATTCCTTGAATATGGTGGTGTAGATTAGAACCTATATGCTGTGTATGAAATAATGGAGTTAGAAGAGAGTGCAGAGGAGAGCACCTAGATTTGTTAGCGGGAATTACTGCTGGGAGTGTATAGGGCGTGTTTTGGTGATGGGACTTGGAAAAATATTGGTGTAAGAATTAGGAGTAGTGTATGGAAGGAAAACATGACCATGGACACAAGCTGGCCCTCGATTTCATGCAGCAGTGGGAGGGTAAGGGTTTCAGGGACCCGAATAAGTTAGCAAGGGAAGTGATAAATAATTTACCAAAAGCGCTGAAGGAATTTAAAATTCGAAAATTGATAAGATCGATGGGGGGAGGAATTTTGAGACTCAAAATATATAATAAAGAAAATTAAGACTGGAAAATGCCAATTAGATGACTAGTGAAGTTCCAACTGGAGCATGCGCTCCATCGCAAATAATGATTCATTTCAATTCAAAGTCATGGGATAGAAAAATCCAAATATCGAGATGACGGCTCCAACACGAAGAAACGAATAAATGTGCCGCGTAATTTCGGGACTTTCCTTTGAAGTCTGGTAAGTAGTGTGAAAGGTCTTCTGAAGGGATTATGTGGGCGCTAAATGAATTAACGGACTCTGAATTTGGAATGGTAGTTGGCGCTTGAAAAATGGGCCATGTCCATTTCGGAAATTGCTCGTGAATTCTGCATGCATCGATCCACAGCATGGAGAGTGTGCCGTGAATATATAATAAGCGGCGTTACATCGCAAGTAGGACAACACAGTGGCCGACCACGTCTACCTACTGACCGGGACCGCGACGTCTGCGTCGAGATGTCGGTGTCGATAGACAGGCGGCACTGCCTAGAAAAACAGCAACACTCACTGTCGGACGTACGATAGGCGTATCCGTGAGAAAAATACAGCGAAATTTGCGTTGATGTGATGTGCCTTTGCTAACAAAACGCCTTCAGCTAAAGCGCCTCTCCTAGTCTGGTGAACATATCGGTTGGACTCTGGATGATTGAAGAAAGCCTGCATGTTCAGATGAGTGGCGACTCCAGGAGGTTCGAGTGTGGCGTAGACCCCACGAGGTCGTCAGGAAGGCGCTGTACAATCT
This sequence comes from Vandiemenella viatica, assembly GCA_031002005.1. NCBI lineage: Eukaryota > Metazoa > Arthropoda > Insecta > Orthoptera > Morabidae > Vandiemenella > Vandiemenella viatica. The sequence continues at coordinate 320,484,617 of JARYHS010008074.1, forward strand.
TGTAAGAGCTCCATCTTGGTATGTACTGTGTTTACAATGGAAGTACTGTGACCTCTGGCCAAGTACTGAATCGACCGTTGACTGGAAATGGTCGTATTCAGTTATTTGGAGACAGTTTGCAGTCATTCAAGGGCTTCATGTTACCAAATGACGATGGATTTTCTCAGAGCGACAGTGCAGCATGTTACCGGGATAAAATCGTTCACAATTAATTAGAGGAACATTTTGAAAAGACACGGCTGCAGAGGAAACGTAGTCAGAATATTTTTTTCAGGGACTTCCGACGATTTTTTGAGCCAGTGCTAAATCGGGTCACTGCACTTCGCCAGACAAAAGAAAGTTCAGATCTATATTAGGAGGTATCCCATGACTTTTGGCACTTCAGCGTATTTCACCAATAATTGAAGAAAATTTTCGGATCTCGACACCAAATTTTATTTGCATTTTGAAACAAAAACAAAAGTTTGTTGTACTGTCCGAACGATGAGAAGTGTGCTACAGTTCTTGATACGTATGCCAGATTTTTTTTTTTTTTTGGTGTCGTCAGTCTCTCGACTGGTTTGATGCAGTCCTCCATCCCTTCCTATCTTGTACTAACCTTTTTATCTCAACACAACCCTTACAACCCACGTCCTCAATAATTATCAACTTCATTATTCTAATCTCTATCTTCCTCTACAGTTCTTACCTTCGACTGTTCACTCCACTAACAAGTTAACCAATCCTGCATGTCTCAAAATATATAAGACATATATACAGGGTGTTACAAAAAGGTACGGCCAAACTTTCAGGAAACATTCCTCACACACAAACAAAGAAAATATGTTATGTGGACACGTGTCCGGAAACGCTTACTTTCCGTGTTAGAGCTCATTTTATTACTTCTCTTCAAATCACATTAAACATGGAATGGAAACACACAGCAACAAAACGTACCAGCGTGACTTCAAACACTTTGTTACAGGAAATGTTCAAAATGTCCTCCGTTAGCGAGGATACATGCCTCCACCCTCCGTCGGATGGAATCCCTGATGCGCTGATGCAGCCCTGGAGAATGGCGTATTGTATCACAGCCGTCCACAATACGAGCACGAAGAGTCTCTACATTTGGTACCGAGTTGCGTAGACAAGGGCTTTCAAATGCCCCCATAAATGGAAGTCAAGAGGGTGGCGGTGAATCGAGGAAGTACAGTACATACTAACGAAACTAAAATGAGCTCTAACATGGAAAGTAAGCGTTTCCGGACACATGTCCACATAACATATTTTCTTTGTTTGTGTGTGAGGAATGTTTCCTGAAAGTTTGGCCGTAACTTTTTGTAACACCCTGTATAAGAGTATCCAAATGCGAAAACTATGCATCATTATTGTGTTTGTTGCAAGAGGTAACGTGAAATCACCAGGAATTTGTGAAAGAATTAATACAGTCGGATCAAGAAATGTTAGTAAATGGATAAAGCTTTTAGTCAACGAACTTCACTCTGCAAACATTGGCAGTAAAAATAATCTTTAATAGTCTAACAATATGTAAACAACCTGTTTTATTATTTTTCGAATAAATGACAATTCGGAACTGAATGCCACTGGTGTTGGAACACCTACCCGTGTGACTGCTACCTTCAGCCCATCCTCGTAGATTCTCAGTTCTTACAAAATGAATGATGTACAGGGTGTTTCAAAAAGAATATACGTATTACAAAGTATTGTTTTGTCCAAACTATTGATCGCTGCGCCCCGGCTCGGCTATTGGAGAAACGAATGCATAGTCTAGTTTATTTAATAGCCGCTAGATGTCAGTCGTCTTGTGTTATTCTTGGTAACCGTCATATGTTTAAAATGGCTACTCCACAGCAGAAATCATTTTGTGTTATCGAGTTTGCGAAGTGCGATTCCGTGATTACAGTGCAAAGACGTTTCAGGTTGAGGTACCAAATGCATCCTCCGAATGGGTGGAACATTCGTAGATGGTATCGACAGTTTGTAGATACCGGATGTGTATGTAAAAGAAAGAGTCTTGGCCGCCCTCGTGTTTCTGAGGCACATGTTGCACGAATTCAAACTGCTTTCCAACGTAGTCCTTCAAAATCAACTCGTTGTGCCAGTCGGGAGTTACAACTACCTACAACAACAATTTGGCGTGTTTTGAGACGTCGGTTGGTTATGAAGCCGTACAAGTTACAGTTGTTACAAGCTCTGCTTCCTGATGACAAACGGAAACGTGTGGCATTTTGTAACGAGATTAATGATGCTATTGACAATGATAACACTTTCGCACAACGCATCGTTTTCAGTGATGAAGCGACTTTCCATGTTAGTGGTCAGGTAAACAAACACAATGTTCGAATTTGGGGTCTACAGAACCCACATGCAGTCATTGACCATGTACGAGATTCGCCTAAAGTCAATGTGTTTTGTGCGATATCCCGATCATCTGTTTACGGCCCATTCTTCTTTGATGGAAACACGGTTAACGGTCAGCAGTATCTCGCTATGTTACAAAACTGCTTGTTTCCGAGGCTGCACGAAGACAACTTCATTTTTCAACAAGACGGGGCACCCCCTCACTGGAGTCGCCAAGTGCGTGAATATCTGAATGAAACTCTACCGAACCGTTGGATTGGTCGTCAAGGAGCTGGCGACTTAGCATGCATCAGCTGGGCTCCACGGTCACCGGATTTGACACCCTATGACTTCTTCCTGTGAGGTTTCATTAAATACAACGTTTATGTACCACTACACCCACAGAACTTGAGGACTTGAGGAAGCGGATCCGTACTGCCGTAACATCAGTGACGAAGGACATGCTTGCCAGAGTATGGGAGGAATTTGAGTATCGATGTGATATTGTTCGTGTGGCTGATGGAGGACATATTGAACATCTGTAATCTGAATTTAAGAGGTTCGTAAATATGTGTGGAAAGTTTCATATTCGTATGTCTTACAGTTTAATAAATATATGCATTCGAAATACGTATATCTTTTTGAAACACCCTGTATTAGAAAAAATACATACCATTAGATTTGAGGTTCAGAATGAGGTCCTTCAAACGCGCGTTGCTCTTCGTTACCGAGACCCGTCTTAAACTGAATTCATAACAAAATTATTTTGTAAAAACTTTTTAAAACATTCAATATGAAGCGATTATTGAATCCAATCCATTGTTTGTTGTTAAACTGGTAAATATAATTCAGAACCAAAAAAGAAATTCAATTTATAAAAATTAGTGAGTCTTAGAAAAAAATTAAAAATATTTTTTAAAAAATTCATGGCATATTAAATATCCAAATGTGATATACGAGCGTGGTGAGTGAGTGGTAACGCCGTGGTCTCGCATGCTGGAGGACGCCAGTTCGAATCCCCGTCCTGGCATTCAGATTTGGGTTTCCACTGGTTTCCCCAAATGACTCGAGGCGATTGCCGTGATGCTTTCTTCAAAAAGGCCATGGCCGAATTGTTTACGGTTCCTTGTCCCTAATCCCATCCCGCATCTAATGACTTCGAGGTCGACGAAAGCAAATAATATATATATATATATATATATGAGATATTTTATTGAAAAACTAAAAGAGAAAATTACAAATTTAATATTTTTCGAAAAATGTCGATTCTATAACGATCTTTATAATTTTCTTCAAATGTTTACGAAACTACATATTGCTTAAAACATGAGAGAATTTTCGGATTACTCGCATAGGAAAAAGATAAGCACAAAGAAACTACTTACTTTTTTGTTTATTTTCTCATCATACCAGCGTACAGATCAGGGAATAAAACAATAATTCCAATCATTTTCTACATCGGTTTTAGTAGCTTGAAGATTATCTAAAAGGGAAATTTCCTTAATTCACCACTTAACATCCTAAAACTATTTTAACCCACATGATGCTTCCAAATTTTACTTTATAATAGTATTTGGGGAAATAGAGCTAAAGTACTTCACAATTATCTATTTCTGAACTAAAGATTTGAAATGTTTGAGGCACAAAGAAACTACTTACTTTTTTGTTTATTTTCTCATCATACCAGCGTACAGATCAGGGAATAAAACAATAATTCCAATCATTTTCTAAATCGGTTTTAGTAGCTTGAAGATTATCTAAAAGGGAAATTTCCTTAATTCACCACTTAACATCCTAAAACTATTTTAACCCACATGATGCTTCCAAATTTTATTTTATAATAGTATTTGGGGAAATAGAGCTAAAGTACTTTACAATTATCTATTTCTGAACTAAAGATTTGAAATGTTTGAGGATGTGACAAGTGGACAAACGAGTGCTTCAGTCTGTCCTTCAGCGATACGGAACTCCAAAAATACTAAAAGGAAGTTACACTTCTCGAAAATATTAGTTGACCTAGCAGCAGTATTCCAGAATTAGTTTATTGTGTAGCAGCTGCGATCTACAGTTTTACAAACGTACGGTGAGTTAATCTTTGAACTTTAGAATGCCACTGATTTGACGATTTTTGGTCTGGGAGAGTACGTTGCGTCACATGCGCAGACGTCGGTGAAATTGAACGCTCCACTCCTTTCATCTCGCAGTGCCTCCGCAAGTCTGCGGGTCAGTGTCGATGTTCATTGTTCGTCGAATCCAAAACGGGAGTTCAAAGCCTTCTTCCGCTGGGGACTGGAGATTCACGAAGACAAGTAGCTGTGAATTTACTTTTGGACCTACGCTTGCCCAAGCAGCTTTCAGATAAATTCGACTAGATGTGATGCAGATGACAAAGAAAGTACTTGCCGGAGTTGTTGGAGTGGAGCTATCAGTGAGCCAGCCGCCCAGCTGTCATCCGGTTGGGCAACGGGCCGAGCTCATTAGCCAATTGGAGCCGCCAATCTGAGCTCACGCCAGACACTTGACTCGCCCACTCTACAGCTCGCCTCTCCGCTGCACAGTGTCCACCACATAATGAATTCGACATCAGCTCCGCCAAATTATCATTGGTCTTTAGGTCAGTAGCAGAAAAATGTGTCGATGGAAGATAAAATGTATAGAGAGTTAAAAACATTTTGTTGTTGTAAACGAAACGCTGAACGTTGTGCAACGTTACCTGTTGAAGAGATGTGTCTAAGGAACGGATTTTAAGTACTATACAGGGTTATTCAAAACGAAGAGCAGATTTTACATTTTTATTTTTCACAAACTGTAAAAGGTACAAATACGTACCACACATCACAGAATAGAGGAAGGTTCAAAGTTTCTTACCCTGCCTATTAGTTTCATTCGCTGCCGCCAGTGGCGTTATATGTTTACGTGCAAATGGCGACGCCACAGGATAATTCATTTTGTGTGCTACAGTATACAGCAACGTGCATTCCGTCGTAAATTCAATAAAGTGCCAACTCATTATAAACAGGTTTACGATTGACATATTAAATTCGTAGAAGATGGGAGCACATGCAAAGGGAAAAGCACTGCTGTAGTCACCATTTCCAAGTAAACTGACAACAGCGCTGTCAGCGGCAGTGTATGGAACAAATAGGTATGGGTTACAAACTTTGAAACATCCTCCAGCCAGTGATGTGTGGCATGTGCCACGTATTTGTATGTTTTATAATTTGCGATCACAGTGCGGCAGCCAACTACAACCTATACGTACATCAGCAATGGTCTTTTGTTACTCTGTTGCAGAATATGCATGCCCAGTTTGGTACTCGTCATCTCACACCAAACAGGTGGCTGTAACCCTCAATAACACCTGTAGACTAGTGACAGGCTGCCTAAAGACTACCCCAGTTGACAGGCTTTACCAGCATTCGACGATTGGAAAACCCAGAATCTAGAGAGAAGTGGCTGCGAACAAGGAGAGGACAAAAGTAGAACGAGAAAGCGCTCATCCACTGCACGGCCATTCATCACCAGCCCAGAGACTCAAGTCCAGAAAAAGCTTCCTAAGAACATCGCTGGAACTGAAAAGGCAAAAATACAGTTGTGGAAAATGAAGGTCCCTAACACCCCAGGACCACTGACAGTTGCAGAGCGCTTGCCACCTGGTCACGCAGAGAATTCGAATGTCTGAAGGTCCTTAAATCGGTTACGAATAGGAGTGGGCAGGTCCAAGGGAAACCTAGTGAAATGGGGTTATATTGATGCTACCAATATTAAGTGTGAATTTGTTAAGGACCCAACCATGAACCATATGTTCAAGTGCCCTATGTGCCAGTTATCCTGCAACGAAGATGACCTGTTTCGAGCAGCACCGAATGCACTTAAAGTTGCGAAGTACTGGGCGAAATGTGTTAAAAGTTGTTAATTAGCACAATGTTTTAACTGTTTATTTGATGTTTGTGAAAAATAATAATAATATGTGAGAGATAAAAATGCAAAATCTGTTTCTTCTTCTTGAATAAACCTACAGGCCTACTTATCACCTCATCGTTAGCTCGAAGAGAAATAATAACATCCTTATTTCCAAAATATACTCAGTGGAATGTTCTCCAGAGGAAAAACCAATGCGGTAACGGTCTGTACTATTAGAACTTAATAGCACAGATGTCGTCAGAATAATTTTGGGTTTTGAATTTAAGCTCCAGGTGAATGTCGGGATGCTTTCTTCAAAAGGCCATGGCTGAATTCCTTCCCGTTCCTTGTCCCCAGTCCAATCCCATCACTAATGACCTTGACGAGGCTTAAAGCCATAAGTAAAAAAAAAAGTCGAATTTAAACGTGATAATGCCGGCGACCGGTGACATAACTAAGCAACGTCTACATCAATATAATACCCTGGAATTTCGATAAATACCTCCCAAAAACATATAAAACCGAAATTTGAATTATAACCTTGACATTTGAACAACAATTCACCAACAAATAAAATTCACTTCACTAGGAAGTGCACTCGGTTACCAGGTCACCCCTTCTCAACGATGAACATGTAAAAAGTTCGTGTTCTCTGTTCAGCACCAAAGACAACGTTTCGAAGCAGGACATTTCCTGGAAGGGAAGCTGTGGGTTAACCAACACAGAAAGCGGGGCGAATTAAAAAAAAGCAGTCAGCAAATGAGAAGTGTTAGTTTTTATTTTCCTGTTGACGTCATTGTCACCCAGCCTGACATCATCAGCTAGAGGTAGAGGGTGGTGTACAGACCTATTCTTCTCGCACGTTACTGGCAAGAAAAACGGCATGACTTGATCGTAATGGTATTCGATAGCGCTGCGCGGTATTCATGTGGATAAAAACTAGATAAGGCACTCAGCGAAGCAACTTACTGTTGGCTTCTAGAGAAGATTGCTTGTGAATCGTGATAAACACAGCTGAGTGGGACGGGACTCTGAAGCGGGAAAGGCTCACAAACCTACAGGCAGCTTGCCCACTTGTTGTTATCTGCAGTCGTGCTGAAAAGGAACTTTGCATCCGCATACGCAAGTACAAAACTTCCGCATGAAATCGTACCTCCACTTGCGCGGTGTCGTTAACTATGCTTCTTTAATCAATCTTAATGTAAAGACAGAGTGGCTGGAAAGCGGGTGAATAGTGGTGTAAAAACAGGATATTTCGACGGTTGTGAAACCATCTATACTGGTCTGCTGACCGACAGCTACTATGGAAAAAAAAGTCGATTTCAAACGGCGGTAATCACAGTGGAGGTGTTGTTTTGACTAACTTTGCTACGTTTGGCAACAAATAATGAAAATTACTAACTTGCACAGTTGGATTATATCCGATTTAAGTCATTATCCACCCACGGGAATGATTTTTTCTCCCAATCACGGTGTGCTCGGTGATAAGAGTCGAGTCAAGCAAGTCTCTACTAGGGTTGATTATAAACTGCCAGTCTTGACTACGAATGCGACATGTAGTATCATCTGAAACATTGAATGTTCTACATTTTGATATCCAATGCTGGTTTTCAGTACCCTAACTCCACATATCGTAAGTCATCGTGTAACAAATAATGTATAATAATGTGTAATACCAATATATAGGTGGCACGGGAATCTGTCAAATGGATACAAATGAAATGCAGTTTGCTGCATGTGCTGTCAGCTGGACTCTGGAAATTCCCTGAAACATTTACTGCCTTGGTAACGGTTAGCAGCCTATAATTAGCCTAGTATGAAGGAGGAAACGAAAAGTCGTTTCTTACTTCTCTAATTACATGTGGATCGTCCTTCACCTGGTCTGATCACAGCAACTAGGCGGTGGTATTCGTCAGCAGAAATCTGCACTCATTTTCACGATAACCGACCGTGATTGTGTGGTTGTGACAAACGTTATTCTTGCTATGTCCGAAATTTTCCCTCCACAAACCTCACGTGTAGCGATCTATGTTACCAATTCATTCGCTGGAATAGTCTAGAATGCCCCTTAAATCAATCGGGCACATTATATTTTTTTTGCTTGGGCTTTACGCCTCGTCGACAGCGAGGTCATTAGAGGCGGGATGGAATTGGGGCAAGGAACCGGAAGGAATTCGGCCATGGCCTTTTTGAAGGAAGCATCCCGGCATTCACCTGGAGTGATTTGGGGAAACGATAGAAAACCCAAATCTGGATGCCCGGATGGAGATTCGAACCCGCGTCCTCCCAAATGCGAGGCCAGAAAGTCAACCGTTCGCCCACCATCCTCGGTCACATTGTAGGTCCTATGACACACCTAAATAACTCTTGTAGCTTCCCATAGTTACTGTGCTACTGGAGGTCTATAAATGCCTGAAAATTATCACCTGGCAGCTGAGGATAGTGATGTCCTGTTACGGACTAGTTCGGTTTCACTAGAGAATCCAATCCTTGCTGGATAAACACGCCACGCACAATTGTGGAACCACTCCAGGCTAGCACAATGCGACGTTTACAGGTTGTATCCGTTGTCTTATGGAGTATGAACCACGCCCGAATTCCATTATCGGCGCATGACAACTGGAAATCTCACTTACAGGACCAAGCTACCTTCTCTTCTTCTATTGCTCTATGGCTCAACGCATGTTCTCGTGAGTTCAGGTGGGAAACTGACGAGCACTGTGAGTAGAGCCGCCCGACTGGTCTTCTGTCACCACAGTCCATCAACTCCAAATGTCCATCATTGACAGTTCACGCAGACTCAGATCACCTGCGCAGGTTGAGAAGACGTGGCTGGCCGCTGGGACGTAACAATGTCCATGTATATCTTTGACACTGCGGATGTTGACCAGCAACCGATTTTTTAAAAATAGTTTTATAAAAATATTTCAGATACTTTAGTGGGAAATAGGTTTTCTTCATCTAGATCTACTTCTATACTCTGCAACTGTGGGAAGCAGAGGGAAAACAGTTTACATATGATTTTTTTTATGTTCTCATTATGCAGTTATGAGTAGGGTAATTAGAAAACACAAGATGGAATTAACATTCTGAAACTGATCAGTGGCATTATTTCAGGAAAAAAAAACACACACCAAATTCATTGCCGAATGGAATTAGAAATATCATTAAAAGATTAAATGTATGTTTTTTTTTGCAAAAAAATTAATCCTGGCGTTACTGGCTGTAAATGTTAAGGTCTTTGTAGCTAGGAGAGGACGTGCGAGAGGGCCAAAGAACGAGGAGGAATTTTTCCATGGTCTTTAATGGAATTATCCCACAACATTCACCTGGATGATTTCAGGAAATCATGCTAAACCGTGTGAAAAACTAATGAAAACAGATAGTCGTTACATCATCTAGTTTCATCTGTTTCCAGCCTGTGAGATTCCTTACTCTCACAGCCTTATTTGATGTTCTTTTCAGTTTCTCACGGGACGAGTAAGCAGGGTCCAGGAATATTTTTCCTTTTCCCAGACTGCTTATGCTCAGATGACGTCTTACTTATTTATAGCCGTTCCCACGCTAAAATCATCGCCAACTTCTTAAACGATAACACAAAAAACGTGTTCTCTGAAGGTCGTGATCAGAGTACTCACGAAGAAATAATTCCGCAAAAATATTAACAAAAACCGCTGATGCGATGAATTGCTTTGAGAAGCCCTTCCGCTTCCTCAAATAGCGCTATCCACAATTCGATGCGCTACAATTTTCCCCAGATACTTATTCCCATTGTGTTAGACAGTATTTTCATGCTCCAAAAATTTTACCATGGTCTAGTCATCTCGATTTCTATTTGAATCGTTTCCCGCAATGATTCAATAGGAATTCAGAAATGTTTCTCCACACAATTCATGTCCCTTTTGCTTGCTCGTTTCATGTCCACACTCCTTTCTTCTTTTTTGTTGTCATTAGTCTTTATTTTTTTTTTTTTTTTTTTTTTTTACTTGTGACTTTACGCCTTGTCGACGGCTAAGGTCATTAGAGGCGGGATGGGACTGGGGAAAAGGAACGGGAAGGAATTCGGCCTAGAAATCATCCCGGCATTCACCTGTAGTGATTTGGGTAAACCATGGAAAACTCAAATCTGGATGCCCGGACGGGGATTCGAACCCACGTCCTCCCGAATGCGAGGTCAGAACGTTAACCGTTCCCCCACCACGCTCAGTATCAGTCTCTCGACTGGCTTGATACAATCCTCCATCCCTTCCTATTTTGCGCTAAGTTCTTCAACTCAACATACCCTTTACAATCTACGTAAACAATTATCTGCTTCTCATTTTGTAATCTCTGTGTTCCTCTACATTTCTTACCTTCTACTGTTCCTTCCTGCATGTCTCAAAATACGACCTAACACCTTGTCTCTTCTTTCCGTAACCCTATTGTACAAACTTCTTTCGTCTCCAATCAGTTCTTATCAATGTTGTCATCTACCAACCATATAAGCCTTGATTTTTTTCCCCTAATGTAAACCATTATGATGAACTATGGAATGCCGGGACTAGACTAAGGGTAGCTGGTAAGTTGCTCCTCGTCGACATCGAGGTCATTACGATTCGAACCCGCGTCCTCCCCAATGCGAGGACAGAGCGTTACCACTCACCCAGCGGGCATGGTAAGGCAAAGGGCGTAATAGCGGTGAAAGAAAGCAATAAAACATAACTGTAAGTGGTTTTATTTCCCTTGTATTAATGACAGTAACAAAATAAGAAATGATCCCGGAAAAATTCGTATTTGAACGATTGTTTACGAAATTAGCTTATCGATGAGTGGTAACGCTCGGGCTTGGCATTTGGGAAGACTCGGGGTCAAATACACGTCCAGCCATCCAGATTCCAATTTTATACATTTTCCTCATATCACTCCAAGCTAATGCCGGAAAGGATCCTTCAAAAGGCTGAATATGAGTGAACTCCTTCCCTTTCCTTGCGCACAACCCTCTTGTCTATAATGATCACAACATCGACGAGAAATAAAGCGCGAAGCGAAAAAAAGGGATTTACCTAGAATTCCAACATTAGTAGAAAACCAAAGCTGTGAAATTTAAGTGCAAATGGGATATCGTCGTCACTGACTTAAAATTTGCTGCAGAGAGTAGAATGTAATTACTATTGCATCGTAGTTTGTCATCAAATTTTAAATTGTTTATCTGGAGTCTTATTGCAGTTTGGCGGGAAATAATACACCATCTTGAGTCTGTTTCCGAGTCAAAATCGCACCCTGCACGATCATATTAACAGGAAAACACACATGACAAATCTTACACGTTGACATAGAGATAACAACAGTCACGTTCAAACACGTTGTTTCAAGAGAAAAGGAAAGTCTCCCAGTCAAACTATTAAAAATTAATTAATATATTCATGTCAGTTGTAGGATATAAGTTCTAAAATATGTTTTTGAATATATTAATCAATCGCTTGGTTATTACTGCAGTACAAGTTTTTGAATAATCTGTTGCATGCGGAAAACAGAGAAATCTGAACGAATGTCGAAACCGTGGACTAATCATTTGTTCACAGTTCGCATATTGTCTGTGTATTATGATCTGCTACTGTACGATACGATTTGGAAGCACGGCGTCAGTCCAATACGCAGCTGTTGATAGAGATCGTCATTACATAATGCCTCTCTGCTAACAAGTTATCCAATAATACTCATACGCCCTTGTCGGTCATTTCGAAATACTGCACTCGAGGCAACTAGCCGCTGAGTGCTGATGAATGTTAAGCGCTGCCTTTTTAATACACAAGTCTTCAGTAAGAGTCACCGAGCTGACTCAAGTGTACAGACCAAATGAATAGCAACTACTCCTAGTGATCAACAGTTCACCTGATCATAAAAACATACAAACATCGTGTATTTTTTTTATAGATGGATCGTTGCTCCACTATGATAGTGAACAGCGCCTATTATGATGTTAGTTGGTTGCTTACCAGTAATATAATCCTCTCGGGTGTTCAGCCGGATAGTGTTGTATAAACACAACGTTTCGACAGTTAGCTCTGCTGTCTTCATCATGTGTCAGGTCTCTTCTAGCTGTCATAAACCGCCTAGACTGGCTTAGCTTCGTATCGAACTTCCTTATATACACTCAGGAGGATCATATTGTATCAGTACGCTAGGAAAGTCTCCACTCAGACATCCTACCTGTGTTAGATCCCTCAGCTCTCCGTACCGCATATCATATGGAGTTAGGGAGTGAGCCACTGTTGATAGTACATAATTATTGCAGACCATTTCTTCTGTACTTACTTGCTAATATAATATAACTAGTATATACTGTAGTGAAAAACTCCAATGTGACTTTTTTTAAATTTATTGGTTTCCGTTTAAGAGATCATTTCACCATATTACGTCCGGATTTAATGCAAATTTTGGATTTATTTATTATTATAATTTTATTTGGGTCGATTTTTGCCTCTTCTGGAGGTATCTTCAGGGATCCAGTGTTTCCTATAACAAACACGTTTGCTGTTTCTAAATTTTGTACAGACTTATTTGATTGAATGTTATTAAAATTACATTTATTTACATAATCTTGTTCTTTCTTCTCTATCTATAAAACTAAAAGCATGTATATCTGATCCAAAAAAGGTCAAAAACTACTATGCAGATTTACATGGGGATTTCATCGATTTAAAGATTCAGTGCACTGCATTTATTATGTTTCTATGTTACATAACACTGGAGCACTAAATGAAATTCTGAATATATCGTGAGAAACACGAAAGATACAACTAATTAGATGTTGTATACTTCGTAAAAGTTTTGCGGCATCTGTAGGTCCCTTTCCTAAAACTTCTGTTATCTGGCCTTTAAAGTCCATGGATGGCCGTACTGAAGAGAAGCGGAAACTACGAAAAACACGCCAGAGAATTTCACTGCAGTTGAAGTTATCTCAAGCAAAAACGTTACAATCTGTGACGACCAACACTCCTTCGGACGTTACTGCTGTGTAAGTAAAAGTGCTACATGGTACTCAACTGTAAAGGTGAGGAAGAGATTTTAATTTTTAGCTCCAGCAGCAGATAACGCAACGTAATGAGACATACATAATGTTTGGTACTGTGAAAATTCCGATTCAGTAGTTTTGTGGCTACGCCATATTATTTTTAAAATATATGTGTCGTAACATCTTCAGAAGACATTAGATTTTAACTTGGTGCTCTAGCTTTCACTTTGTGAAAACCCATTCGAAATCTGAATTTTCTCCGTGTGTGTGGAGCAAACAGACACATTCCAGGTACAGAATGTATTAATGCGCGTGCGGTACAAGTTTCGATTTTTGGGCAGCTCCAATAGAGAATATCGTTATTAGTGAACTGTAGTCTGGACCAAAATAAAAACTTAAATATCGTATCACAGCATTCATCGCACCCCATCCTGAGAACTGTGCCTAAACCCTGCACATAGGATGGTGGATACGTGGGTGCCTGGCTCGTGCTCGGTCCCGTTGCACCTCCGCTATCCACTGTGCGGCGCCTCAGTGCGCTGAGCCACACTGGTGGCTAGTTGGTTGCTATTGTTTTTACCGGGTACTAATCACGAGATGATATACATCTACAAACATAGGCTAGACCATAAGCTTTCAAACTTTTAAAACGCCGTCAAAATCGATTCAGTAGATAAATGTCTAGAAAACATTTTAATTATATTTTATCCATGATGGATCAGTGGAACTCCGTGACTGTTATATCAAAATTGATGGTAAAGAAAACAGCAACCAGTCACATTTGTTAAGCTTAAGTTTACATTTTTTAAATGCATATACAATTCCAAGAACCTGGCGAGGTATCAGCAATAATATTTTATCCATGATGGATCAGTGGAACTCCGTGACTGTTATATCAAAATTGATGGTAAAGAAAACAGCAACCAGTCACCAATGTGACTGGTTGCTGTTTTCTTTACCATCAACATTTTAATTTCCTGCTTCAACTACAGGCGACGTTATGCGACAATACATATTTCTGATTTAAATCAGAATATGAGGTGAAAAGTACGTTCATTAGGTTTTAAATTATACTAAGCTATAGGTTAATAACAAAGACCGTGCGTGGTGATTGAGCGATAACGCTCTGGCCTCGTATTCGGGAGGACGTTGATTGGAATCCGCATCCTGTCTTCCAGATTTGGGTTTTACATGGTTTCCCTAAATCACTCGAAGCGAATGTCGGGATGCTTCCTTCAAGAGGCCAAAGCCGAATTCCTTCCCGTTCCTTGTTCCTAATCCCCTTCCCACAAGCCTGCCGCCTGGGCTTAACGATGGGAAACAATTTTTTTTAACTGTACTCTCAAACAAGAGTAGTTTCGAAGAAAAAATAATATTAGTATAAAAACCTTAAAAACTATATTACATAGTTGTAAATATTTTTAGTGTTTGTTGTTTACATACAGGACAGAGTCCATATTGGCGATAAATATCATGTTTATGGATAACAGTGCTTTTGAGATAGGCTGGGTGATTAAAATCGTCTGAAAATGACGGCTTTGCGTCTGCCCGTACGTTTAACCTACCGTGAAAAAAAATGATAAAACAACCCAGAAGGAAATCTTTTCGATCGCCTTTACTTATATCAAACCTACCTAGAATATGAATTGACTAAATCTGAAATAGGAAACTCAATTTTGGACCAAAACATCACGCAAAATGTGTAGATTTTAAGTCTGCAAATTTTTCTCTTTACCTACTAAAATCCTGTGATAGGACAGGCAGACAGCGTAGCAACCCTTCGGTTACAGAAACTTAATGTTAAACTCTCCTCGCTCAATGTAATAAAAAATATATCAGATATCCGGTTAGTCGCGTAAGCAGTGATCACCAGCAGATGTTGAGACCGGAGATTATGACGTAAAGCATAGCCGTTATTCGAATCGCTAATTTGAGCCATTAATCGGTGCAGACAGACGCTGCAGGGAAGGACGACCGGTCGCAGGCGCAGGGCTGCCAACATTCCGGCGCTGCGCCGCGCTCCCAGCATTGCGACGCGACATTCTCTAAACATAGGACCTATCCAGCGAATGTATTTCGTAAAAAACGTAAATGATTTCTCAACTTAAGACTTTGCTAATGCGCCTTCAAAACACCCTTATTTCGTTGTTTATTGGGTATAGAAGTTCATCCGCAAAGAGTTCGTTACAGCCGGATGGGATTACTGATAAAACATCCACGGCCTTTATGAGGCATCCGTTCTGGCGTAAGCCACAAAAAAAAAGCATGTCAAACCTCATCTTCACGAATAGATCCTAGGATGCCGTCACCTTGCATTTCAGCTTCCATACAATCCCACTGTCAGCGAACATGTATTCTCATTGCTGATGAATCACTCTGTGTGAATTTTTTTTTTAAGAAGCGTATACGTGTAGGCGTAAGGTATCCGGTGGTAGCCTTTAGAAGGAAGCATCCCGGCAGTCACGGCTATTATTTAGCACTAGTTGTCATTGTGTCATTCTGGTTTTGGTGTGTTTCACTGAAGACGAGGCAGTACAACTCATCCTACTGTGGGCAGTACTGCAGTGAGTAGCTTGCGCTATGTCTCGGTGTTTCAACTCTACGTCACGTCCTCATAAAGGCGCGTTCCCACGATCCCTTGTAACGAAGGCGAGACGGGATGCGACCTCATTAGCCAAAGTGTAGGGACGATCGCGGGCCGCAGGTTAGTCCTAGCTTACCTCGCCGCCACCTCCGCACCACATTGCCTAGTGTCGTTTGGCACAGAGCACTTTACAGCAACAGAAGGGGTGCGCACCGCTGCTGCAAACCGATGGCAACAGCGCACCGCTACACACGCCTGTGCTGTTTACCGACTCAGAGTGGGTAGCTGCGTCTCGTCTCCGCTAGCAGAGGCGGCCCTGTTCCCATGAAGATTATCGATCGTAGTGGTGTGCGTAACGCTGTGGACTCGCATTGGGGAGGACGCGGGTTCGAATCCCTGTCCAGCTATCTAGACTTCGGTTTTACATGGTTTTCCGATATCATTTCAGACGAATTTCGGCATGTTTCCTTCAATAGGCCATGGCCGAATTCCTTCCTGTTCTTCCATTCCAGCCTCTAATGACCTCAACGTCGACAGGGCGTAAGGCCTTAAGCAAATAGAAAGAAGAGTGTTTCACTAGTATAAAGTGTGCTGGGGTAAACGTTAAAGATAGACGAGATCTGGTGAGAGACATCTGCAGAAACATCGGTATTACAAGTGTGTCTCGCAGTACGCGCACACGTTAATCTTCTTTCTTCTTGTGCATTATCAAGGAAAGTATAACAAGACGAGAATATTAGATGAGATTTAAACTGTTAACACTAGTAACACAGTTGATTGTACATGTCTGCCCCAGCTTTCATCTAGTTGGTTTCATTTCAGATACCTCAATATAACTTGTTTCTCTGCTTGGTAGAATCATGTCAAGGCTTTGCAGAAGATAGTACGTGAGCATCAACTCTTTGGTATCCATCTATCAGCGGTAAAAAAGAAAATTTAAAAAATCCCAGTTATATTTATATTTAATGCGAGTGGCGTGTGCGCTGGGAGCGACGTGGTTATTGCAGAGTAGCGTGCGTGCACCATTACACTGAGGAGTCGAGGAATTCCTGGCAACCTGCCATTAGCTCATTACCATGCCACGGGGCGCCCAACTCACACGCATCACTAGCTAGCGTCGTCAGCTTCAATGAAGGACCTTTAAACACGTTACATACTGGAAGTAAGCCCACTAAACTAAAATAATTGTTTAAACAAAAACAAACATAAAAACCGCCTTCAAAAAAAGGACACTAAAAATTTTAAAATAACTTTATAGCTTGCTTAGAAGAAAGTAAATCTAAATGGACAAAATTTTACATTACTGTTATTGAAATGTTTACATTAACTAGTTATTTTTTAAGTCGGTCCCAGCTGTCATATCGCAAAGATAACATTACTGAACTTTATTTGGTGTTCGAGGCGAAACGGGGAGTATGAACAAAAATTACAAATATTTTACAGCATGTCGCAAGGCAGATAGTGTCATTGCGGGAGACAGCTTAGGAAAACAAATTAACAGTATTTTAATGTATGGTTCGGCCTTGTTGGTCATCCAGGCATATCACTGGCGCTACAGTGTCAGTTGCTAGGCTGCATCATGCAGTAAATGCTTTAAAGTTAGTATAATATCGGCGTATCATCTGAATGTTTCAGTTTTGTTGAAACATGTTTCTAGCATTAATTGTGGGTAAGTAGTAACATGATTTTTTGTGTATTATGTTATTCATTATTGTTTTCATCCATTTGTTTTTCTTGCTTTGGTTGGAACCGATTCCAAAAATAACTAATTAATGTACAAATTTCAATAACAGTAATGTAAAAAATTGTCCATTTAGATTTACTTTCTTCTAAGCAAGCTATAAAGTTATTTAAAAAATTTTAGTGTCCTTTTTTTTTAAGGCGGTTTTTATGGGTGTTTTTTTAAACAATTATTTTATTTTTAAATTTTTAGTGGTAATATAGTTTTTTTGTATTTTAAACATGCCGCAGCAGTTCTCATTCTGTGTACTTCCTAGTAGCTCAGTGGTTAAAGCGCTGGCTTTCAAAAAAACAATCTGTCTTTATATACCCCAACAACTTCCAGAATGGGGTGAATTATATGTTGTGTTAAGGAATCTCAGTTTACATTTTGCTCCAGGCTGTGTTTCAATCTAATCATAACATCTGTTAAAACTGCTGCTCGATAATCGAAACATATAACATCTGGGCATTAATACTTACCACATACACAGATCTGTCTGTGGAATATATCTGTTTGTTCCGGCATCGCACAGAAAATATAGAATTTTAATTGGTTTTCACAACGTGAAAGCTTGGGGTCCAGGTTTAAATCTGAGGTACATGTTGAGACATTAGGACAGATTTTTAATTTATAAATATTCTGCCATGAGTTAAAAATAGCTTAATTCATTTTGACGAGATTTAAAACTGTGGTTTTTTGTAAAGAACATTGGAAATTAAAAGGGGTGGGGGTAAAGGAGAAGATGCATTTGGCTTTTGTATACGAAATGTAGGCTGTCTTTTCTGATTGATTTAAAGTACACGTGTGTAAATTTCAATTGATATCAAATAAAAACTGTAATTACGTATAAAAATCAGTTAAGGGGGTGTGGAGACGAAGAGTAGTTTGATTTTTGTAAAGCTAGTGTGGACAGTATTTTTATCTTGGTTTTATAAAGTATACACGTGCAAAGTTCCATCAAAACTTGATAAAAACTGTACCTTTGTGTAAAGAACATTTGAAAAAATTAAATGGGGTAAGGGAGTGAGTGGTTGGATTTTGTAAACAGAATGTAGGCACTATATTTCTCTTTGTTTGTAAGTATACATGTGCAGTGTTCCAGCGAAATCTGATTAAAACTGTGGGTATCTATGAAGAACATTGGAAATTAGGAAGGGGGGGGGGTAGAAGATAAAAGAAATATAATTTTTCTGTATGTTTTAAAGTATACGTGTGCAAATTTCCTTCAGAATCGGATAGAAACTGTAGCTTTTTATAAAGAACATTTACAGTAATTAAAAGGGTAGAAAGGGAGATAGTGTTTGCGTTTTTGTGAAAGTTATGTGGACAGTATTTTTTGTTTTTGTTTTAAAGTACTATATATGCATGCGAAGTTCCACCAAATCGGATTAAAATGTGGGTTTGTACAAAAATTAAGGGATGTGAAAGGGGAGCTAGTGTACTTTTTGGATTTATTGGTCAGAAATCTTATCCATTAAAAAAAAAAAAAAATACATATATGTTCCAACTTCTATACAGATCGGTAAAATGGTGTCGACTGTAGCATTCTAAAAAGAAAATTAACAAAATCAAAGAGGTGGGAACGCGGAGAGGGGTTTAGTTTTTGAAAACCAGAAGTTAACATCATTTTTATCTTTGTTTTATAGTAAAAATTTGCTAAGTTCTATCTAAACCGGATAAACACTATGGATTTGTATAAAAATTAGGGGGTTAATGGGGAGAGAGGGTGGTTTTTGGATTTTTTGGTCAGAAACCTTCTTTGTGAAAAAATACAAATAAGAACCAACTTTCATGGTAATCGGTCAGACGGTGGCGACTGTAGCTTTTCATAAAGAACATTGCAAAAAATTAAGGGTGTGGGAGGAGGGAGAGGGGTTGCGGTTTGGCAGACCAAATGTTGACAGGTTTTTTCTCATTGTTTTAAAGTATATATGTGCAAAATTCGATTAAAATCAGATAAGAAATGTAGGTTTCTATAAAATTAAGGTGTTTAAAGGGGGACATGGGATGTTTTTTTTTTTTATTTTTTTGGTCAGAAACCTTCTCGATGAAAAATTATATGTATATGCCAATTTAATGGAGATCAGTTAAATGGTGGCGATTGTAGCTTTGTATAAAGAACATTGGTAAAAATTAAGGGTGTGGATAGGTGGAGAGGGTTTCAGTTTTTTCAAACCGAAAGTTAACAGTATTTTTCTCTTTATTTTTGACTATACATGTCCAAAGTTCAATCGAAATCGGATAAAAAATGTGGGTTTGCATAAAAAATTAATGATTGGAAAGGGGTAAAAGGGTTGGTTTCTCAATGTAATTCATATGGGACCACTTTGGACGAATACCTTATCAACTAAAAAAAACTGCATTTAAATCTGTTCAAAATTGGATATCGCTGAACATACATACAAAAAAAGTCGAATTGAGAACCTCCTCCATTTTTTGAAGTCGATTTAAAAAAAAAAAACTATTGGCAGTCATTTTGCGACTACCGACAAAAGCGAAAACATAAAACTATGAATATTATACGCTCAACACGTTATACTTACAGCTACAGATATACTAAACAATAATAACAATTCCGTGTGGTCGTAATGGCCTGGTGACAGGGTTTCTATTGGCTGCGCATTCCGCCCCTTTCTTAGCCGTCTTAACCTATAAACCTGGTAGTTCTACCACGTAGGTGACCATCCCGCTGGGTAGTGTTGCAGGACGAGCTGTTGGTGGCTAACTCTGCCGCCATATTCAGGGCTGGTGTTACCATTATGACAACCAGAGCAAAAGATTACATTTCAGCAACACGCCGGGAAAGCTTCTTTCACACAGGTAAGGATAGCTTAGCAACGATTTCATGGACTCCTTATGGTTTCCGATTCGAATCAGTTGTGATGAAGAAATATTTTTTTAGTGAAAGCATTGTGATACAAGTTGTCACACTCTCAAATACTGTACTAGTTTAACATCTGTATGAAATTTTTTACGGTCACAATAAATTTAACCTCAGCTTGCGGCAATTCTAGGTACAACGTAATATCGTTTATTTTTATTTATTTTTAAAAAAAAGAGTACATGAGTTTATTTAAACGGAAAAATCTTTATAGTATGTAACATCTCTGACAACTGTTACATTTCTTGATCTAATATTTAAGAAATTATAGTTCAGTTTATAAATTTCGAGCCGGAAGGATCTGCAGTATCCTGGCCGAGTAAACATAACGGATATGTTTGTGGCAACTAAGTTTTGGAAGTTTTATTCTGATCTCAGAACTCCTTATGTCAGTTGTTCGACTTGAATGTTATATCTCAATACCTCTCCGATCAGTGTATTTAAAACGTCGAAGTTTCTCACGTATAACGCCTACAGTCTCCTGTATAATTAGTCCAAAACCAATCATAATTATTGCATACCGGCTGTTATAGAAAGAGTCTCTTATATTTGTCTGATCAAATAGGAATCACGCCGTAATAGTTCGATTATATTCATAACATTTTATTGAAGTTTCTGTCGCGTATAACTGCTGCTGAAAGTCCTATTTACTTATTACTATTTATTATTATTAATACATAGCTATTAATAAAAGTTCATGAATTTAGGATCTTCGAACGAATGATGCTGGATTATCTGTTGGTACTCGTTCTCCTAGGTTTTGACAGAAATACTTGATTTTTTTTTTTTTTAGCATTCGGCAACTAATGCCACACAGCCAGCTCAATGTCTTTATCATAATTGTTTCAGTGAATGAGTTTATCCAGTATATATTGTAGCTTCTAAGTATGGACACCACAGGACGGACACGAGATTAACACACACACACACACACACACACCCTTAAACTCGCAGGCCCTCGGGCGGACTCGAAGCGGTGACCTTGGACACGCGGGGCCAGTACTCAAGCCCCTACGCTACAGAGGCCGGCCTGCTGAAACTTGTGTTTGTCATTAGTGCCAACAGTAGAGTAGTAGACATCAAGACCATACGATCAGCACAGAAAATTACAAGCAATGAAATCGGTTACTGCATTTGTTAAAGAAAAGAGGCTAAAAACTTGACACGAACATCGGTTATGACCATGAGTTAAATACGCACAATCCAGTTTGATCCTACGATACCCTTAAGAAAGTAGATTTTGCGTATAGTTGAAATGAGTCTAAGGATCCAAAACGTCATCAGGTGTGCTCACTAAGCAAGATCTTTTACTAACAGGGTTATAACTTCTCAAGATCTAAGCACAATACGCAGGTCATTTGAAATAAAGCTGCAAAACATTATAGCCCAAATAAAGGTTTTGTGTCGGAACTCTTTCTGGTAAAGCTGATTTTTCAAGGGTGATAGACCTTGATTAGAGGATTATTTTCTGAAAAGTCCTCGAAAATTCCAATGGAGCTTCCCTCCCTACCCCCCCTTTAAGTTTAAAAATGTAGAGTTTTACGCAATCGCATACAACTTTTTAACCAAACGTTTGTTAAGGTTATATTACTTACAGTTTTATTCCCTGATAAATATTCTACAACTTTTATAATAACATAATTTATGATAAGTGCAGCAGTTTTCCCGTAAATTAACGAAATGTTGTAAAAAAAAAAAAACAATATTTTTTTGCCACCTATCTACGTTTTTGCAAAACCATGCTTTTATTCTTCGCCAAATGAAAAAATGCTTCCAATAAAAGTTGTAGCATATATATTCCTGAGTACATCGGTGTATAAACATATACAGTTATGTGTATTACTCTACTAGTAACATAGAAAACAGTAGCTAGGTTTTGAGCGCGAGAGCGCTCGGGAGTCGGCGGGCGTAGGCGAAAGGCGCCTTATCCTCATATGCCTATTCAATTAGTTAATACTGAAATTATAACATCTATTTTTAACACTTATACTCGTACTAGCCCATAGTGTGTCGACCTTTAATTTGTAATTTAGTAAATATTTGTGTATAATCAAAATAACATTAGAGTGATATGAGAAGTAAAATTTGTTTTTCTGATTGTAACATATTTGAATTAAAGATTTTAATTTTATTCATAATTAATTATTGTAAACATTTGTATGCCAGTTTTGGTACGGGGGATTTAACGTAACCTTGTTATATCAGGCCATTCCATTATCCACCACCTATGGACCCGCCGTGTCCCGGTCTGGCTAAACCGGCAGCTGTTTTAAATTACTTGTGTTTTAAAACAGCATCACGGACCTCCCACCCACCACAGATATTATATACACCGATTTAATATTTACAAGTCATGATTATTGTAACTCATAAAACTTATTTTATGTTTATGATAACGGTTACATATTAATCTGTATGAGGAAATTCATCTTCTTCTTCTGAATACAGGTGTGAATTTAGGCAAGATAAGCCACTACAGTGTTCACACATTGCAGTGCAACTCAGGTTCACTTTTCTACATCCACAGTATTGTCCGCATCCTTGTTTACAAGAACATGACACTAAGTACAGCAGTTCGTTTGGAGCAAATGGCTTCGAG
Source organism: Vandiemenella viatica (assembly GCA_031002005.1). Classification (NCBI taxonomy): domain Eukaryota; kingdom Metazoa; phylum Arthropoda; class Insecta; order Orthoptera; family Morabidae; genus Vandiemenella; species Vandiemenella viatica. The sequence goes on from JARYHS010008074.1 coordinate 320,507,641, forward strand.
GTAGGAATTGGTTTCAATGTTCTTTTGGTACCTCTCATTTCTTTCACGTTTTCAATTTTCCAACCCCAGTTTGTAGCATCAAGAGTATTACCTAACCATTTTTGAACTTGCAAAAATACTCTCAGCGAATGTTCACGACATGCCTCAGACGTTGGAGGTAATGTTGCTATATGAAAATTTGATCTAAGGGAACTTTTCTTTGTTACTGTCAAGAACTTGTAATAACGGGCTTCATTCAGATTTGAATATTTCTCTAACCCATAAAAACATAAAACAAATTTCTCACCAGCAATCAAAAGGTCCTCTCTTGTTGTAGAATCATCCAAAAACTTCCTCGCTGTATTCTGCATATCAGGTTTCGATCTGAGCAATTCTATCGCTTTTAATTTGCCCATTCCATACATGCTGGATGTGGTATCACATCCGGTCATAGCGTGACAAAACAGAAGTAACTGACGTTGATCTCCAAACTTTTCTATGAGAGTGGCGATTCTGTAGTACACTGTTAATGGAACTGCACCCCCTATCTCTTTACAGAAGTATATACAAGTACTTTCAGGAGCCAGTGCCGTAAGTAATACTATTAAGTCGGTATCGGTTCCAACGACAAATACCTTACAGTAACTTCTCTGCTGTTGAATTGCTGTCATAACAATGTGCACATCAGCATCATCTTCCGCTGTAACAACTTGTAGTACTCGTTTTCTGAATTCAGATGCCAAAGCTACTACCAGTTTTCTCTTGTTACTAGTATTTCCTAAAAACTCATCTTTTCCAGTAACACAAATTGTGTTTTCATCAAATACTATGTCAGGTGAAGATCTTTTGGCTGCTCTTCTGTTTTGCTCTTCATTTTTCGTTGTTGGCTCGTCTGGATAACCATCAAACACTACAATTGAATTAGATCCATATTTATTTACAACATATGTACAGTAAGTTTCTAAGATGACGCCATAGGAACAATTTCTTGGCCACGCTACTTTGTGTAGAAGAAATCCCCCATCCAAAACATAAGTTGCACCACGCTACTTTGTGTAGAAGAAATCCCCCATCCAAAACATAAGTTGTACCATTTTGGTCCGTTACGTCGATGACACCTTCTTCAAATACCTTCATCAGTGACGATTTTGTTCCTTTTCGTAAGGATACATCATCAAACAAAGCAGGTGGTCGAGGAGCCAGTTCGAATTCCAAGTAAGTCTTCAATTTTCCGGGACTGTCGCACACCCACAAAATACGGTTAAAAAGTTGTTGGGAGTTCACACAAACTTCTTTTGATCGTACCAATGCTGACTTCTGCACTGCTTGAGTCTTAACCATATCCTTCCTGTGAAGTTTAATATCATGGAAGTTAGTTCCCTTCATTTTGGCTATGGCTGAGAGACCGTTTTTTAACTGCTTTACGTCTCTTTTTAACATCGAGGTCTTTAGAGACGGGAAAGGATGGGGGGCAAGGATGGGGGGCAAGGATGGGGGGCAAGGATGGGGGTCAAGGATGGGGGCAAGGAATGGGAAGGAATTCGGCCATGGCCTTTTGAAGGAAGCATCCCGGCATTTGCCTGGAGTGATTTGGGAAAACCATGGAAAACCCAAATCTGGATGTCCGGACGGGAATTCGAACCGCCGTCCTCCCGAATGCGAGGCGAGAACGATAACCGTTACACCGCCCTGCTCGGTCTGAGAGATTGACATCATAAGCTTCATCGCAGTTTATTGAGTCATCACACACGAATCCAGATGTCAATGAAACTAATTCACCTGATAGTTTTGTAAAAGGATTGTGTGTTTGGAACCATGTTGTAAATGTTTGCAGGTCCGACAAATCTCTTTCTCGTCTAGATACGTTCAACATGCTGCTCATTGTACTGAATTGATAAGCTTCCACAGCATCATGAATTTTTAAGAAAAATTGTGTTCCGAGGACCCATTTCGATAGAGTGCTGTCGGTTATGCCTCGTCCATGAGTTAGGCACCCAACGGATTTCATAGGACGCATCAAACCCTGTTAAATGCATTAAAAATTATTTCTGGAAATTATAGCACCTTTATTCTTCCTCTTACACAACGGGCGCGGCCGGCTCACGCTGCCCGCCGACTCCCGGGCGCTCTCGCGCTCAAAACCCAGCTACTGTTTTCTATGTTACTAGTAGAGTAATACACATAACTGTATATGTTTATACACCGATGTACTCAGGAATATATATGCTACAACTTTTATTGGAAGAATTTTTTCATTTGGTGACGAATAAAAATATGGTTTTGCAAAAACGTAGATAGGTGGCAAAAAAATATTGTTTTTTTATAACATTTCGTTAATTTACGGGAAAACTGCTGCACATATCATAAATTATGTTATTATAAAAGAATATTTATCAGGGAATAAAACTGTAAGTAATATAACCATAATAAACTTTTGGTTAAAAAGTTAGATGCGATTGCGTAAAACTCTACATTTTAAACTTAAATGGGGGGGGGGGGGGGGGGAAGCTCCATTGGAATTTTCGGGGACTTTTGAAAAAATGTCTCTCTAATAGTGACCTACTACTGGGAGAAAATTCAGCTTTACCAGAGAAAGTTCCGACATTCACTGTTTTTGCCCTTTATTGACTGGTCTATTAGCTATACGACAATGTGCTGGCAGTCATTCCATTCTGGAATGCTCGGAATACGTTTTAATAATCCTTCCGCCAAATGGAATTTTCGGCTTGGAGGTTTTCGTGAAATTATCAAGTTTAAATGTCTATCTTATCCGATATCTCTACTAAACGGAATCGTATAGAACAGGAGCTAACAATCCACTATAGATTAACCGGGAAGCTAGCTCTCACTGCGCTGCGGTTATTTGTGAGTCGCCGGCCTTGGTAGCGTTAGCTCTACGTTCCGAAGGTCACCGGTTCGAGTCCGGTCGTTGGCATGGATGCTTAAGTGTTGCGTCTGTGACTGTAATGTCCGTCCTGTGGTGTTTCTAATTAACTGGAAAAATTTCATACTGGAAGCACTGAGTGACATAATTACTATCGAGTTGGCTGTATGGCCTCAGATGCCGGAAAAAAAAGATCAGTCTTGCCAAACGGATGTACAGCCGGGAACTTGGCTGCTCTCCGAAGTGCATTTGTTTATCTCCGCGTGTATTTCCCCGAAACAGTGCTTTCTTGCTCCATCGCTATTCAATCTTACTAGTTATCTTTTGATGCCTCAAATACAAGGTTTATGTGTTCCGACTCAGATTTTCTGGAGAACACTATTGAAATAGTCTTCTCGGGTGACTAACCGAATGAGTACGGTGTTTACACACGATATTTAGGCTATATAAATCTCTGTCGTTGTCACTTCACCAGAAGATGGCGACAGTTTCCCATCGCCGAAAAACCGTACTCATTCGGCTGGTCACCCGAGAAGACTATATTAACTTTCAGCGGCGAGAGATACTTCGATCTCAACACTATTGAATGTTTCATCAATGTTAGCGTGTATCTATCGACAGTAACACAGCAAAACTACGAAGAAAAATAAAGCGTGTGAGGGGCGAAGGAACAGGTGTGCGAGGAGCAGACGCGAGGCATGCACGACGAGCAGATAAGCCGGAGTCAGTGAACGAGGCGCGGTGACCTTGCCAAGGATGCGTGACGTCACCGGAGGTCGGGCGCCAAGGACTGTCGGCAGGTGGCGGCCAACTACATCTGCTCCCGCCCCGTCGCGTCCCGCCGTGGAGACACTCATTACCGCAATCCTCCCAGCTACACGCAGAGTCAGACTCGTAGGCTGGTAACAGAGTATAACCTTTTTTAGTATTCCTCCAAAATAAAAACTTTCCTTTAATTTCCAATTTATTTAACGTACTTTATAATATACACAAACAGTCTTTTCCTTATGTAAATGGAGACTTTCCAGGCGTATTGTTTCAATGAATTCTTCACCGGTGTCCAGCCGGATAGAGTCAAAGAATGACGACGTTTCAACAACCTGCTCGGTTGTCAACAGACGTGTTGGTGATTTGGGGAAGTAATTATCTTAATAGACCTGATGAAGCCAACCGAGCAGGTTGTTGAAACGTCGTCATTCTTTGACTCCATCCGGCTGGACACCCGTGAAGAATTCATTGAGTCTTTTCCTTTTCCGTAACCAGCTCATTTTTTTTTTTTTTTTTTTTTTTTTTTTTTTTTGCTGACATCTGACACTGGTAATTTCTGAAAATTAGAAGGATAATGAGTAATAATCAGTGACGTAATCATTTAGATTAAGTAGTAAATCGCACAGGAACCATTAATTCCGTCTTCTCCTTATCTTTCTTTAAACTGTGAGCTTGTAACCTCGGCTCTCTGTTGTTATAGTCCAAGTATAGTAAAAGTTGGCTGCGGCTTGACCAATCAGAACGTATCGTCTTATCAGTAGTATTCCTGAACATTTTCTAATCGAACATTCTACAATACAGGTGCCACACATTCTTGAATATTCCATAGTCTTCTACTGCTAACACGTTTGCAGAGTTTTCCAGGACTCACGGAAATTTCCTATACAATTTTTAAGAGACTATATACAGATTGTTATGCTGTAAAGTCGTATGTAAAGCAAAAAAAAAAAAAAAAAAAAAAATTACAAGAAAAAAAATTAATCAAAGTTTAGGTTATAGTCATTCGAAGCTTACAAGGTAATAGTATGGAATTATAATTACAATGAGGTTCTATAACGTAATGGTTAGATAAAGCTAGTTTGCATTTCAGTTTTGCTCTTTCACTGCTGGTCTTAACGAGTTAACGCACGCCGCACAAAACCTGCATGACTGTGATTTCGTTCCAGTTACACGAACCGACCATTCTTTGCTGCAATGTTCCAGTCACTCCTTGCAGCACAATCTTATTTCGTTCGAGGTTTCGGACAAATTTTTTCTCTTCTTCAAATTATCCCTATACGAAATGAGTTTGTTCTAAAATCTAAGCAGTCTAGAGACTGCTTTTTTTTATCTACTTAATGTTTGATGACTCGTCAAAATCATTAGAATTGGGAAGAAGGAACGGCAAGAAATTCAGCCGTTGCCTGGAGTGCTTTTTGAAAACCATAGAAAACCGAAATCAGATTTGCCGGACTATCAATCGAACCAGCCGAATGGCAAGCTCCAAAATTACCAGCCGCATCTAAATAGTATTATTAACAAAGCAATGGGGACTCTGCAAGAGTCTGCGATCATCTTTGAAATTGAATTTTATGAACGTGGCAACGATAACGCCAAATGCGTTTTTTAAAATAGTCTAACTTTGATACAAAATTTTATCTCAAGCGAAACACTACTGATGCTGCCTGTGTGAGGTTATCTGATTAGTAGCGCAGTAATCCCTACGGCTGCTATGTGAATCCTTAATGTGGCCTCTGGAATGTCCTACGAGTTTGTCGGTGGTCTCCCCCCTTTTAGATGACTCAGGGCTACCATCCATCATCTTGTAGTAGCAGCGCCCTCCCATGTCTTCACGTCATGTTCAAGTTTTTACCCTCTGCCTGCTGATTCAGCATGTTCCCAAATAAGGTAGAGAACTCAGTTACTCAATCGCAAAACTTCTGTCTCTTATATCTATATATACAGGGTGTCACCAGATGACACAAACCCTCATGGATGACGGAGAAAGGTAAATATATCAATTTGAGGGAAGAAAACCCAGTCCAGAAGCGGCTGAGTCGCAGCTTATGAGCGAAAATTCCTTTCGGATATTTCGGAGAACAGTTAAGATCTTCGTTTGTTAGTGTAATAATTTCATTTTTCTGCACTACTTTTCACAAGATTTGAATACATTTGAAATAGTTGTTCAAAATGGCGTGACGCAGCTTTGATTCAGGCATGACAACGTCGCCCTATGTTCTGTCCTCTTCAGTCTTTGCAGGTGTCTTCATCATGCCCCCACAAGACAAAATAAGTGCGGTTAGCTGAACGAGGTGGCTATGAAACAGGACCTTCTCTTGCTATGTACTTTACAGGGAGCCTCTGAGTAACGTATTCATAAGCGCCATGGACGAATACGTGGGAATGCTGCAACAACCAGTGTCTCTGAGAAGCAGTGTACACTGTCGTAGATAAGCGTGACGAAAGAAAGCATGCGCCATCTGCATTGCATCAGTGGAGTTTCCTTTCCCGCCCGCTTATGATGCCCTCAATAACTTTGGCTTATAACTTGTAACTGAGACTTTTCTGGATCGGAGTCCGTAATCCAAAATTAATACGTGACATTTGCCCTTCTCAGTCGTTCCTGAAAGTCTGTATAATCTTCGCAGAAAAACCTCATATTGTCTTTTCACACCTGTTACAATCACGGACTGTATGTAAGAACAGACCAGCGTATCATGAAAATAACAGTGACTGGGAATCTGCAGAGATATCAGAAGACTACAAGTAGCGGAAATTGCCACACCAATTTTGCTCTTATGGCCTGAATTGTTCGTCGTTTGGCTACACGAAGGAATCGCCATAAAAACAGTGATGAAAACTGAGGGCACGCTGTTTTCTCAAACAGATTTGCTCGGATTACAGCTTATAAAGTGCGATTCAATTCTTAAAGTAATTCACATAGTATATTTTCTGCCTTGTGACAATGTAACAAATTCACGAAACTATAATATTTTCGCGCTGCTGTATATAGCAATCAGTATAACAAAAAGTGGTGTCATTATCTAAATTTGTGATGTTTCGACCATGCTTTGTCTTTTACAGAGATGAACAAAATTCTGTCGAATACTACAATTTTACGAGCTAGATAGGCGATAAATCGAAAGGAATGTAATAGGTTTTAAAAATAGACTTATAAAACAGATTTATCTCAGAGTGTATGTGTTGTGTTGTTCAATCATACAGCAAATGGCAAAATCTCGGACGAGTATCGTTAAACCAGTGATACACGTGGAAGATTGCCTCGTTGTATGTAGTGTCTGTGGCAGTAATGCGTGTGTCCCAAGCGTACTGTGTTGTTCATTTGTTTCAGAATGAAGACAGAAAGAGGTGGTATCGTGTTATTCTTCCAAGAGTCCCCAAGGTGATCGTCAGGATTAACGCTCCTGATAAACATCAACTGGCCTATCACACAATATGCACTGCACAGAGGTGTGATTTTTAATCTAGGTCTTTCCTTGGTGTAAGGAATTGTGCACCACCATTTTTCAGCGGATGTCGAAGTTTCTCCCGTTACCAGGGCACGAAACAAATAACTACAAGCCCAGAGGCAGGGGCAGTTTCTGATCCCTAGCGACTCTGGTGACGGGGCGGGTTATTCGTATACTAAAAGATTAATATTCTGGTTTCATATGACAGTTTCCTAAGCCCTGGTATCTTTGGAACCCTGTGCTGTCTGCCATAAGGCAGAGGAATTCCTTACGCCATTAGCGAAACAAGAAGCCAAAGTTGTTAGCTCCCCTCCCAGGATACCACGTACCGTTAGCTGGGGTCCTACATAAGACCCCAAGGGGACCGTTGTGTCCTCAGTCTTAACCAGTTTTTTTCCAGTGCTACTCAGTGGAAGTTTGCGATTTCGCTCCACGCGGGTTCATGATGTAAGCCCGTATTATGTTCTGTTTCTCTCTCTCTGTGTATCTGCCATACATCACTCTCGCTCACAGTTTGTAAACTAAGTATATGAAGAAGGAAGTTGTAATTGTCTTATCAGGATGATGATTTGTGGATTCAATATATGTGTTTGAACAGAAAACCTATAGTGTATCACAGTGTATAATTTATCAGAATATAAATTCAAATCAGTGTGGTGCATCTACCTAAAATTTTCTTTTCTTTGTAATTGTTCCACCCCTTTTACCTGGATTAAATGATTGAAAGAATGGAGTCAATCTTCGGCAAACAGGTCCGATAGTAAATCATTAATAAAGTAACCTAGAAGGAGGGTTGGTGCATACCTGTCCTGTAGCCGGCGTTGGAGAGGTAGGTGGCGAAGGACCTGGTCTCGTGGCTGGCCTGCCACTGCGGCGACGAGCAGTTGTCGTTGTTAGTGTAGACGTGGTGGTTGTGCACGTACATGCCGGTGAGCAGGCTGGAGCGCGAGGGGCAGCACATGGGCGTGGTGACGTAGGCGTGGCGGAACTCCGCGCCCCCGTCCCGCAGCAGCCGCGTCGTGCGCGGCATGAAGTTCAGCGAGCCTGCCACACCACACGCTCACTACTGTGTCCTAACCAACTACCTGCATCCTAATGGGGACTTTTAAAATTATAACGTACAAACTTCTCGCATCATATTTTTATTTGAAAAATACATGCTTTTTCAGTGACTTGGAACAAAAAGTGTTAACAAGGAACAGTGGTCGTATGTCTCACTGGTTACCTCTAAAACAGGCCATACACGTTACGACTTCGGTCGTGTGCGACAAATCCGATCATGAATGGGTTGGTCGTAAAGCGGACTGTACGACCAAGGTCATGTCGCAGGTCCGTTGAAATTTCTATCGAGCCTTGCGACACGACACGCTCCGGTCGTGCAAGATCGCACCGGTCGTAACGTGAGTGTTGATGTTTGAGACGGTCCGTGCGACCAAGCTATCAGAACCGGGTAGTGTAAAATGTCAAAAAATTGCATTTTTTTTTTTTTTAGTGAAAAATAATCTACAAACTTCCCTGATTACAATGTATACAGTTTATTGCGCATAATACATTTCTTTGGAGTGTTATTGACGGTTTTCATTAACCATACACTCAGACGCCACATTTACTTGATTTTTCCAAAAACTCGAAAATTTCTATGTTATGTACTACCTTTTTCTCAGGAATGGAATGTTAAATTAACTTGAAATTTTTCACAATTACAGAAGCTTATAAATCACGATCTGTAAAGCAAAATGAAAATAATCGAAGCATAGCAGGTGAGTTGTAATATACTAAGTATCTGAAATAGTTGCTAAAAATAGTTACATAATCTCAAATTTTTAAAATCTAAACCAGTTTCTTATCAACAATAAGTTTGCTTCACCCAACTTGTATCATTAACATTAGAATAAACCATACAAATTTTATTAAATTATCTACGGTAAAATCGGAAAAAGGTATATAACTAGGACTGTATTTTTTCAATGTTTCCCCCATGTGAATATTAATGAAAATATACTATATATTTTAATAACATTAAACAGACACTAAAAGAGACACTCCGACGACTGTGGTGAAATTTTATATAACCGTCTATGCGTCGAGTCGCAACGTATGTGTGGTAATAAGACTGTCGTTGCGATGGTTCGACTGACAGTCTTTGGTACAATACACCCTTCGCCACCCACTTTTAGTGAATCGTGGAGTATTATTATTATTATTATTATTATTATTATTAATAATAATAATAATAATAATAATGTTCTTCTGTCATGAATTACTTTTCATTCACTAGATATTTTACCTTCTTCATCCCTTCAGCGATGAGTTGCAATGCCTGATACCTCTCGCCTCTCATAATCTGTCCTACATATTCAGTTCTCCTTTGCTTTATAGTTAGCAGCAGTGTTTTTTGCTTCACCGTCCGATGAAGCACTTCTTGGTTTGAGATTTTCAGCACCAAAGATATCCATATGAGACGACGGTACATAAACATTTCAAAAACATCAATTCCTTTCTCCAGATTTTGGTCAAGGATCTAGCTTTAAAATCCATAGAGAAAAAAATGGAGAGCACGTAGCTACAAATCATTCGCATTCTCAGTTGCAGACTAAAATCACAGCTTAAGAAATATTTCTTCATCCTAATAAGTTTTCTCAAGGCCTGCTCTGTTCTAGATCTGAACTCTCTTGCAATCACACTGCTCATCAATCACAGTATTTGAAGGGGGATACTAGCTCGGTCTTATTGCCTTTTATTAATAATGTTACTTGGATTTTTTTCTTAGTGAAGACTACAACTTTGGTCTTGAAAGTATTGACAAATACACTGAATTGTCTGCCATGAGCTGGAGGGCACGTAGATCAGTGGCGATAACAATAGTGTAATTTGCGTACTTGATATTATTGATTACTTTTCACTTTATAATGATCTCCCTGGTTTTTTCCTGCAACACTTCCCTGAAAATTACCTCAGAATGAATATTAAACAAGAGAGGTAATAGGACACATCCCTGGCGAGCACCTTTCCTGATTTCAGTCGCTTCTAATGTTCCTTGGTCAGTTTTGACATCTGCGTTCTGATTTCAATACAGTGTGCTGATAATATGTAAACCGTTTGGGCCAATACCACTTTATGTGAAAACCCTTATCATCTCTTCATGTCTCACATAGTCGAAGGCTTTTTTTTACAGCATATGAAACAGGCATACAAATGTCGTTCATGTCCATTCACCTCTACACTAATAAATTTAACAATAAATTTGTAGTTTAAAAAAACTAAAAAAAACTTTCTCCAGGCTATTCTACTATAGAAGCGAGGTAAAATCGGACCAGGAATACCACTGTACAGTTATTTTCAGCTCTCCATCAGCCTTTTTCACAAACATTGTTGAAGTCTTATGCGTTGTTACATAAACAAATTATACTAGGCGGTGCGCAATCTACAGTTAAAGATTGGAAACAGTAATTTGAGAAACGACAGGATTTTATTTCAAATCCCGTTACGTTCACCTTGTACAAGAAGGACTATGTAAAAATGCATCATATTTACTTTCTCAATAACCTGGGAAGGCTGCAGATTGGATTTTATAATGGTAGTGCATTACGAGCACTGAAATTGTACATTTGGAAGTCATCCTGATCCATTATTTCCTGAAATATCAAAATTAAACCGCCTCTCAAATTGAATTAACTGGAGATTTGTGTCGTAGAGAATATCAAACTACCGCAATGTTCTGTAACGGCACATTCCCTATTTTGCCAATAGTTGACGTCGATTTGTATGTAACGATCAAATAAGTGGTAGCCTGGTTATTAGCCATATTAAACAGTTGTATTAAAAATGTTATTAAACATTGTGTATTAACAACAGTTTTTGCTAATGTTTTCACCAGACGCGTTTTGCCCATCTGTGAGCGCATCGTGAGAAGCTTTAACTGTACATAATGTTATTATAATATCTGTATAAGTAATGAAATGTTATATAGATTCATTACTGAATCTATATACTATTTTGTCAGTCATACAGATATTATAATCATATTACGAGCAGTTAGGTTACTGACACATGTGCGAAACGCGTCTGTTGAAAACATTACTAAAAACTGTTATCGATATATGATGTTTAATTTAATAACATCAAGTGATTAATATGCTTGTAATAATCTACGTAGAAAAATATACTTTATACCTAAAATTCTGTTGGTACTGGATTTTCGTTTTGTTTATGCACTTTAATTCCAATGATCTGTTCCCCTTTTTTTCTCCTCTCTCACTTTTATTTTACCTGCATAAAGTTGTCAACACAACCATCCACCTTCATCTGTGCATTGGAGGAGAAGGATACCTGTTTTAAAGGATTAGGAATAGATTACTAACTTCCGAAAGCAAATTGCTGGGGAATACGCATGGCCTCGTGAGTGAGGGGAGGAATGCTAAATTTGGTGAGCTAGACGAGCAGCTTGTGGGAGGTTACCTAGCTCGACGTCCTGGTCGTCGGTGAGGAAGAGTATGATGTTGGGCCTGCGCTCCTTGGGCTGGCCGTGGTTGGTCCGCGGTCGGCGTTGCTGGGCGAACAGGTCGTCAGGGCGCCGCCGGGCCGACACCAGCGCCGCCAGCGGCAGCAGCGCGAACAACAGCACGGCCAACAGCTGCATCCTGGCCGATCACTGCATCTGCAACAACACCCAACACGCCCGTCAAACAACGAACTAAAACATTTAAAATCAGAATTTAACGTGTGCACAGAGTGACATTCTTCGAAATGCGGACAGCTGAAACTACTCACGCCTTGTCGCTTGGATTTAACATCAGCAATCAGATTTAATTAGATCTTTCGGGGGTTGATGGGTTCATAACAACAGACAGTTCACTTAATATTTATTCTGAATTCCGACCCGAATCCGCATTGCGCAGAAATCTCTCTATCTTTTTATTATTATTATTTTTTTTTATTTTTGCTTAGGCCTTACGCCTCATCGAAGTCGAGGCATTAGAGGCGGGAGAGGACTGAGGGCAAATAACGGGAAAGAATTCAGCAATGGCTTTTTGAAGAAACCATCCCAGCATTCGCCTGGAATGATTTGGGAAAACCATGGAAAACCCAAATCTGGATGCCCGGACGGAGATTCGAACCCATGTCCTCCCAAATGCGAGGCCAGAGCGTTAACCGCTCACCCACCACGCTCCGTCACAGAAATCTCACCTCGATACCCAGCAGTGTATCCAATATTGAAAATGAGACTTGTTTGTGCCGATCCCTTCGGCCGAGAACTGCACCCCGCTCACATCTGTATTATTTTCATGGCCAATGCAGTTCTTCTCCTGTCTTCCATGGCAGAAACATAGAATTAGTTCATAATCTATGTTCGAGCATAAATGTGATAATTCCGGCGTGCACAGCGGATTATACTAGTCTTTATCTCATTGAACGTTCATCGAATACCCCCGTTCGAGCGCCAATGCTTCATCTTCCTCTAACATGGATTATTTTACTCCACCAATCAGGGCATCATTTACGCACGTTTTTACGATGACAGTTGGCTGGAACGAGTGTATTGTTTTGGGTGCGCGCGCAGCCGTTGACAGTCAGCCTCCTCGTGTTAACAGGCTCAAGACAGTCAGTTGAATGAAGCTAGTGCACTCGGTTCATGACCAACTTTCCGCGTGCTAGTTCAACAAACAAGATGGCGACCACTAACAAGTCGAGTAAGTGGAGTGAAGCTCAGGCATTAAAATTTTCAGAACTGCATGGAAGTGAAGAAATTCTCTGGGATTTCAAGAATAAAAATTATAAGAACAAAGATTTTAGAGATGCTGCTCTTTTTTTTTTTTTTTTTTTTTTAAGAAAGCCTCAAACGGGGTCATGTTTCTTTTTTTATATTTATATATGACTGCAGCTCTTCAAATTGAGATGCAGTTAGTCTCAAATGATTTCTACAACTCTCTACCTCTCCAATTACAACTTCAATAAAAATTCGCTGATGCACTTAAAACGTTTCTTTTCGATATCCACTCTCTTACCCATTTTCGAAGTTTTCTTTTATTTTTCATCATATCATTCAACCTTATAATTAACAAATCAGCTACAATATTGATTCCTTCTTGTAATATGGATGTACTTTCAAGAAGGTCAGAGTGTAGGACTAGAGAACTGTCCGACAGTGCACTGTCTTCAGATTATTACTAGCATGGTAGTTCACTCTCCTGCCACCACCACCGCCCTCACCAACTGTCGTTCCAGTCAACTCGCATCCTGTAAATGCGACCTTATAGTTCATCCACTTCTTATTGGCTGTCTCCAAGTTAAGCGGGTGACTTGTGTTTTTGAATTAAGTTTTACATACCGTTTAAACAAAGCATTTTCAAACGGCTGTAATATTGTTTTCGCCAAATTCCTGGACTTGCCTCCGGCCAATGACGTCATCCACTTCATTTCAGTTGTACTTGTTTTCGCCGTAGGCGGCTAACGGATATTTCCCCTTACCTAGCGTACAAAGTTCTGATATTACGTCATCATGATCATGATCATTGGTGTTCTGCCCTCAGGCAGGTTTTCACATGGCTGCTCTCCATGCACTCCTCCTGACTTTCTCTTCATGTAGTTTCTGTTTCCTCTGATGTTATCTTTGATCTCTGCTAGGCTGGTGGCAACCACAGGGCTCCATTTCACAAGGAATAGGGAAGGAGGTGTCGGGGGGTCCGGTACACAGCATCATGCAAGGGTCCCTTGCCAGGGTAACCATGAAAACCTCAACGGCAGTGACAGTGGAGAAGGAGACTTCGGAACGGCGACGCTAGAGGAAGAGGCGCCAGTTCACTACGGATTAAAGAGCGGCTGTATCTCAGAGCGTCTGACTCACAGTGAGCGGCTGATTTTAGGTTGGGCAACCTACTGCGTACGCAAAAAGGAACGGGATACTGCCATATTAAATTTGACAAGTAATACATGGTATGGCTCTCCGTATAGAAAATCCGGAGGTAAAACTTTCCTTCACTCGGATCTCTGGGAAGCGCATACATTGAAAGGAAATACCTACCTTTGATATTACTGTCTTTAAAAAATCGTACAAAAACAGAATCGAACATATTCGTGGCTGATTATACTTATCATCGTTTTGTTCCAGTTGTGTAGATAGTAATAGTGATAATTGTCTATGTAGACGGTTTTAAGACGCGCTGTCAGTTTGATCTTAGGGAATTGCGTTAGGCGGGTTGCAACACTCTCAGGCGGTTCTCCATCTATATCTGAACCAATGGGAATCACACTGTCGTGAGTGCATTAACTAATAATGGAAATCGTCTGTTTGGTGGAAGCCATTACAATATCTTGTCAACTGAATAATCTTTCCATACATTTAATGAAAGCTGCTTGATCAGCGAGTTAGTAGCTTCTTATGTTAAGGAGCCACGGCCTCGCGCAGAGGAAGTGGCTATCTCGTTTCCACTCGCCAGCAGTGTGAGGGGAGGGGCCAACAAGGTCTGTGTTACGTAAGCCAAAATTCAACCGCGGCCGTTGCTAATTCCGACAGTCTGCAACTCACGAAGCGAGTAATTTCGAAGTCACTGCATTTGAATGGCTGCTCCGCTCGACGCGTGACTGGTTGCGCCATTTCTTGTTTTTGTCCTGCTGCTGACATTTTCTGAATACGGGACAAGAATTTACATAAATCAGAGGAAGCGAGCTATATACCTTACTGACATGTCCTACACGTATACTGCATATCTCACATCCAACTTTCAGAGCATTCGTTTGCCAGAACCATTTCTTTAGGACGCATTAACAGAGGTAACAATATTTACTATGTATTCACTTCCGCTAGTCATTAAAACGTTTGCAAGAGGAATATTGAACTGTTCTTTGCTCCAGACATGATTACGTAAAAAAAAAAAAAAAAAAAAATCTACCGCTACAACAACATAACAACAACAACAGGGGAATAGAAAAAGGTGTCGCGGAGTGGCGAGGCAAATCTAAAGAAAGTCGTTTTTAAAATAACGAACAAAAAAGATATATACCAGATTTTCATGCAGCTCGAGGTCGTAGGAATTAGTGCTCAGCAATAGCATTTAAGCCGAGTATGGTGGGCGTGCGTTTAGTATTTGGAACTGACTTTCGGCAGGATACGGTTTCAAGCCAGAGTCCAGCTTCTATGATTTCGGTTTTCGATGGTTTCAAGAAATCTCTTCAGGGGAATGCAGGGATGGTTCCTTCATAAGGCCACAACCAAATTCCTTCCAGTTCTTTCCTTCTAATCCTATCCCACCTTTTATGACCCAATAAGCCCTAAGTTACAAAAAAAACAATGTTCAAAGCACAAAGTGAGTCTGTAACAGTATTTACGGTCAAGTGACGGAGCTTAAGAAATGTGACGTCTTCAATGCGCCGCTGCAATGCTCCATTTCGATTTAATTCGCAAATGAGAATCAAAAAGCGCTGATTCAGAAAAAATATTTGCTACATGCTAATTTTAATCGTATTGAACCACTGTGGAACTGTACTTGATTATTACGCTGAGCGGTCTAGTGGCTCAATCGTTAATGGGGATTGATAGATTTACGGTGTCCCCGGAGAATTTCATAGGCCCTTAACCCGACCTTCAACTCTGCCCAGAACGTTTCCGTGATTCGGATTCCACGTTAAAGTATAGGTCCCATGGACCCCGTAGGACTACCGGGTAAGGTTAAGGCGGATACGTCAGGGGCGGAATGCGCAGCCAACAGAAACCCTGTCACCAGGTCATTGCGACCACACGGAATTATAATTATTATTGTTATTACGCTTTACAACACCTCAACCAGTAAGTAAATAGTAGACATTGTTAATTTAAAGCTCTCATTCGAGACCTTCAGTAGTAAGAACTTATTCAATTTCGTTTAAGATTATTTCAATTTATTACCAATTAGCTTCAGGTAAGTTTTAATTGTTTAAAGTGGTTATCATTGTCTGGTGTCCTGGTAGCGGCGTCCCGTGTTTGCGTCGAGAATTTTCCAAGCGGCTTATGAAATGTAGCATTTCCAGCCCTCAGCAGATACACTTGGAATAATATTGGCTGGAATCTATGTAATAATGTGCCTTGTAAGTCTGATATTCGTTTTGAATGTGTTTCTGGAATAAAATTGAAGTTAAATGTGCCATCTGCTTTGTCATTTAAAGCTGGCATTCATCACAATTGAGAAAGTTAAAATCTCTATTGGAAGTCACTTGGCTACGGGATATACCTGTCGTTTTTCAGGTATTTGAAACCTGAGTTCCACAGCTGTTAGTAAGTCTGCAGTGGCCGACGGTTGTCCTGCGTCAAGCAGCAGGAGTGGCCGGGACGGCAAGGTCTGAATTATTCAGGAGGCGCGGGGACCGAATCTCGTTTATTCACGTTGAATTCGAAGTCGCTTGTAATTTACAGGTAATTGTAAGCCGCGCACGCGTTACGCTTCCTGATTACAACGGCATGCCAGCCCGGACGACCTCTGCATTCCACATTATGTTTACGGGCGAAACGCGACGGAGAGAAGCCACGGAATGTCCACTCAGCGCGTCGTTTGTTTACTCACTCACTTAAAAATAATCTCAATATGGAGTAAACGTTGCTTAGGAATCTTACTTTAATCAGCTGTATAAGTAATTGCTTAAGTAACACAAGCGAAAGCACTGTTAGCCAATGACTACAAAAAGCAACGTGAAGATATTAAGTGAGGATTTAACTTGCTAGTGTCAGGGGAGCCAGAAGTTCTCACGTCTCGAGATCCTGGTTCCTGACAATTGTCTCTGATCCCTATTCTTATTCTAGACAGCTGACTGAGCTATTGGCACCAATAATTACATTGGTTTTCGGATGTGGAGAGAAATAATATTTACCTTTCTCCGTGATCATTATGCCATATACTTCCACACAACTGTGTTAAAGCACAGTTTTATTACTTTGAGAAACTGTGAAATATTGTTACTTCAAACGGAACGGAATTGATTTAGCAATAACAGTTTTGCTAATTATATACTGGTGGATTGCTATTTGTGTATAGTGTTTATTTATCTGTTGGACCATTATTTGGCAAGCCATAAGATTAGTAAGACATCAGAAGGCATGGCTGTGTATACTTCAGAAAAGAAGGAGGGAGAGGCATAGCCATAAAATATGGATGGAGAATACAACACTGAATGTAATTATCTTGCATTATTTATGCATACTCTCGTTGGCAATAAATTCCCTCCTAATATGTGTGTTTCGCGTGCAGTTATAACGTCATGATTGCAAGTTTGCAACCTCTGATCCTGCGCTGATGATATTCACTCCTCAGTGTCATAGCAGTGGTTACGTAGTACTATTCCCTTAACCACTTACTGCTTCACAGTGGAACTAAATTGCACTGCGAATTATATCGCTTTAAACGTCAACCGTGAATGCGTTTGTGATGACTGCTGTGTTGAAATTCTGCAGGTCAATGTGGTTATGTCAAAAGTAATATAGCAACTTTTCGTTTAAATGAGGAGAATATATATAACTTAAAAGTTGTTTCGCCCTCCCTCACAAATATCTGTAGTGTGAAGAAAAAAAGTTACACACAACAACTTTCTGCAAGATTAGGACAGGAGAGTCAAGGGTGGAGGGAAGCCTCACATAATTTGGTTTGCGTATATAGCATGAAAATAACTAACTGTCATAAGTGCTGCTTATTATAATACAACTGTCTTCATAGATTCTGGTGTTAAGGTAATAGTTGTGAATAAAGAAGGGACAAGCATAACATTACGCATATACATTTAATCACCACCCAGTAAGTCTGTTGTGAGTGAATTTTATGTTGAAAAATATTTAAACTTATATTTATATATCAGTGTAGTTCATGACACCCTCATTTGGCTACACGTGTCCCACGTAGTCAACACGCTACAGTTTAAAATACACAAGAGTGATAAGTTTGTCGATTATCACGTCTACACGTCGATCCTAAACTATACACATCAGCTCGTGCTGCAGTTTAATTTATTCCTATCTCCAAAACGTTGTTTCTCAAGCAATGCGATTGGTGAGATTCAGAAAGATGAGTATATGATATCCGTAGCAGTAGCTGCTGTCATATTGCGTTAGGGGGCGTCCATTAATTACGTGAGGCGAAATAGGGAGGAGGAGGGTCCGGCGAAATCTTACCAAGGGGGGAGGGGGGTCAACGGAAACCTCAAGTGAGGTTTCGAAATTCTTGTTAGAGTGTAGAGCTAAAAAAAAAGTGTAACCGGCTTTGGAAGGGCTAGATCCCACCAGAGGGAAAAAGGGGGGGGGGATCAGACCAGATCTCACGAAATCTCACTAGAGAAGGAGGGGGGGGCTATATCCTGAAATCCGGTAAAAGACCTCACGTAATTTATGGATGTCCTCTTAGATGTCTTCCGGCTGTATTGCCCGGAAAGTTACGTCTAATCCTCTAGCGATCTCCCCTGCCAGTGAGGCTAGCCCGTGGTACAACACTCTGGTCTAGGCGCAGTGCTCGGGAGCGGCGCGCTTTACATTGCGTTCTTTAAATAAACAGAAAATGGTGTGTTGATGCGTAGTGCAGGCCGTGTCTGGGAGTATGCAAACCCCGCCCCGGGCCTGCAGTGCAAACACAGCTCGCTGCACGTGCACCGCAAACACCGGCCGTGCTGATTGCTCACGTTCGGCACACGTGTGGCGGGACACCTCGCTGACGTGACGCCGCCGTCAGCTCCGCGGCGCACTTACCAGGCGAAACTACAACTCACTATCCTGGCGTTCACATCTTCCTGATTGATGAAATATTATAAACTCTGAAAACAAATTCTAAGATAAGGAGATGTAAAGAAAGGGTTGTAACAGTCATGCGTAACGTCAGCTTATAAATATAGGGGTAAAAATGGAAAAGTGTATTATTTACGTATATTGTAATTTGTGAATATAAAAATTAATGGCATATTTGGGAAAATCTTTGGCAGCAGAGAGTAAACGGCGTGCAGGAGTCTTAAGACCAGAGAGAAGAGATTAATGGGTGATTGATACTGGATTATGGATGCTGGAAGATGAAGGAATATTTTTAATGAGAATAATCATTTTGTGAAAACGCGTCATGGAAGATAGGTTTTTTTAATTGAAGATGATTTATGTAAAATAGCTGCGGTTGGTGCCAAGAAAAATATGTTGGTACAAAAGTTATGTTGAGTCTATTACGACACGTATTTGAAGTGATGTAATAAATGTGTTCTTCAGTACACATCATAGAGAATATAGAACCTTGTTTTTTTTCTGAAGGAAGATTAAAGAGAAAAATAAGGAAAAGCAATTTGTAATCGGATGACTACCGTTAAAAATCCATCTTAAGTGTAAAAATGGCGAAAAACGTAGTCGTTCCTGAAGGAGATCACTGAGAAGCGCGATTAAGGTAAACTATGACAGTTCAGACTTAAGAGACAATTTGTGAAGTAGATTTCTTAATAGCCATTTGTTGAATAACGAGAGATAATATTTTAATAGCGATCAATAGAATAAAGGTGATAAAGTAGTTTCCAGCTAGGAATGGGGAGGTTATAGGATATAATATACAAATGAACGGCCGGGAAAGAAGCGAAATGAAGAGCTTGATTAGATGGTGCTTCGAGAACAACAAAACGTAAACGAAGAGGCACATTTAAGGACTTGTAATGAAACTAGTATTTTGTTTAATATTAAAAGGAGTATGTTCAAAATTGGATTTTTTTGTTGTTAGAAGGCCGAGGCGTTGTATCAGATTCTGAAATGTTGGGACTTGGAGCATTGCGACGCTGGGAAATGTGGACTCACCAGAGGAGAGTCTGTGAGAACCGATAAATAGGGGTCGTCGGGTTAACTGGCGGACAGTCGCTGAGAAGTACTGGGGCAGAGTATGCGTACAGCTGCTCTTAAAACAAGTGATTTATGGAAGAGATGTGATTACCAGAGAAGAGGCTGAATTCGTAGAGCAAACCACAGGTCTCATTATTTGTCGTTCTGAGAGCAAGAGTGGTCACTGATAGATAATTAGCCAGGTAAATACGAGACGTGCGGCCAAGCATTCATTTCATTCTTCGAAAAGTCTTTGAGTAATATTTTCGTGGCCCAGTGTATCGTCAGAGGAGCAAGTCATAGTTTTTTTGTCTTCAAAGTTGTCGACGAGTTGTGGGGAGGACCAGTTCATTTCGAGAGGAATAGGCGATTCAGGAGAGCTTGAAAACCGGTTTCAAGCGTTAATATGTAATTCTGAAAGCGAGGTTCGCATAAAAAAAATAGGAAATAATCAGATACGTAACTTTATTAAGGAATATTTGAAGTGTGAGAAGGAAAGATGATTAGGGCTGTTACAGTTACCACTTGTAGGAAACATTCTTCATAATGATTGTGCAACAGACATATAAAAATGTAGAACCGATAACTTGAGTGAGAGCAACTGATAGAAAAATTGCTAGTGGCGTAATGAAACATCTATGCAGTGTACATCCTGATGAGAGCTTGTCAAGAACGGTCGGTAAGCCTAAGGAAAGAAAGGACTAATATTAAATATAAAAACTCACACGATCATGGAATATTATTTGTCTTATTTAAGCAGTTTGAAAATGCTTTATGTTCCTTTGATTTTTTTAGTTCCAGGAATCTTAAATGACGGAAGGCCTTATAGTGTGACACTGCCGGCGAGAAGACAATATAACCCTTCGACTACACTACAGACTGTAATAACTCGACAGTGTATGACAGTTCTTCAGAGTGCGGCAGTGGTGACAACGACTCTGTGCTAATGTTACGGCCTGACTCATGCACAACGCTACGTGACAGATCTGTGCTGACGACACAGCGCACTTCACGAGATATCGAACGTTCGTATTCACACTACTGACGCACCTAAACGATCGTTCTCCACCGCAACAAGCGTCCACATAAAACTATGACGTCATTCGAGTCGCCAGTTCTCCCGTCGGTGTTGACAAGGAACTACAATAGGACAATATCACTTGGAGTGTTTTCACTCTCATTTATGTAACTTTCATGTACACTCTATAACTAACTGCTATCTAATTCCTCATAGGCTTCATGTAACAGACATTGAGTTGTTACTTATGATCAGCATGTGGCGTTATCTTTAACATTCAAGCATTGTGTTTTTAGTACCATCAGTTTTTATTAGCACAATGATACAAGTTCCAAAACGTTTGTGTCGGCGACGCATATCTTAAATTTTCTTAGATTTTATGTGATTATATTGACGCCATGCTCAAGCTTACATATCAACACACCGGCATTACATTCAAATTACCAAATACATACTTGAATGACATTAAACTTTTTTTTAAAGATATGTGTGGAGTAGAGCTTCTATAAAATAAGCATTTCAATAAGCACACGTAATAATACATACATCAAACATCCAAAAACAAAATTGATTGTATTTTTTCCCGATATTATGGTGGATGGAGTACACGTGAAGAAAATTATCATAAAAGTATTTCTTAAGTGTTTCTCTACGGATTTCTATTGCCGTCAATAAAACACATCTGTCCGGATAACCGTGAAAAATTGCACCAGCTGATAGACACAGCAACGAAGCCATTGTGTCAAAATGCTCAGGTACGAATATAGAGACAAAAATAATCTTGCTATGAAAATTTTATCACAAACCATACAAAGGTTACAGAATTAAAAGACGGATGCAGATTACAATGGTTCCTTTCCTGCCATTCTGGCTACGCAACTCTAAGAGTGCTTTTTTACACTTAAATGAAATTTGAGCGCGAGTTTGCATATAATAGGACCAATATGGTGACATATTTTTCTTTGTTGACATTCCGTGGTTTCTTGCTTCTTTTGACTTCTTCTTTGACGTAATATTTGTTCGAAATTTGTAATAAAAATTTAGTGTGCTAGTTAAATCTCTGAGGGTTCGTTACTTTAACAGTGTTAATTTTCCTTCCAGTTGTTGTCTGTACTCGATGAGATGGCAAATAGCCACGTATTATTTAGAAGCGATCAAGCGAATGCAGGCACTCTACTGAATAGTAACACTGCTTGCGTTTTATTCTGGCTGCTATAGCTCTGGCAAAAAAGGGAGAGAGAGAGGGGGAGATAACATGTATGCTCTGCGCAGTGGGCCGCAGCTGTATAAATTTATGCGTGGACCACTCTGGAAGATCAAGGTGCATCGTAGACGTTGACCCAACACACGCACTAGCAGATATACCGACACTGTTGGTTTCCCATCTACAATTTGATACAGATAGTCCTTGTGGCTGCCTGGGGGGAGGGGTTAGTAGTACCGATTAGATCAGATTTAAACAGTAACACATTAAGTGTGTCTGCAGATGCAGATGGTATTTAGAGATGGTTGATTGCATAGGATCAGTCTCTCTTCGCCGAACCTTGTGGTTGAGCAGTTAACAAATTGGTATGGTTTCCTGGAGATCGTTGGTTCGATTCACCACTCGACCATGCGGATTATATTTTATCATTGCTTAAAGAAATCCCTCTAGTAAAATTCAGGAGTGATTCCTACAAAATTAGTTTTGGTTCCTTCCTCCCAACCTTCTACCGCCTGTGGTGAGATGATCTCGATGAGCCGTAAAACCCTAACAAAAAAATTCTTGCCCCCTGAACGAATAAATAACTGACCAGCAATGCAGGATTCAAATCACTTTGACCACGTCATCCAAATCACATTATTACCCCATTCATGCTGTAAATAATGAAGAATTGGTATCAGCTTCCGGTTGAGTTAAACTACATCTGGTAAAAACTAAAATATGTATTTGCTTCAACAACATATGAAAATAAGGACAAAACTCCAGGGTCAGGCACGGCAATAACTTTGCTATCAGTGCATCTTGTTTCTGCTGTTAGTACACGCGTCGATATAATATTCAGTAGTTATCAAGCACTTTCCTTTGTGCGACTTTTAAAAGCAAAGACATTGTGCGGTCTTGCTGAGATGGATAAACTGGAATATCGTGCGTGAGGTAATCAGTTCCTCGTTTTGTATGATTTATCAATAATGGAAATTCATCAAAAGTTGATAAAGTTTATAGGGAGTCTGTTTCTCCACTTTTAGCATTGAAGAAATGGGCGACGCACCTTAGACGTGGTCGTACATTTCTTGAAGATGGTCCATGTAAATGGCGACCATAAACTGCTACCGCAAATGAAAACATGGAGAAGGTACTCATATGATACTGGACGATGAGTGATTACTGATGAATGACATAGCTGAAGCTGTAGACATATCAGAAGAAAGGATATGGTACATTTTGAATCGAGAAGCAAATTTAATAAAGCTTTGAACAAGATGGGTGCCGCGTTTGTTAAACGCTGACCAAAATCAAATCAGAAAACAAACTTTTCAACAATGTTTCGAAAGGAATCATATCAATTTCTTACGTTACTTTGCTACTGTGGATAAGACGTAAGTCCACCACTGGTCGCCAAGAACGAAATAACAATTAAAACAGTCGGAGGAGGCCGATACCGGATACTACGCAAATCTTCTGCAACAGTTGGATGAAAAGTTCCTGAGAAAAGACGAGAATAACGAAAGAAACAAAAATCACCTATCATAAATAAAGTGCACTGCCTACAAGGAACTGTGTAATTGGGAAAGCCTTCACTTCTGACTTCCACCTTTCTCCAAAGCTAGAAAAATTTGTGGAAGGAAAACGTTTTGATTCAAATAAACAGAAGATATGGTTCCCCAGTTGCGTTTCGTCCTTGTGGTGTAGGGCATCATACAACGATATTCCACACATGTCTGTCTGGAAAACACCTTGTATACTTTTCCAGCACTGTTAATTAATGTACCAGTTTAATTAACAGTGCTGGAAATATAAGAGGAATATTATTATATCTCCACTGATGATGTCTTACACCACAAGAATGAAACGCGTCTGGGGAATAATAAAAAGCAGTCGTTTTTAGAAGGAGTTATTTATAAAATTTAATTTTTATCGAATATCAAATTTAGTATAGTGAACTGAAGCATTTTTTTTCCTAGTGAGGCTAGAGTGATACGATGAGCACGATCAGGGTGGAGCGTGGTCTGTGAGCGGCCGACAGCTGGCGATGTCTAATCCCATCAGCGGCGAGCAAACACGCTGTAATTGCGACGCACAATGCGCGCTCTCAGCTAACTTCATTTCAGTTCTCCCAGCCACAGGCCCGTCACCACACCCGTATTTTCTTTTTCTCACAGAAACTTGATTGCTTCTTTTATTCTTTATTAAACATCTTTAGGAACGAAATAATCTTGTTTAGTTAAATTACACACGTAAGCTGTGCATAAGGAAATCATACTATAATAGCATTTCCGGATCCTTCAGTTAGGTTATGTAGTTCACAAATTTTGTCTGGAAAATTTGCAGAAATTCGAAGTAAGTTTCAATAATTGCTTACCCACAAATTATAATTTACAGCGAAAATTTTGGAAATAACCTACAAACTATTTACACGTTTTGGTTTGCTACTGTGCTTTGTGACATCAAACAGTTCTGATTGGCTGTGATCAGAGCGATAGTGTCATGGTGTCCCTAGATACCGGTGCATCATTTGTAGATCAACTTGCTGTTCTATATTACGGATAATATGCTCCGTCATGGTGTCCCTAGATACCGGTGCATCATTTGTAGATCAACTTGCTGTTCTATATTACGGATAATATGCTCCAGAGTCAAACTTTATGCCATGATTTAATATATAAGTAAACCATATGAAATTAAAATAAACTAATTCATTTCATATCGGATATTAATGTCAGTAAAACTTTTCTCTTTTTTTTTTTTTTTTTTTTGCTATACGCCTCTTAAATTTTGAGAAAGGACTGTGGGCTAGAAACGGGAGGAATTCGGTTATTGCCATTTGAAGGAGCCTTCCCTGGATTTTTTTTTTTTGTGAAACCGTGTAAAACCGAAATCTGGATAGCTGACGGGTATTTGAACCCACATCGTCTGAATGCTACGCCCGAGTTCTACTTCTCCCGATGTTGCTTTTTCTGTTACTATCCTTAGGGGGTGTCCATTAATTACTTGAGTTGTTTTTCCGGAATTTCGGACTCCCCCCCGCTCCCCGTTGGTGAGGTTTTGTGACATTTTGCCTTTTTTGCTTGATCCAGCCAGCTGAGGACAACGTATCACTGGCCACCTGTGCACAGGTCGCCAGTAAGGATTATGAGGGGAGTGGGGGGGGAGGGGAGGAAGGGGACCTGTGTACTGCCCGAATCCAAACCAGGGTTTTTAGACGTGACGTACTTAACGCATAAGAGGAAAGTTTGTGTTGCCATCTGCCCGCTAATCCTAAGTTTTCGTGTTCTCTGTGATAAGTGTATTTTTGTTTGTGAAATGTGTAGTTTATCAGGCGGATAATGGGTACCATCCCTACATTCGTGTGGAAACTGCCTAAA
The DNA here is from genome assembly GCA_031002005.1 of Vandiemenella viatica. Taxonomy (NCBI): domain Eukaryota; kingdom Metazoa; phylum Arthropoda; class Insecta; order Orthoptera; family Morabidae; genus Vandiemenella; species Vandiemenella viatica. Next base: position 320,533,092 of record JARYHS010008074.1, read on the forward strand.
ACCAGCAGTCGGCTGGTACCTGGCTCCCCTGTACACACGCTTCCCCCCTCCCCCTACCCCGAGTGTATGGCGCCTGAACGCAATAGACCACTCTGAAAGGTAATTAAGAGTTTAATATGACAGTGATCTTCAAGAAATTTCATATTTACAAGGTTGTACTTTGGCGTTAAAGTTTCCAGTGGTACCAACTATGTTTACCACGTCATTCGAAAACGTCAGTCGAGAATATAACTGTTTCTGACATCAATAATTTACTTAGTTCTGCTCAACGGATATGTCTTGTTTCTTTAAGTCATATGGGAACTTCGTCGCCGATACTGTTTATCACAATAATAATAGGATCTAATAATTACGGACTGTTATAATGCACAACTACTTCCAGAATTAAAAGGCAATTTAGTCATAGTCATTTCTGAAACAACTCGGAAAAGTCGGTATGGTGATGCCGCCAGTGATATCGCATCTAAGAGAGAATAATATTTTATTTAATTTTTCCGGAGTAATTCTTTTCAACTGCGTCAATCAAATAAGAATATCACGATCTGGTAGAGGGCGGAAGGGTCATTAAACGAAAGGCGGTACCGCTTTTATCACAATGGTTTTTACAGTGGATGCATCGGAATTTCTGATACAAATACTTAGTAAACGGTGAAACTTGTTATCTTTAAGATAAATTGTAGCAAGGCAGGACTTTCTCCTCGTCTCCCAGCAACAATCGCATAATAAGATACACAGCTATGTCATTTTACATCTCGAAATTAAAAATTTAATTGTGTGGTAAACGGCATCTCTTATGTGCCACAGATGCCAGTGTCTTCTGTCAGCGGCAACTTTTAATAGTTTCTAATTATAAAACATTTAGGGAATCTCTGTTAAAACAAGACCGCGCTAGATACGCATAACCAGGGCTACAATGACAGTGACCAATTACTACATCTGTATTTGCAGTGCGACATAGTTCTTTGAATCTCTTATAAAAACTAAGGTAGTAATATCAGAATTTCAGTTAGTCCGCTAATGTTGAAATGTAAAATACCAAGAAATTGAATTCAGTAAATTCACGACGAGGTAGGGTTAACTGGGATTTAGTGACAGCCTACATGTTGTATTTGAAATGAGACTCCACTATTACTTACCTGTGGTAGGGATAAAGAATAGCTATTCGTGATTGTTTCATATCATCGTAGTTTGTACAGAAAATGCGACTTGATTTATTCTAACAGTTTCAATGTTTAATTGTTAGGAACAAATACTCATCACTGACTTGTACTGTTAATACATATACTCAGATGATAGACATGAATTTACAGTAAAAAGAAATCGATAGCAAGAAATTGTGACTTATACTCCTTGTACTTATCACGCTAGAATTGCCAGTACGCTGGTTACCTGTTATCACCCGGATATGTACAGTTTGGTCAATGTTGGATTTGCTTACTTGTTTTGACCTTGGTTCATCGAGTCAGAGTAATCACAAGAAAATGCTTCTATCATATTGATGATAAAAAATTAAAAGAAAATGAAATGTACACCTGAAGTGTATCACTTAATTATTATCTCTACCGCACAAATTAACGCCTCCACAGTTGGTTATGTTCCTATACAGACCTTTAATTACATTCAAACAGGGAGAACTGGCGTGATGTGTGTTTTGTTACCAATTTGAAGTTGCCGAGGACTGTACAGGATCCACTCGGAGCCCGTTTAGTGGGCGCTGTTAAACAGACGGACCCCTCAAAAAACAAGTGACAGACAGCTGTAATGCGCCCGCCACTTGTGCCAACCCCTCGGGACTACACAATGTATCACGCAGCTCTCATTTGTATACTGTCTCGCAGGAAACCAATATACTTAACGAAACAAATTGTACGGACAAAACAAAGAACATCAGTATCTGAATTTTATGCCGGAAGAACACTGCGAAGGGTTTTCCGCCAGAAGATAATATTTGTTGAAAGTAAAATATAGGGATCGTTACTTGCTCCAAACTCGTTTGGATACACCCTGGTCGTACGAAAAACCTATCTACAGAAAGCGATTGAAAACTCCTATTCTTCAATTAGACGGCTCAAAGAACTCAATTCTTTTACTAAACTTGCTATTGGATTCAGTTTTTACTTGATGCTATAAATGGAAACATATCAGACATGGTGAGAAGTAAATCTTTCGAACTGTTCACAGTACCTTAGTATTAACTCAGCTCAAATTCGGTGATAGTAATCTTCAAAACCATTACTACACATATATAGACAAGATGACGAAACGCATGTAAATCCTTGTTTGCAAATTTTTTCAGAAGAACGTTTATTTTTTAAGCAAGTGAAACTAAAAGTCTCCCTTTTTTAATTAATTGTATGAGTTTCCGAACAAGAAGCTTTTTAAATTACTTTACTGGAAACATTTCAAAACTGGGGTCTAGAAACAGGTTTACAAGTTCGGAAGAGCGCTCCCACAGGCGAACTACGCGAACTAGTTACCAGATCTTTCGCTCCTTAGTTCGTTAGTTCGTTCGATTCTTTTCCGATGACCGACTTTTGTTTTAGGTTATTTGTTACTATGCCATGTAAAAGGAAGCAGTTCACTGTGGACACATTTCACTGAAGACACTGAAATAAAAAGAAAAGAAAAAAAAACTGTTCAACATTAATAATTATTGCAGAAGTCACAAACGGAAATTTAACGAGGAATGTGAAAAAAAACACGCTATGATCCCATCAACAATTAAAAGACAACCATCGATAACCATAACTACCATAACAAACAAAAGAGCGCATGCACTAGCGGTAGCAAAGCGAACGAACGATCTTTCTTATTGGAATCCGAGAGGGGAGCGATCTAGTTCGCTAAGGAGCTGCGAACTAAACTGAGCGCTAGGGGACATCCATAAATTACGTGAGGTGAGATAAGGGGGGGGGGGTGGCCAGCGAAATCTCACCAGGGGGGGGGAGGTCTACGGAAATCTGACTTGAGGTTTTGGGCTTTATAAAACAATTGTTGGACTGTAGAGCTAAAAAAAAGGTCTACAAATTTCGTGAAAGTCGATGTTAGAGGGGTATTTCGTCGAAAAGGAGGGTGTAACCGGATTTTGGAAGGGTGAGACCTAAAAAAAAAGGTCTCAAAAAGTTGCGAGGGCGTTTTCTAGGGGGAGTTCACACGGACCAGATCTCACCAGATGGGGGGAGGGGGGGGGAGGGGTCCGGCCAGATCTCACGATATCTCACCAGAGGGATGCCCCCTATCGGTCGCGAACTATAATGTGCAAGTCTGTCATCACCATTCACCGCTAAGGTTACCAACATTTTTTCTGTTGATTATAGTATTTTTTTTAGAATAAGCTATAAAAATATAATACACTTCAAAAATATAATATTTTATGAAAGAGTAGAAAGAGATAAAATGTATGTTTCACTATTTTATTTTTTATGAAATATTTTTTGCACTTCTTTAACAATTTTTTGTCTACAGTAAAATTGTCATTTGCTTTATCGCATTCAGTTTTTAAATTAATCTCGATCAAAAGCTAATTTTTTATAAATGAAATACTTATCTTACTTTTACCTATATTTCGTGTAATATTGTTATTTCAGAGTAAATTCCGTTCACTTTGATACTCATTAGAACTTCTGATATTGTCTCATAGTCATCAAATGAAACCTCGTGTTTTGAATTTAATTTTTGGACTTTGTATAGCCAATTGCTTGCATTAAAATCTATCCAATTATTAAGATACTCCAGACATTTATCAACGAATACTAGAAAATTATTTTTAAAATTATCACTTTCTGTGGAGAATTTGGTTTCTAAGGACTTTTTCTTTTTTTCTTAACCAAAGAAACAGTCTGTTTTACATTTTTCTAGCGCTGATTTTAAAGTTGGCATAATATATTTCTTATCTGAGATTGTGACGTTATTACCTTCCAGTTGTTTAACAGCTTTGTGGAAGATATGTAAAAAATGGCTCACGAAATTCAAAAAAGATTTTAACTTTTATGTCTTCATAAGTTTCATTCGTCGTCAAAATAGTTTGACTATGTGTTGGATAATCTTCGCCTACACTAATAAAATAATCGCTTAATGACTTCCAATTCACTGGAAATTGACGCACTTTCATTATTGCTACCACTTACTACAACTAATTTAATTTAATTAAATATCAAAAGAAAGAACAGCTTACAAGTGAATATATTTAACAAATGAGAAGCAAAGACATATACACGAGCAAACATTTGTTCGACCTTGTCAATTTTGACATTACATAACATTTCTGAAGAAGCATTTAGATAATGCACATCACATCATTCAAAAGATAAATCATAATGTGCCTTTACAGATTTTACAAAGGGAGGAATTTGTTTATTAGTTTCTGTGTTGCAAAAAATAATAATATATAAATAAATACATTTAAAAATTATATTCTACGAATATATGTAAAGTAAAAGGTAAAAACATAACAGTTGAATGTCCCATTTTAACCGTTTGTGCAAAGGACAACGAGCACTGGTTTTTCGGCGGGCACTGATCATCGTAATGTCATTTGAAAGGGCTAATATTAAGTAAAAACTTTTGTTAAGAAGGTCATAATAAATTCCACTTAGAAACGACAAAAAATTATGTCCTAATAAACAACCAAAATAGCGCGTGCAGTAGCGGTAGCAAGGCGAGCGAACGATCTGTTTCTCTGAATTCCAGAAGCGAACTAACGAACTAAAAGAGCGAACTAGTTCGCGAGTGAGCTGCGAAATATCATGCGGATGTCTAGAGGCTACTATGACAGTTTTAGTATGTGTAACACTCACCTTTGATCTATCATTTAAGGAAAACGAAAAGTCTTGATTATATATATTATTGGAGGAGCAGTAAACAGGCATAAATCACAGAGTGTGGTTGATGGGCAGTAACGCTTGGGCCTGGCGTTCCAGAGGACCCGGGTTCAGATCCCCATCCAGCCATTCAGATTTCGGTTTTCCATAGTTTCACGAAAACAAAAGGCCACGTCAGAATTACTTCTCGCATCTTTCCTCCACTCCTCTCCTACTTCTAATAATCTCGACGTTTAGAAGGTGTAAAGCGCGAAGCAAAACGGGGGTCGATAAATGAGAGTAGGAGCGACGAAGCAGATTCGGTGGCATGAGAAATGTCGCACTGGCGAACGTGTTTGGGAAGCGAGGTGTGGAATGTTGTAGCGGCAGATAGGAGCCGGCCATTGAGCAGTCCCTTTGAGAGGACGCGGTGAATAGCCCACAGTCCGACACATTCTCTTTGAGCGCCGCGGCACAAAACGGGCACAAAAAATCGTGGCATCTCCACGGGCAGACCAGATGACGTCACGGCACTGTGGCTGCGTCCTGCTGGGTTGGGACGGTGCGGGGTCTTACAGGGAAACCACTGTGTTTAGGTGTGACCATATCATTCGATTTTGTAGCGACAGTAGTGGTTAGGTTAAAATGGAGTCAGGATTGGAATATTTTCGTTACAACATAAAGCACGAGAAATTTAGTTATTTTGAGTAATTAATAAGCTGCTTTCATGAGCACCATATTAGTCACGACATGTATCACAATGTATAATACTTCCGTACGTTTTGGACAAAATTGTCTGATAATCGCTATTGTAGTCAGTTTTTATTAGTAATTAGCTTCTAAGTCTAACAAAAAAAAAAAACCTTAAAAATACTGATGCATGTATCAGCGTGCTAAAATTGCGTTGATAACATTGCATCTAAGCCCTTCAAAACTGACGGGTTTAATGCAGATTTCTGGCTTATAATTTAAACAATGTTTAACTGCTTAAGTAACACGTTCCCTCTGTTATAAATACGAATGGTAATATTTCTGTATAAAAATTAAAGCTTTCATCGCAGCAGCGATCACAAAATATAAAGAAATTATCAATATTGAATGAATATAAATAAACAAAAAACAACTAATAAACTAAAATAACAATTAAAAATATTGGTGCATGTTTGAATGTTTAATAATGGCCACTCCTCTGGATTTAAATATCCTGTCTGACGTCGTTACATGGTTATCAACGTTCCACGCATGCGCATAACGTTGCGACGCATGAGCACTGATCACGTAACTCCTAATGCGTAACACTTACAAATTTCTCCGTACCGCGGCCAGAAAAATTTCACTTACAAACACACAAACTACTTTCCAACGTTTTTAGAAACTTGATTCATTCAAATTTACAAATTCTTGAAAGAAACTTATTCCCGCTTTTGGAGAATGTTGATTGGTTGCGTTTCAATTCATAGAATGAGCTTGAAAGCACATTTCTCAATGAGCAAAAAATGTGCAAAGTAACAAAATTTTGAAAAAGTGCAAAACTTTTTGCTTATGGCTTTACCCCTCGTCATCGTCAAGACAGCAGATGAAAGGGGAAGCAATTCGGCCATGGTCTGTTGAAGGAACGTTCGCCTGGAGTGATTTCGGGAAACTATGGAAAAATGAAATCTCGATGGCCAGACGGAACCTATATTATCCCGAAGGCCATGTCCAAACCTTACCGCTCATCCATCAGACGAATACCAGAATAAATTTTAGTCAGAATTTATACACAGGAAATTGCATTGCTAGCAACAACCATTTGTTAGCAGAAAACACCGGTAATTAAAAACGGAGTGAGGTTCGCGAGAGAAGATACAAGCTCACTACATAACTGGAAATCAATTAATAACTTCTTTTAGCAGCAGAATGCTGCAAATCATTATAGCCTACTTTACTTGGCGAAAACAAACTTCTTTAGCAAATAAGCACCTTTCCGGCTACCCAATAGAAAAGTAGATACATATCTACACAACATTACGAAACATAACGTCACACACGGATACTACAGTCCCGCACTCGTAAAAGCAGTTCCACGTACCACGTACCACGTCATCTCTTTCTTAATAGCGTAGCTTACCTTTGACAGGTAACCCGAATAATTTTCTTACTAGTGACACGCAGCGTGCGAGTATCACTGATCCATTACTGTGTTCAACAATCATACATTCATAACGAAAATTGCGCTAGTACTCTTTCGATTAGTGAACATAACGCACCAACGGACAGAAAAAGAGATGTTGAAGAAGACACTAATAAAATTTGTAGGAACGGTTTAAGGAACTGTAACCTGAATGAAACAGAAAAACGTGAGAAATAAAGTGAGTGAGCAAGAATGCAAATTCTGTCATCTCGTTTTATATAGGTGCTGGCTTGGAGCCTGATACAAGATGGAGCAACGACACTCCGTCGGTATGAAGTAAAACGATTGTGCCAAGAAGTATTACCAAGGCACACAACGACACCAGCGGGAAGGAAGGTTATAAATTAGAAAATTGTCACTACAATTTAGGAGGGGACCAATAAACAAAATTAGACAAGCACTGGCCGCTTTCATACGAAACTCCGCGGATTTCGTGGATCAGTTAAGCTGCGACTGTCTGAAAGCAGCAAGAAAATCTAACATCGAATCATTGCTAAAGGAACTGCAGAGAAGTTCACAATGTAAAATTGGCGTTAAATCACCATGGCAAATAAAGATATAAGTTTCGCATAATTATGTAAAACTAAAATGTTATATTGATGTCTGATATTCATATTTCAAAACAAAATTAATTTTAAGTATGTCGAATTTTAGAAAAGGTAGTAAAAATAGTCTCGCAACCAGAAATCATAAGTGAATAGCTTCTAAAATAAAAATGGAGACCACAATATAAGTATTTTGAGATCCGTAGCCTTGGGGGATTGGTTAAAGTTTGAACTCAGTATTCGGGAGAATGCGGATTTGATTCGACCATCGTCATTTTGGTTTTACGTCTTTTTTTGTGTTTTTTTTTTTGAATGCCAGATTAGGTCCTCTAAGAGGCCTTTGATTAATTCCTTTCTCCAAATCCTCTCATGACTTCGACATTCAAAAAGCCCCGACAAAATAAAACTGGATATTTTATGAACCGTCTCTAAACAATCGGTATGAAAATTCATAACAAAGACTAGATATATGAAGAGGTTGTTTTTATTTTGCTGATCATTTGTTGGACTTGACGTAGTGGAATCATTTCACTTATATTCTGTCGTCAGTGTCATTTCCTCAGCAACAGAAATAAAATTCCAGTAATTAGTGCTAAATTTAGCTTTGATGTTTGCTCAACGTTAAGAATTGCACTCTTGAATTTAATAAGGAAATGCCACATACCGAGTTACTTTGATTTACAGGACCTTAATCTTCATTGCAATTACGCATTTGCAAATTATACTGGAATTTTCCGACACAATTAGAGGTGGTAGTTTTTAAGTCTATTTAAGAATGGTTTCTAATATTTACAATAGATTGAACGTGGCCTTAATTTCGAGCTCAACGGTAATGTTACGCATAGCACTGCGCAAAGCTTTCGTGAGCCTGTTGGGCATGAGCTTGTTAGGTAGGGACAGGAAGCGAGTGAGTGACCCGGGCAAGGTGTTCGTAGTACAGTGCTAACGTCACTGTTCATCCCGGAGCGTGACGCCATGCACGTAGCTCAAATCACGCTCACTGCTGCACAGTGAATTACAGTGCTTCATTAACAGTCACACTATAAAGAAATAAAAATATGTAACTCTATATAATAGATATTTAATATAAAATATATAAATTTACATGATATTTGTATTCGAACGAGAGGAAAAATTTAGTCTTAAGGATAAATACTTAGGAATCATTTGCCTTTGTCTATTACAACTGTAAGTTGGACGCCGATGAAAAAAGTAATTTTGTTTTTACTTTAAAGAAGACAACTACTTATTGTCATCTGACAGTTGTGTACGTTTTATCCTAGCGTTGGGGACTTATTTTATTACCACCAAGTATTCTTTTTAAAGTGATTGTAGCGAATACTCCAGATTTTTGTTTCCTCATTTCAGAAAATTGAATAAATCGTTTCGTCAACACATGTTGCACCTCCCCATACTACTATAAACACCACCCGTAGGCTACCTAAACATACAACGTTCCTCTTTGTATAACGCCATCTGTCTACTGGGGGGGGGGGGGGAAATCACGATTCTTTATATCTGATAATCTAATCAGTTGATTAAACGTTGTCTGTATATATTTATAGAACTGACAAATTCTGCGCGTGAATTGTTAAACATAAGAACATGTCTGAGTGTCGTGGAGCGGTGCAGTGTGAAGAGAAGGCAGGCAGGCAAAGTGGTCGCCGAGGCCACAGGATGTCCGCCGTATACCTCGTCCGTCGTCCTTGTGCGTGTTCCGTTACCTGCCCACAGGATTCACGAACAATCGATCCGCCTCCCTGTGATCCCACCGCGAGATAGCGACCACCTTCCCTGGACACAGGCATTCCTCAGATTTTCAGTTTCACTGTTTCCGACACCTCAGAAAAACCGTTACTTTAGTATTAAGCCGTTACAGACCTAACTGAAATCAGACGGCAGTTTATTGATCGAGTATGTTTAGAATACAATTAATAATATATGAAGAGGACAGCCTAAATATTCTTATATTCCCTCACGGTGTATGGCACAAGGGATGAAAATAATGTACAAAATGTGTATTAAATAGCTGCGCTGTTTGTTTAAAGATTCCTGCGAGAATTACTTGAGTGTCAAACATCAAGTACAGTGTACAGACGTACAACTGTGCTCAAATTTATCAAAACGGGTCTTCTTGTTTAATTGTTAACAACATCAGAACCGCCCTCACACCAATAAATTTGAATAGCGAAGGAAGGAGACACTATATTAAGGAATGTGGTTAGGTATTGAGGTCTATATGGATTTTCCCCTCCGTAACGCCATTATATGGAAGAGAGTGTAGTTTTTGCGTAAAGAATCTCTTATCATGCACACTTCTAGAACTGTACAGTAACGCAGTTTGAGACTGTCTGAGTACTGGAGCGTAACTAACCACTCGGCTAAGTTGAGGTCGAATAGAATACCAGTGCTTTGTGGTCCAGTGTTATATTGTACTTTACTTGTACCTAGGGAGACGGAGGCACCAACACAATGGGGTACTTGACACTAACTATGAAACCATGAAACCTTAATTTACACTGATAGAGTAAGTTGTTAGGATACCGAAAATCAACTTCATTTTTTGGATAGTAGTTAAAAACATACTATTTTTAATAAAATAAAAATGTAAAAAGACAGCTGTTAGTCACGTGACACGAAACACCAATCGGAGCGCATGACGTCAGTTGTTGGGCCGCGCCAGTTTAGCTGCCGTGTATTCTCATGCGGAGAACACCTTTCCGTCGCTTATTTAAGTTTGTTAAGGTTTCAGTGCTGGCTGTAAAACATTTGTTCTTCTTAAACTCGCAATGGAAGTTGGTTTTATCAAGGCAAATAGCTCTAATTTGCCCAGAATTGGCGTGATGATGCTGGGAGTGTTTTTGCATCAAACACCGATTTCTGATCACCAGAATTCCGGAATGTCAAAACGTCCAAGTAAATACTTACTTGTTATATGTTATACATAATACCATATTACGATAAAATGTTAGAATATAAGGTATTTTAGAAGCGTGTGTGTTAGTGGTGCGTTTTACTTAATACAGATTGGTAATTTGCGATTTTAATCAACAGGTCTACATTTCGGGTAATTTCGAGTATTTCATTGTAGTATCTTTTAAAATGTATTTAATATGACTGTTTCTTCGCAGAATCATGTGCAGTATTTAATTGTTAGTATAATTACTATTTTTAAAAATCCTTGAGTGATTTCTACAACTATTTTTTGCCGCGCTGGGTTAGTTAAAGATAAGTCTGTTCACATTCGTTCGACGCTATTTTTTCGGAAGTAATGTTGTGAATATAAAGCTTTTTCTTTCTATATTAGAGGTTATACAAGTTTTTGTATAGCTAGAAAAATATTTTGATCATTTTTTCAAAACTATCGTCCTATTCAGGTCGAAATATTTTTCGATATTCGTTGAAGCGGGGATTCTACGATAATCGTGGTAGATTCTTAAGTAACGTGACAAATTGATTGTAAGGAATAACATTTTTTGATATCTCGCTTAGTTCTCGAGATATACTATCTCAAAAGTGGTTAGGTCGAAATGCGGCCTCGACAAGAAGAAAAATTTCTCCAAATCTAAATTCGATGATGGATTCTTCAGTACCGGTAACTCGAAGACAGAAATCAAAAGTAAAGAATATTTTTTTATTTTTTAATTCATTAGTACTTTTGATACTGACCCCATTATATGATACTCTATATAGTTTTCCAAATCGTTCGGCAACTATAACAATAAAAAAAAATTGATGCATTTACAACGAACAGCATTTTAACCTCCAGGGTCGTAATTTATTTACCGGTAATAATTTAAGTTTATCATAGCACAAAATATTGACGTACATAGCTTATTAAACATAATAAAATATTAAGCACAAACTTTCGTCAAAATGTTCTTCACAAAAATATATTTAGGGTGTTGTAGACACATAAGCCGGATCGCGTCGTGCAAGCATTAACCACTTTTTCCAACTACTTCGTTGCGTGGAACGGAAACAAACAATTTGTTTGGTGCATTAAAGGTCGTGTTTACACACAGAGGCACCACACACCATTTGTAAACTCTAGAACTCATTTTATTAATAAAATAAGCATACCGTCTATATGTTTACAATGGCACGAGCCAACAACTGACGTCACAAGAGACCAACTGACAGTTGGGAGCGTTTTGGCGCCAATATTCAAATCATCGCATAAAAATGCAAAATTTTGCTATTTTCCGTTCGTTATTTCAAGAAATAATATTTTTTTTGTTTATAGTAGATGACCAGCTACAATACTGACTACTTTCCCAAAATTAGTCAAGTACCCCATTGTCGCCATTAATGACAATGTTCTGCTTGTTCTGATAGCTTCGACATATCTGCACAAGGGATGGACCAGCTACGGCCTCAGCACTGAATCGCTTCTGCACTTCAGCTGAAATCTAAACGATACACGTGGCTACGTTTCAACAAGTTGTGTACCACAAATCCCGTAAACCATGCTCTGTTACAATGTTGCAGCAACAAATACTGCGTTTTAGTATGTAGTTCCTTGCCTCTTGGAATTTTATTATAGGCGGTATTACTAATAACAAGCGGCATTCTGAAATAAGATTTATTTTTTAATGGCTTGAATTAATAAGGCATATTGGCACCACCATAAGAGTTCATATTATGTTTCAATAATTACGACACTAAAGATATGATTGCTTTTTGTTGCGTGAGTTCCTGATTTCACACAAAATCTTAAACAGTTGCATAACAGTTTAAGGGGAAAGTATTTCCACTTAAGATGAAATTTCCAACAACGCACCGTTAATGTTACTGACAAAATTGATAAAATTTTGGGGCGGCCTGGCGATAAAAGGTACCTGGTTCGATCTCTGTCTCCGTGCGGATTTTCCTAGGCCCCTAACCCGACATTCACCTCTGACCCAGCTTAATGTGTAATTTAAAATACGCCAGAAAGCATCCGTGGTTCTGATTCTACGTTATATTCTAGGACAACTGCCGTAGTTTAAGCACTGATGTGAACACATCCAAAATAAAAAAATCAAGTCAAACAAATGCTTATCGTGGTCCTAGTTGCTCCATATGAACATAAATGTATACTTGAGTTATACAACTTTGAATTACAATTTTCTATTTATCGTTGACAAATTATGATTGTTTCTTATTTTCATTTAAAAACATATTTTTCATTGAATTCGTATAGTCTTGAATCCTGGTGACAGAGTTTCAAGTTGCGGCACATTCCGCCTGTCCTGGCTGGCCTGTCAACTTAATTCGAACCACGGAGCGTACCAATGTGTTTGCGGTGAACACAGGTTTACCAACGGTGTGGATGATATGAAATGCCCCTGAATATTCCTGGGTAGACCTGTATTCGAACAAAATACCACGAATTAACGCTTAATCACCCAGCTGCTAAACCACTTAGGAAAGGCACTGGTAATGCATTATTTGACATATCTGTTCAACGAATGAGACTGTTTGCTCAACGACTGAAACAAATTAATCATTTTTTTATTAGGCGGTAAATTCAGATTGTAATTGAAGTTTGATCGACCCTCGCTGTCTTGTGTTAACCTAACCTTATTACATTTTTTATCAGTTCAAGTATTACGAACATCAAATTATTGCCTTTCGTAACTAAATTGAACTATTTGTGACCGTTGGTAACTGAACTATTAATGGATTGGTAAGATTAATTCTATTCGCAGCTCGAAAATTCAGTCGATGTACAGAACATCACGTAAGGAATGTTCCATGCAGGTGGGACAACTAGAGAACATAGGATGCAACAGCTGAGTGGAAGACCGAAGAATTTCCGTGTGAGGTTATTTTTCGCGGGTTTTTCCACGGTGACAAAGGGGTAAGCGTGTTGGTCAGGAGATGGATGGTGCTTCTGCTTGTTTTTACGAGTTACGTTAGAAAAGATTAATTCAGTTCAGACTAACATAAAGAAACATTGAGAAATGGCTACAAGATCGAACGCCATATATACAGGGAATTTCTTTGTTTGATCACTTAAGGAAACCAAATGCTTGAACTTAGATATTTCAAATTTTATACAAAGATTCGAGATAGATTCAATGTCACAAATGACACATCTTGTATTTTCATATAAAAGGAGAAATTAATATTTATGTGAGAAAAAAGAAACCGAAGACGGATGAAAGAAGCCAGTAAAGAGAAACGAGCAAATGAAACGTAAGAATAATAAAATCAAAGAAGTATCAAAAGACGGATTCAGAAAAGGTGAATGTCTGCCATAAAAAAGGTATTAACCGTGTGTGAATTAACCATTTTACTCAGAGACAGAAATAAATTTATAATGTGATACTAATACCGTAATGCGAAGACAAGGAGCAAATGAAACAAAAGAAACATGAACTCAAGGGTCGTATTAGTATCACATAAAAAGGCAATTGAACTGTGTTAATTATCTATTCAAATCAGAGACGTAAATCATTTTATGGCATGTAGTAAAATTGCAAGCATAAATAAGTTTAGAGTAAAACAAAATTAATTTGAGTGTGTACTAATGCCGTAAGTAAAGTTTCACATTGACAATGTCCTTGACAGTGACTTTTCAATAACGGATATTCGATTTGGTATTTTTATCGCTTTGGCTAATTTATACGTACTTTCAAGTAAAATTAATTATTTGTTCCTTCATGTTTTTGAAACATAGGACGTTAAAATACGTAGATAAAACCTTTCACAGCGCGTAAGGAACCGAGGAGAGGAAACTTACTTTAGAACTTTTCTTTTGATAGGGAGTTGTAAGTGTGTACTGTCTGGGTTTTGTTGATGCTCGGACTTAATAACAGATCAAGGGGGGGCGGGGGGGGGGGGAAATCGTCCAAACTACTTGGTCCACTTGGGCAACAGTCAGTAATACATAAAGAATAGAATTCAAAAGTCTGGATGTTAGTTTGCGTCACATACAAATGCACACTGTTCCACAGATTGCGATCAAATTTTGTACAGTAGTTCTCCGTGAGGCGAGTAACACTGTCTGTTTGGCAGCTTGATTCTGGTCACCCTTCATAGTATTACATCCATGTCAAGTATCTGATGTACGGGTTGCCTACTACGGAACTACAAAATACGTGGAAGAAAGGTCGGACAGGTCTCCTTTCAAACTCACTTAACGTGTAAATTTAATTTGAAATAAATACAGCAATTTTGATCAAAAAGCTGCGGGTGCAAGCTCTCTAAGCAGGATCATACATGATTGGAGTAAAACACGCGGATGGAGCGTCCTGTCCAAAGCAAGAAACCCATAAAAAGGGAGGCAGGACATCCAAACAAATTACGATGGATTTCACACCTGCCAATCGATACAAAGTACTTTATTATGCCTTCCGTCCAAGTTTGGAGAAACAGAACTTAGGGTAAGCGAATACCGAGAATGTTTCAGGCTGCGTTGGAACCTCAAGACAATACTCCAACGCCGCCAGTCAAACCGCACAGTGGTCACTATTGACATACGATTCGATTAACCGCACCACGCTGTTCAATGCACTACGTGAATATGGAGCAGATAATAAAACCACTATGTTAATTCCAAAAACTTGGACTGATACAACATCAAAAGTGAAATTTATGGCCGAAATCTCTGAAACCTTCCAAACGAAAGCTGGTGTAAGACAAGGGATGGGTTTCCACCTCCCCTGTTCAACCTGGTACTAAACAAGATCATAAACATATGGAAAAAAGAAATATCTGGAATACATATGGGAACTACGATAAACGGGTTAAAATAAAATGCCTTGCCTTTGCAGAAGATATAGCAATAACTATACGAGCTCCTGAGAATCTTCATCAGGTAGCCATCAAAACCGGTATCCAAATCTCTTATGAGAAAACACAATGTATGGACTCCAAAAGCATCTACCTGACGCCACTTGTGACCAAATATGGCACAGTCAGACAAGTTAAACACTTAATTGAAAAAGAGGTCCACTAAATCCACGCAGAAAAACTGCAAAAAGCTTAAACAATTACTTTGAATACGTACAATATGAAATCACTTTCCATCAAAGTCAAACTCCATCATTACCAAACTGTTATTCTTCCTGGAGCAGGGTATCCGACGGAGACATCGTCATTAAATGTTAATGTCAAAGGAATCGAAAAAATAGAGACAGATATTTAGAAAAATATTTTGTCCCAAGATCCAAAATGGCATCTGAATGCACAAAAGTTCAGAAGAATTGTATTCACTGACCGAACGATTCGCCTCACTCGTGCGGAAAAGACGCATGAAATTCTGCGGACATATAGCACGAATGGATGACTCGCGACTTATCAAGAAAATCTCCCACGTCATCAATGAACCCCGAAAAACCAAAACACTTTGGTTTGTAAAATCACAGAAGGACCTTGCAGAAGTCTACCTGGACCAATGACATCTACATGGAGTATATTTAGACAATTAATCACTTCACATAAATATACACCTATGGTCCCAATAGCAAAATATCTGACACTCTTAAATGCATGGACACAAGAGAGACGTCAGGCCCCGAGCGAAAGTATGAGAAGTTTTTGGGAAAATAAGAACAAGAAGAAGACGAAGAAGAAGGAAGCGCTCCTTGGTGAGGTAAAACATGAAATAAATAAGCAAAAATAATTTACAATTGGCTGCAATTCAGCCACATAGCAAATGATAGTACCCATTCATCCTGTTGTTACAGAAGATACAAATTTCTTGAAAGTTTATCCGCTTGCACCACTGTCAGCAAATACTTTTTTTTTTCAAAAAATTATTTTATTAATTTTTTTAACTTATGGCTTAAGGCCTTGTCGACGTCATTAGGAGCGGGATGGAACTGGAGACAAGGAACGAGATGGAAATCGACCATGGCCTTTTGAAGGAAGCATCCAGGCATTCGCTTGGAGTGATTTGGAAAACCCAAATCTGGATGTTCGGACGGGGATTCGAACTGGCGTCCTCCCGAATGCGAGGCTAGAAGGCTAACCGTTCACCCACCATACTTGGTACATACTCTTCGCATAGAAGAAGAAATAACTGCTGAGCTTTGAAATTTCGTTGACTCTAGTTCCTAATCAGTCGCCTTTTTATTTTCAATTAAATATGACTCACTTGTAGAGTTACGACAACACTATTAATAGCTTCGGAAGGGCTGAAAATAATTTTGATAATTGAAGACGGTAAATCTTCACGCGTCTCGACACACTGCGTGAGCTTTCATCTGAGTGACAGATCTTGGTCTTAGCTGCGCTCGTTAACGCGAGTGTGACGGTATGGAGAAAGCGGGTAACGGCTGTCAGAAGTTGGAACCGCCTGGCACGCTGCCTGATGACCGTAACGTGGAGTGGACCAGACTACTGGGCGCCGCCGTATGTACCGGCAGCAGAACCAATACCAGTGAAGTGTCATCTACCATCTACCGTTCTTTCCGGCGGCTCAGAACACACCGTTGCGAAATTTGGCTTCGTTAACGTAAAGCCACACTAATTAACCGTCTTAGTATACCACTTGTAATCAAAATAAAACATCATCAGTTATCATTTAATGATAAGTTATATTTTTAATCTTTTTTTTTTTAAAAAAAAAAAAAAAGGAATTGAAAAGATGATAAAACTAATAAAACCACGTATGTGGTACATGCTTTATAGTGAAAAATGTTAAATTATACCTCATTGCTTGTCTCACGGATATGACTATCATATTTTCCGTTGCAGCAAATTCTCGAACAAATTTACTAACTGCATATTTCCTAATAGATCACTTACGAAAAACAGTAACATGTTAGGTCAATTTACATTAAATATTGAATTTCGTGGAAATTTCACGAAATGTGATTTCTACGAATATTTCGTCCCGGACCTTCCTCAAAACTGTAAAATAAGTAAATTTTTATGGTGACAGAATGTAGGTTTGCCATCTATTTCGCCCCTGTCATGACAGGATCTACGACTTGGAATCCCAATCATGGAACGTTCTAGTATTCTCATAGGCACAAATCAAAGGCCGTAGACTTTCCTGACCGCGCTATGATTCCATATCAGGGCCGTAGATTTTAGAAGTGAGCGCCTTATGCACTACATCAGTCACTAAAATCTATGGTAAATACTTTTCAAGCAACGTAAGCGGGTGTAACACATTTTCCTTTTACGACTAACCAACAGTTGCAATCTGATTTTACAGTGCGCTGAGATTAACAAACAAAGCATTAATTTACACAGCCAGTGATAAAACTATTTATTTTTCCCTGTTTAGATTCTGAACTTGGTCTCATAACAATTTAACGTTGAAATGGTTACTAAAAATGATCAGCCGGGGTAGAAATTATTAATTGATAATTATTGAGATTTTTATGATTTTAATCATTGTTGATGGTGTATATTCCATTTTACAATGAGCTTAATTTGAATTTTCACAAATTATCAATTATTCAAAACAATATTGAAATTTACAAACCTTGATATTCATATAAATGATTCCAAAACTTAATAAATAATTTTAAATTAATTGAAGTCATTCAGCTAGTTTTTTTAAAGTTCTCCTTGATAAGAGCAACCGAGCAACTCTTAATCAATACGTTTCCCTACAAGAGAGTTTGGGGTCTCATCACTATCTGAAATACAATGCAATTGCCTGGTATTACGTATATGGTTACTTAAAAAGTAAAGGAAGATAAATGCACCTCACGAAGGATGATGTATAAGAGTGATTTAGAACAGTTAGGTGAGGTAAGAGGACTTATTAAAATGCGATGCGCGAGGCATTTAATGGATTTCGTTGTAATTTACCTTCCAAAAGCTTCGACGAAAACCCAAAGAAATTTTGATTGCTGACGGGGAAGCCTCTGTGCTAGATGTTACTTCAGGCGTTCCTAAAGAAAGTGTAATAGGACCACTTCTTTTACTAATGTTTATTAACGATCTCGGTGACAACGTTATTTGCAGGATGTGATTATTTGCTGATGATGCACTTATTTATAGGGAAGTAAGGTACTCTGACGATTGCATAGAAATTCAGCGCGATCTGGATATTATTTCTAAATGGTGCCATAAATTGCAGCATACACTTAACTGCAAAAAGTTCAAGGCAATGAAAATAAGTAGAAAGTACAAATTAACGAGTACGAAGTTAACAATTCAGTTGTTGACACGGTGGGTTCCCCCAAGTATCTAGGCGTAATAATCTAAAGCAACATGAAATGGGACTTGCACATAACTTCCGTCGTAGGCAAAGCTAATTATAGATTATGGTTCATAGATAGTACTTTGAGAACTTGTAACGCTCAAACAAAGGAAATAGCGACCTAAACACTATTACTTCCGCATTTGGATCACTGTTGCGGAGTTTGGGATCCGTATCGCAATGGATTGATTGACACGTAAGAGAAAGTACAGAAGAGAGCCGCTCCATTCGTGACTGCTAGTTACAGTGCTTACGAAAGTGTCACAGAATTGATACATTGACTGGGCTGGGATTGTTTGGCAGACATACGACGTCGTTTTGCTTTGAATTTATTGGAGAATATGCGCAAATCTTTAATTTACGAGTGCAATGAAATTCTTCTTCCACCAACCTATTTAGGTCGCAATGACAGGAGGGATAAGATTAGAGAAATAAGATGCCGTACTGATGCTTTCATGTATTCTTTCTTTCCTCGTTCTGTTCGAGATTGGAATACACAGAATTATGATAGGTGCTTAGCACCCTCTGCCACCCACAATATTTATGAATTGCAGAGTATAGCTGTAAATGTAGATAAAGAAGGTAATCTACCAAGGTTCGTTGCCAATAAAAATCATCCTTTCTCCTCTTCACTTGTGACGCTACTTTTGCATCATTGATTCTACTCAGAACGGTGGTTTCAGCATCAAACTTGTGTCGCCACACTCTTTAAACATCACGTGGTTCTGCTAAGCAGGTCATTCCTGCTCCCGCCCCTGGGCGTTTTAAGTACGGCGCCTCAGTACTCACGCAGGTGCGCCTACGCGTATGCACCCAAGTCGAGAGTGCACGCCAGGGCACCCAGGACGAAAGTAAGTCATCTCCCAAAGTTTATCTCAGCCTTCCAACCGGAACACGTCCCCACCGGGTTGATTTTTCAAGAAGGAAAACAGTATCTTATAGGTTACTTGAGCATTTGTTGGACCAAGTCCCCATCCTCAGAGTTTCTTCCGAAAAACGCTCTTACTGGCACCAAGTTTCTTTGCTCGATTCATTTCTATGAATGTGTACTTTAAGTCAGCGTTTCACGCAAACATTGCTTTATTGTCTTTTACGTTATGCCGACATACGCCGCTACACACTCGCCTGTCGTTTTCCCACAACATACCTTCCGTTGGGCGAGCATCCTGCTAAAAGGCTAATGCGGTCCGTTCAGCCACCTCGGCCAACCGCTCTCACTGTCCCAGGAATTCGCAACGAAGGAAACGGCCTTCGAGTGCACATAACACCCGCCGACCATTCCTTTTCATTGCCTCCGCAGCAACAAACAATTTTTGTTGTTTCGTTACTATTCCATTTAGTTCTTAGTGCACCTCGTTCTTAGTGAGTCCAAATTATGTTGCGATTTTAAAATTCAATACAGCATTTATTTTTATAATTGTTCGATCGCTGACATCTGCTGAACCCAAACAACAAAAACAAGAATTTCACAACAGAAATTGGTCTCAGAGTTTACTCATTGAAGACTGAAAAGCACGAGGGGAAATTACATTCAACAGTGACAGGCGTGAAAAGACAGGATGATATTTCTGTTGTATAAAATTATGTGGGGCCTCCTGCGGAAGGAGCGCCTCGATATGACGCAACGTTTCGTACAGCGATGGTGGACTGCCAGGAACTGGTACGAAAAAAAGTGCCAAACTCGCTTTAAAAGTTGGACTGTACTGAATACGGTGTATCTATTTCTAATTATTCTGAAACCAGCGTTAGAAATGTAGCAGGCGGCCACTTGTGAAGATTGAGGTTTTTACGTCGGAAATTCATTTTTCGAAATTTGCTTGGTGACGGATTGACATAATGTTGAAAACACTAGATAAAAATTAAATTAGAATCCAATGACCTTTTTTTTTTCTTCAGAGGAACAGGCTTGACACGGTTACTGTTCACCTCAATATTTCATGCGTAGAGTACTCGCTACGCAATAGTACCACTGCAAACCCGTTCCTGTTTTATATATTTCCCTAATCCTAACGTCGCTTTGTATCTGTGTAGTGATCTAGGCGATCACTTGCCCAAATACGTCAAATTAATTTCTCAAGTCGGTATCCAGGGCGGGCGAGCATGAAAAAGTTAAGCAATAGAGCTATGACCTGGGAAGTAGCACGCATGTCAGCAAGCCAGTTGCCAAGCGTTGTCTTTACTGCAAGCTGTTACTATGACTTCATACAGCAGGTTAGCGAGGGGTATTGACCTCTCCGCATAGTGATGATAGGAAGGGGAAGTATCTATTTAAACCCTGGGAGCAGGGGTATGGCTGTCTCTCTCCGAAAGTCTGTCTACGAAAGTCTTTCAACGTACCACATCGACGCCGTGGGCGTCGTCGCCGGCGCCGCCGGGGCGGCGGTTGCAGAGAAGAAGATGGCTGTCGTCTACTACTAAGGTGGGCTCTGCTGCGATAGCTGGTGTGGATAGTCAGAGGGGAATATTCATTTGGACAGTTAAAGAGTAAATCATTTGGTCATAATCTTGTAGAGTTCTTATCAATATTCCAGTTAGTTTGGGCTGCGAGGTGCCCATAAGTTACATGCTCGCCCCGTCCTTGGCTGTATCTCTAATGCTTTGTTACAACTCCAATTAGACCATGTAAATGTTCACATATGCCATCAGTCATTGCTCATGTAAATAAATATGTAAATATGTGATTGCCGTTTACCGTAATTTATCCTAGCTTCCTCAGCCATTCCACTGTTATTATCTGAATGTACTGAGCCATAATAACCTGTCAGGTGTTGCAGTAGGAACCTATGACGAATATTCATATCAGAACTATGGTCGATCTCCTATGGTCGACCCTTATCCACGGCTCCAGTGGAAGTTACCCTGTCTGGTCTTATCACTAAGCTTTCAGGGTCACTACATCTGCTTTGAGAACTCACGGCAAACTACTCACAGTGGAGTATATGATATCAGGATATTCTTGGTTTTTACAAATTTTCTGTACCGTGTATCGTTATAGATACTTTAAAAAAATCAGTGACGAGAGAGATATTTGAAAGTACACGAGTACAGATGTTTGGTCTACCGACCGGGCTGATAGGAATCCAGCGTAAAAAACAATTAGGAGATGTGTTTTGGTAGCGGGAGTGGGCGATGGGAATCCGCGGCTGTGCGCACAGCTGCGAAACGGCGGGCAGCGCACGCGGGCGGGAATATAGATGAGAGCCTCTGCCGGCCCGAGCGCGCCGAATATTTAATGCCGCACCTCACCTGTCCGCTCATAACTGACTGACACCATAAAACATTTACCGGCGAGTGAAGCGCGCGTGAAAGCCGATGCTTTATCCAACATTAACGCCTCGCTGGACCCGCCTGGCGCGCCTACAGAGAAAGCGGCACTCCACGCTTTTTGTCTCGTCCTCTGCTACCGGCGGAGGCCTTCACTAAACACGGTCACCACCTCCAGAGAAAGGGCCAACCACGCGGGAAAAACATCATCTCTGGTACCGGAGGCATCACCGCTCTATCTGCCTGAAGTAATTGTATCAAACCTAGTCAGTTTCATATTCTCGATTACCGTAATGTTATACTGGAGTCAGTATTCTGTATGCACAATGAAGATCACGGTCGCATGCTTATTTAAAAAGCTAATACTACCTTATTTTTCTTCCTTTACAGTAGATATGATGACAAGGGAAATCGGCCATGCACTATGCTCAAGAACCACCTAGAAAGTCTTTGAGAACTGGAATTCAACGTCAAATGCCACGGGCCACTAATCCGGTGCCATAAGCAGGATATAGACGACTTAAGTGGCCTGGAACCTACTGTCCTGACAGGACAAAAACCTCATTTCCCAGGAACATGTCCATCCTCTTCAGCCTTCTGTGCGTCACCGCTGTAACTGTTCCAGCAGGAAAAACCGTTACTAATTAATTAGTGGTAGCTCTCGCATCAGGTGACCTAACAGGTTAGCGTTTCATTAGCAGGAAGTGCTCTACTAAATTTTCTGATGACACCACACGTCAAGGGAATCTGTCACACTCACCAATGACCTTGAATATGCTGCAAATAATAATAATAATAATGCTATTCCAAATTTCTTCTCTCAGCGTTGTACGACACGCATAAATACCAGCCCGAAATCTGTAGCAGATGTATGTACGAGGTGTATACAAAACGAAACCGAACTTCTGCTGTAATTGCTTTATTGCTCATCAAACTAACTTTTACACACTGTCCCCTTCAAAGTACTGTTCTTCACTATCAATACACCGATGCCATCGTTTTTTCAAGTTTTGAAACGCCTCCTGGAATGCAATTTCTCCGATGGCGCGCAGTTCTCTCGTCGCATTGTCTTGAATTTTTTCTATAGTCTGGAAACAACGTCCTTTCAAAGTATATTTCAGTTTTGGGAAGAGAAAAAAGTCTGCCGGAGCCAAGTCTGGAGAATAGGGTGGCTGAGGAACAACGGGAGTGCGATGTTATGCCAGATAATTCGTGACAAACAACGATGCGTGAGCGGGTGCGCTGTCATGGTGCAACATCCACGACTGATTCTCCCACAGTTCACTCCTTTCTCTACGCACAGCATCTCTCAATCGTGTCAGAATTTTCTGGTAGACTTCCTTGTTTATCGCTTGACTACGTGGTACAAATTCATGGTGCACAACTCTTTTGCAATAAAAAAACACGAACATCATCACCTTCATGTTCTACCAACTCATCCGCGCTTTCTTTGGTCGAGGAGATCCTTTCCCCACACATTCTGAAGACTGCCTCTTCGTTTCCACATCGTACCCATAAACCCATGTTTCATCACCTGTAATGATGTTCTTGAAGAAGTTTTCGTCCTCATTTGATTTATCAAGCAACTCCTTAGAGATCCTAGCTCGATTCTCCTTCTGCTCATCCGTCAACAAGCACGGCACCAGTTTTGCACTGACACGATGCATTCTAAGTTTTTCTCTCAGGATGTGATTGCAAGAGCCTACACTTATGCCAACTTCTTCAGCAACCTCTCGGACAGTCAATTGGCGATTTTCACGAATCACAGTGCGAACCCTCTCAACATGGTGGTCGTCTGTTGATGTGGAGGGTCGACCAGATTTTGGATCGTCGGTAACCGAACTCCTGCCCTCCTTAAAGCGCTTAAACCATTCATAGCACTGTGTTCGGCTCATGCAGTCATCCCCGTATGCTTGTTTAAGCATTTGAAGTGTCTCGGTAAAAGTTTTCCCAAGTTTAACACAAAATTTCACACAGACGCGTTGCTCCTCCCAATTCTTTCATTCTCGCTTTCTCACAAATCCGACGAGCACTCTGCGCACGACCTCACCCAACCAGCTGTCACTCGCAAACTAATGCAGCGACCGTAGTGCGACAAGAGGCAATCTCTTGCCGAGAGATGTCACTAGTGTGCGCGGAAGTCAGAGAATTTTATCTGCAGCCGTTGGCGCGCTATTTAATTAGTTTGGTTTCTTTTTGTACACACCTCGTACCAACAATCCGGGAACTATGTTATAATATCCACCACCAGGGAAGTAATGCTATCTTTTAATTCGAGTTTTGTTCGATCTTTTTTTAGAATTGCTTCATGCTTGAAGAACAAGTATTTTCTACAGAAAGGGAAATCAGCACCAACAAATACTATTAATTTCGCGATAATCAATAATTTAAACATGTGTACCACTGTTGATTAAACTAACATTGTCCTTTAGTGACATTCGATTAATGACCAGAAGACATGTATAGTATGTATGGCCTTGTGGTTTGGCGAGCCTGGTCTCAGGTTTGTCGTTCCTCGCGCCGTGCTAACGTAGAGGTGACTCGGCGGTTCCCCTGAAATGTTGGTAACTACTCCGACATCAAAGGCTTGTGGACTGACGAATGGCAACTTTCAGTGCGGATCGTGCTCCAGTCGCACGGCATGTTATTGACTGTGTTTGTTTTATTAATTTTGTAATAGAAACATATCGTGTGTGTTTCAGTTCAGCAGTAGGAAATTTTCAAATTGAAGTTTTCGCGTGGTTCAATATAGAGTGATGTAATAACGTAATGTATCTGTTAGTCTCTCTCGAAGGGGAATACTTTTTCTCGTGTTTGTATAACGTCTCGGTATATAATAAATATCAGTTACTGACATTCGGTAAATGGTCTAATTTAAATTTTATATTTACTTTATTACTTTTAGTATTATTACAGTTAACTTCTTCGACTTTTATTCAACGACACAATCCACCAACACTCGGTGTTTATATTCTCAAACCTCACCACCGTACAGTAGGCCCTACATAAGCCATTGCGGAGCATTCTACTTCATCTTTTTTTTATGGCTTTCGGCGACTAAGCCATTCAGCCAGCTCAATGTGTCTTATGATATATCATCCAGTGAATTATTTTCTCCAGTACGTTATGATTCCTAAGTATAGACACCACAGGACGGACAGGACATACACACAACACTTAACATCCATGCCCGCTGCCGGATTCGAACCGGCGACCTTCTGAACGCGGAGGCAGCACTCTAGCCCCTACGCTACCGAGGCCGGCTACTTCATCTTCTCTGCCCGATTCATTAACTTCAATGATTTTTATTGCAAATAACATCCAATGGCGGAAAAACTGAGAACTGAATACAACGAAAACACTGAAGGGTAACGTATGACGTATTTTGCCAACCCATGCGCTGTGAGAACGTCGCATAGATTGGCCCAACCACAATTACACAACGACAAAACTCCAGCAACTTGAGGTTGCCACGCCCCATGTTGTCGGAACAATCTTTACTGAAAGTCGCATTCGCACTGTAAAACGTAAAAGCAGAGGGTTTTCACAGCTTTCAAGCCTTATTCCCGCAGGATTAGCGGTGGTAGATCTCCGCGCTCCTATTTCCTGATCGTAGGAGCTCGAGTAGACGTGCCTTGGTCAGCGACAAGGTCCCGCCCTTTTTCTTTAGCTTTCCGTGAAGTTTCCTGAGTGTGCCTGCGGGCCGTACCGCACGTTCAGCTCTACCGCCTGAGCTACGCGGCTGCCGCGTTCCCATTGTAGTAGAACAGCTTTTTCCTATGACAAGAACCTTGTGTTGTTCTCCCTAACTAACAATTCCTTTATTATCTGGTATTTCTTGCACATATCTTCTCTACTAATATTACAAATACGAAAGTAACTCTGTCTGTTTTTTACGTTTCTTGGCTTAAACGGCTAATCCGATCTTGATGAAATTTGACAAGGAGATGCTATTTGTCGTTAGGATGGATATAGATACCTTTTTCTTTGTAAATAAAACATACACTAGTATAACTTTAAAAAAAAATCTTGAACGGCGATAGACAGACGCATAGGATGTACCTTCCGCTATAGCGGGCAGGTAGCTCAGTTGTTAATACGCTTGTTTACTTATGTTTGAAGCGTGGTCTCCGGTTCAAATCCCTCAGGCGTTGTTTCTCTTGGAATCAGTGTGCGTGTGCGTGTGCGTGTGATCTGCACTAATAATATTATAAATGTGGAAGTGAGTCTCTGTCTTTTTGTTATTTTTTGATGACTGAATGGCTATACCGATATTGATGGAATTTGACATGCCTTGCGGGCGTAAATGTGACCTAAGGTACAGCTCTAGAAGAGCACGAGCAGCAAAAGTTATTAGAACCCAAGAATCTGATTCTCATGCTGAAGAAAGAAGAAAATACCAGGCTGAAATAAATCTGTCCTCAGTCAACCCCCCCCCCCCCCCACCCCACATTCCTCTACCTTCGTTTTTTGTTTTTAAATATGTTGGAAATTGATTCTTTTCATGAGACAGGTTCGACGGTATAGAGATATAGTGATGGCTTTCCTGTCATATTATGCAGACTCGGTGTTGTTTGGAATAAATCTTACGTTACTAACACCTTTTTATATCTGATTCTAGCAATGAAATTCTAACTCCACGCGTACGAAGTAGCGGGTAATATCTAGTGTTATATATAAGTAAGATCCCACAACCATTGGTTTTTGTCTGTGATAGCAGTAGCTGCAACACATTTGAGAAGCAACGGAAGGTATCACAAGAGATTATCCCTTAGAGAAAGGCCCAGTTTTACGGGCCATAGGGAGGAGATTCCCCAAACGCTGTCTTCATCGACACAGACAATAGAAATAATGTCCTAACCGGAGTCCAGTAGGGTATTATGAAGACACTGAGGAGAGAAAATGAAGATATAGTTGATGTACTGCTTCTGAGCCCGCAGCTCTCACACAATAATTACCATCCAACACCTGGCCGGCAAATACCGTCACTTCACAATCTCTCCCCTGTGACCGTTTAACGGCCGCAGTAGTGATTTATAGACTGTTTTTACTGCTTGAGACCCCTCGCGGCCTTATTGCTTGGAGAGTGTAAATCCCTGTTTCGGAAGTGTGTTTTGAGTCGGCTCTGATCCCCCTGCAGTAACTCCCCGCCTCCGCTTTCTTTTCCTCCAAATTTTATGGTAATAGATTCAGTGAGCCGTGTCCATTAACAGATAGCAGCAGTAGAGGCATTTTGCACTGACGACTTATGATTGCATGAAACATTCATGAAGGACGGCAGGAGCTACCCGGAAACGCGGGTTGATATGGACATCTGCACTGTCTTGCGCTGCCAAACACGCCGTCAGCTAAATTATGATTCTTGATCAGGTTCTTTAGTAGGTACAACAAGTGTCTTAAATTGCAGACGAACACTTCCTGACAGAATGCTGAAAGCTTCGGAAATATGTCGCAAACCCACGAATTTCTAAACTACGTTATTCTGAATGATTACGATCTCAACTTGTCGTACATGTGTTTGCGTGATGCTCCAACCTCTGGTTGGTTAGACCCTGATGTAGGAGGTGTATTTAGGGCTGTTACTGAAGTTGGCAGACCAGTTCCTTTAACTGTCTATATAAGTATTGTTGTGTGTAAATGACTGTTCAAAATCGGTAGATTCATGCAGATGAAGATAGCGAGAGTGTGAAATTCGGCGCTGTCACAGCCATGACCACTCTTCCTGAAGACTGAGTGGTCTATCAAGCTGAACGTCTACATACGACGGACAACAGGGGTACGGCATCACTCCATGCACACTACTGAGATGTTTCGAATTAACGCAGGGCTTTCTTACAGAATCTCGACGAATCTTGCACCACCACGTCGCGAGCCCTGCTAGGCACCTCCTGAATACTGAAAATGTCCACCATTACATGGGCTCGAACCAGATAACACCGTAGCAAGTGCCACAATGACAGCAGTCAAGGAAAGGGTTCCATCTTGTCATTAAATTATAAAAGAAACATACTCAGTAATGTGTCCACGAGAATGGAAATAACGTGCACGTGAAATATAAGCAAGTGGAACCAGAAACTGAACGAGAATGGAAATTAAGTGCACAGGAAATATGAGCAAGTGAAACCAGAATTTGAAAGAAGGGCCGGCACGGAAAAACCTGAATGTGATTAAGAAGGCACTAAACGAGCAGTGGTTCCAGCAATTGACCAGAATTTACATGTAGAAAATAATGTTTTACAGAAAGTCCATTTTTTTTGTTAGTGGTATGGAGGAATGAGTCGTTAGACGTCCACTGTTTTCCTGTTTGTTTGTTTGTTTATTTTTGTTTATCCCTATTTTTTTGTTAGTACTTTACGCTAATCTAGGTCGTAATGATTGCAGGCAGTAGAGAATTAGAGCTAAGAAACAGGAAGGAATTTGGCCTAGGCTTTTTTGAAGGAACCATCGCGGCAATCGCTCATTGTAGTTTTGGAAAACTGAAGTCTGGATGGCCGTTTCGGAAATCTAATTCGGGCACTTCCGAATGTTAGCACCAAACATTATCACTCAACCACAACGCTCCTATTAGTTTTGGCGAGGGCGATGTTAGCTCTAGATCGTAGTTTTAATTACAAGAAACAGAAGAATTATTTCAAGCTGTAAAAACCTTCAGAAAGAACAAGAAATGTATAATATAAGACTAATAGAATTAGGTAACTACACTACTGATAAGTGCGCTATTTACATAAAATTTCTTTTACAAGCGAACACAGAGATGGTTATTAAGATTGTTGACGATCTGAGGTAGTTTATCATTTCTTAATGAAGTTTATGGTCGTTTCCCTTTTGAGTGTTAACTTCGATGATAAAGATATAATTTCATTAAATGCGATGTGTTTCTTTCATCTCAGTTTCATTTTTACCTCTTCCAGACATGGCAGTTTAGCAGGGGGTTTTTTTTCGTATTTTTGTTTAAGAATAATATCGTTTTGTAACATACTGAGAGTAGAAACATCGGCTTTCAAGTGGTTGGTTGGCTGTGAACGTTGCGCGAGGACGCGAGGAGCAGTTTAATTAAATGGCTAGCACGTGCCATGGAGATGTTTCCTCAGGTCTGAGCCAGGACTCGCAGTTCCCGAGCCTGGCAGACTGCATTAATTAAGATAGCAACACCCTTTGAAACCACGTGAGAAGGCACAAGCAACAGCCGGGACAAGTCTCACAACTACCGCGTCTCTTACTGTCTATATATATGATACTATGCAGAAAGGCGACTACGAATTCGTGCAGAGTACTGGTTTTGATGGCTCTAGAAGAGGCACCGATAATCTGCCAAATTAGTTTTTCTGGTAACATTTTGTAAAATTTAATAGTTTCAAGTATTAAAGTACATAGTTACATAATCAAAATGCACCTCCTATCCACGTGTCTTTCTGTTCTGAGTTTGTTCACAAGCAGACCCTATTTTTGCAGAACTTTTACTTAGTAACTCCCATTGTCGACAAACTACGGCATGTACACCGCGTTGCGGAATAATTGAAGATATATTTGTTTTAAGCAATTTATTCCTTGAAACTTTTTGTGGGTACTGTTTCAAAAATATTTTAAAATGGTTTTAATCCTCTGCGTAGCTTATAGAGAGCTGTGATTGGTTTCATGTTCCTCTCACTATAAACCGGACAGTAACAATTTTATATTTACACTTTATTTAGTTGAGATTCGGCAGTCATTCCTTGTTTGGTAACATTAATATCGTTTGTTAATAACTCTTCATACTGTTGAGATTATTTCAGTCTTCACCTTCTTTAATGTTGGACGTTGTCCACTAATGCCTCTAGGCAGACGG
The DNA here is from genome assembly GCA_031002005.1 of Vandiemenella viatica. NCBI lineage: Eukaryota > Metazoa > Arthropoda > Insecta > Orthoptera > Morabidae > Vandiemenella > Vandiemenella viatica. The sequence continues at coordinate 320,562,853 of JARYHS010008074.1, forward strand.
TTCCTGAAGATTAAGAAAATAACTGGTTTGAGTTGGAATTCTAGAAGAAGTGAACAAACCAATTATATTTGGAATATCTGTTTCTGAGTTAAAAGTTATACCTTATAGCGCACTCTTGCTACAATCACTGGTACACAGTTTCTTTCACAGCAGTGAGAATTCCCTCCACGGATACACCACTTATATCGGCTCAGCTCTTTTAGTTAGCCCTGAGCAGTCGGTGGTATCAATGAAATTATAATACGTATGTGATTTCATTTTTTTTAAATTCAGTCACTTGTTGCTATAAATTCATGATATAAAATCGGGGAATAAAGTTTAGGATGACACCTGCAAATAATATCCTCAATACATTTATACCGGTCCGTCCATATACAAGAGATCAAAAAACTTGTTTCTACGAATGGCGACAGTGTACAGCGAAGAAGAGAGAAGCGCCATTTGAGGTTCGCGAAAACGTCCCAAACCCCGTATAGTCTTCATAAGCGGAGTTTCAAATTTAAGAATATCACCACAGTGGTAGTCAAACTGGTGCGACTACATCCACACTGGTTGTGACCAATCACATGTTTCCAATAAACTGTATGACGTCATCATCCAGTCCTGACCGATATAGTGCTTATGGCTTAGAGGTTTCCAAACCTTTTCGTACCACGTCCCATTTCATAAACAGAAAAATTCCCCTCCTCCCCCCGTCTACCGCCACAATTTTATTATTAAAAAGTTAAATGCCTGCTACTCAGTACTAGTAGTGACATCTGGGAGTAAACTCACTAACTATAACGCCGGGAAAGTCTCCACTCACACAACTATATGATGTGAGAATAAAGGTTATCAACTTTAAAAGGCGGTGATGGAAACATAGTACTTCCGGAGGTGTGCTCAGGGGCGACGAAGCTACCTCGCACCGCATGCCCATTTTGATATGTCTTCGCTTCCCCTGTTTGGGAACCTATACATTGGGAAGCGTCAATAAACTACGTGCTCGGTTTAGAGGGGAAAGGGTTGGCTGAAAAGCTACTCTGGGCAACGTGGAAAAAGGGGGGGGGGGTTTCTGAGCCAAGCCATGTAGCTTTTCATTCATATTATTTGTCATAGTTAAAATGAGGTAGAGAACACACAACAGTATGTGAATATTTATTTCCGTCATTTAATTATCCCCATATGTAATTTACGACAACCTGAGAAGAGAAAACATTAAAAAATGTCTTTTGGAATCAACAGGGGAAAAAAGATACGTGCTACGCGCTGGGGAGGGGGGGGCAGAGACAAAAGCCACGCTGGACTACGTGGGGAGGAGGGGGGAGGGGGGAGGGGGGTGCGGGGAGGTTCGCAGGAACTACGTAGTTTATGGACGCTCCTTTAGATTTTTTTAAAACTGCTTTACGTCTCTCAACAGCGAGGTCTTTAGAGACGGGAAAGGATGGGGGGCAAGGAATGGGAAGGAATTCGGCCATGGCCGAAGCATCCCGGCATTTGCCTGGAGTGATTTGGGAAACCATGGAAAACCCAAATCTGGATTCCCGGACGGGGATTCGAACCGCCGTCCTCCCGAATGCGAGGCCAGAACGCTATCCGTTACACCACCAAACACCCGTTGATAAGGGGCAATGAGGTATGCATAGCTTCGACTAAGCGATTGCGTCTCGACGGTGACTCACGCAATGCAGTGTTCGGGAACGCTGACGACTTTGAGAGGACGAATATTTCCAAAGAGGCGAACATCGAAGAAGTAACACTCTGACAAAGTGTTTCACAAGAAATGATTTCGCCAGGCTTGCCACGTGGAGGTGAGGAGCAACAGTAAATGCCGTGAGGAATAAGCCGCAAACGGAGTCGCTATATACTGCAGCTTAATGCTCCCATCTGCCTGACAGGAGACTTCGCAACAGGTACCATCATAGACCTGTAATAAACATACTAACGTTTAGTAACATGCAAAAAGTGTTGCTGTGGAACGCATGGCAGAAGTGATAACATCGTGTCTCTTTATTTTTCCAGGGATGTTCTATTGCTTTGGTACGTAACTTTATTTCTAAGTACTATCTTCAACAAGAAAGTTCTCGTTACCCAATTTTTATAACACCGTCTCTGGATTCCACAAGAACCCACATGCAGTAAACTACATACAATTAAAACACTAGTAAAAGGTATTTTTAAGTAAATATGTTTGGTACCAACTCGTGAAACACTGAGGACTAATTCCATTTCGTTTCAGCAACATCTGACACAATCCTCATGACATTTATCTGTTCTTGCGTATAAAATAATTTGTGTTGAAAATCGTGAAATGTTATTTGAAAACCGATAAATGTCCTTACAACACGAACAGGTGCATGCGCCATTGCATGTCTTCCTAGCATGACGTGCCGGCAGCAAGATCACTCTTCACTCCAGGCGCCGCTTTAAGAATTCGCACTTCAATAATATCTTTGCGTCAGGATCCAGATTTGTTTTAAACAGAAAATCAAGTAAAAATTAGCAGCCGAGTGTGACATAAGCTACAGCCACTCCCTCGATTTTGTTTTCAGTTTGTTTTCTATTGTGTATCCATCCTAGTACGAAGCAAATTTAAAGAGGCATCCACATAAAGAGTTCCATTACAGCTTAGGGATTTGAGTAAACATCTATCTATTAGACGTTGAATCAGTTCATTCGCAAAGTAATTCGGATGATTATTATAAATACGAAGACAGCAACCCTGCAAGAGGCGGAAAGGGGGAGGGGGATGAAAAGGTTACGGTAGATTCCTTCTTCCAATCCGATGTTTGCAGTTCTTGGGCTTCTCAGGGCTATCCGCAGGTGTCCTCGTATCGTATTAATCATTACAGCCCGCACGTCCGACCTTCGTACGCAGACAGCAAGTAATGAAACGGCCCGCAAACTAAGACGCATTGCTCTGGGCGGGCCGGACCTCAATTGAGCGCTCTGCGATGAATTGATGGCAGCCACGACTGCTCCGCCTTCACAGATAGGACGGCGAGACGTCAGCAGACTCATCATACACTCGTTCCCACGGAGCTAGATCGTACCAATACATGGAGCTCTGTATCTCGATCAAACTCTCATTTACATGCAGTAAATGTCCTGCAAACCATGGATGAGATCAGACACACGAACCTCAGACAGAAGTAGTTATAATACAAAACAATCTGTAGCAATAGCAAGAAATTAGCCACGCGCTTATACACCTCAGGTTTCGAGGACCATATAAAGGGGAAGTAACTCGTCGATTCTGCTTTCAAGAATGCTGTTATGGACAGAAAACTAAAAGTAGGTAATTATTGGTAGGTTTTTAAATTATTGGCTAAGATGTCACCAAGAAATTGGTGGATAGTTAGATATTTAAAAGAAACTGAAGTATATGTGAGACTGTTTTCAAGACGGCGTCCTACTAAAAGCGCACAGGGAACATAAGCTCACAAAATTCTATAATCCCCTAAAAGAAGAAAAAAACACACAAAAACATTCGAGCCATGACGCCTGTGAGGCTGGGCGCGCATTTTGGATTTACAGTCGGTCAATTATTATATAATCGCCCAAATGTAACACTCTTTTCAGTTAGAATCAGCCTACAAGTGACGAAAAATATCAGAAACTATAAATGTGTAAACAGGCACATTTTTCAAGCGACTGAAATGACGCAAATAATAATAGGTATAAACCTTCAGTCTCTTACGTCTGTTGCTGAGAAATCATGTCTGACAACGAGTATGTTTTTAAATTGTGTTAGAAATCTTTGTATACAGAAACTTATTTGAGAGGCTGTAAAACGGCCAAGCTGCCACTTAAATATGGCAAAAAATGTATTTCTTTAATATTTTTAGTTCATTGTGTTACAAAATGCTAACCCATCAGTACAAATGCATCGCCGAAGCCAGTAAGATACGCATTTACAATGGATGAAACCATTATTTAAACAATCTAAATAGAAGATTCTTAGTTAATAGTCTACAAAAAAAAACAAAAACAAAAAAACGAAGAAATAGGCGTATGTATGTCTTTCCAGAAGCATGTAGCGTCCTATAACGGAACTCCCACGCATCATTCTGGGGAAACTCTTTACAAATACAGACGTTATTTGCGTAACAAGCCAACGGACGGTGTGGTTACAATAACAGCTCATATACTCCCGACTATCTTTAGTAGCGGCAATTCTGACATACATAGATATAATACTAGGAAGAAATATAATATTTACAAAGTCAGGGGTCAATTCACTGCAGCTTCTTTATTCTATGTCTTACCACAGGAAGTATGATGTTATCTACGAAAACCTAAATCCAGACATATATATATATATATATTATTTTTATTACTTCAGTTCCTACTTGTTAATGACTAAGTACTGTCCCATATCCCCGAGACTCTTTTCACATGCGATCAAAGCGAGCATATCTAATCTAATACAATCATAGCACTTACAATGCCTGTATATAATGTCTACAACAAATCAGTGAAGCTTGGATTACAAGAAGACATAATTATGCAAATTACTCCACTCCATGATGTGGTTTGTCAATTCAATAAAAATAACTATTCAGCATCTCCCGCCAAACACTATCGATTTCTTGTAAGTGTAATTGAGCAAAATACACCTTTTCGCAGGGTATGGTAAATTGTGGGCAGTATAACGTCGGAATCAGTGCAGGTAGCAGCCGAGGGCAGGTATAACAGACCACAGCCGCCGTGCTTGGGTTGTGCGCTTATGTCACTGCGCGCTGTGTAGTATATCCTTTCAAGAGACTATCCCTTTTAATACCTAGAACGAAATACATCAATCCGTGCGTAGAGTTACATGATCTGAGATTTTCTGTTTCTACTGTAACATATGGTTTGTTTAAATTTGTAGAGATGAATAATAAAGCGAGTCTCAGTACAAAGAACGTGCTCTTAATCTTATTCCATAATACTACGAGGTGTGTACAAAAAGAAATCCAACTTCTGCTGTAATTCTTTTATTGCCCATCATACTAACTTTTACACACTGTCCCCTTTAAAGTATTGTCCTTATCTATCAATACACTGTTGTCATCGTTTTTTCAAGTTTTGAAACGCCTCCTGGAATGCAATTTCTCCGATGGCGCGCAGTTCTCTCGTCACATTGTCTTGAATTTTTTCTATGCTCTGGAAACGACGTCCTTTCAAAGTGTTTTTCAGTTTTGGGAAGAGAAAAAAGTCTGCCGGAGCCAAGTCTAGAGAATAGGGTGGCTGAGGCACAACGGGAGTGCGATGTTATGCCAGATAATTCGTGACAAACAACGATGCGTGAGCGGGTGCGTTGTCATGGTGCAACATCCACGACTGATTCTCCCACAGTTCACGCCTTTTTCTACGCACAGCATCTCTCAATCGTGTCAGAATTTTCTGGTAGACTTCTTTGTTTACCGCTTGACCACATGGTACAAATTCATGGTGCACAACTCCTTTTCAATAAAAAAAAAACACGAACATCATCACCTTGATGTTCGACCAACTAATACGCGCTTTATTTGGTCGAGGAGATCCTTTCCCCACCCATTCTGAAGACTGCCTCTTCGTTTCCACATCGTACCCATAAACCCATGTTTCATCGCCTGTAATGATGTTCTTGAGGAAGTTTTCGTCCTCATTTGCTTTTTCAAGCAACTCCTTAGAGATCCAAGCTCGATTCTCCTTCTGCTCGTCCGTCAACAAGCACGGCACCAGTTTTGCACTGACACGATGCATTCTAAGTTTTTCTCTCAGTATGTGATTGCAAGAGCCTACACTTATGCCAACTTCTTCAGCAACCTCTCGGACAGTCAAACGGCGATTTTCACGAATCACAGTGCGAGCCCTCTCAACATGGTGGTCGTCTGTTGATGTGGAGGGTCGACCAGATTTTGGATCGTCGGTAACCGAACTCATGCCCTCCTTAAAGCGCTTAAACCATTCATAGCACTGTGTTCGGCTCATGCAGTCATCCCCGTATGCTTGTTTAAGCATTTGAAGTGTCTCGGTAAAAGTTTTCCCAAGTTTAACACAAAATTTCACACAGACGCGTTGCTCCTCCCAATTCTTTCATTCTCGCTTTCTCACAAATCCGACGAGCACTCTGCGCACGACCTCACCCAACACGCTGTCACTCGCAAACTAATGCAGCGACCGTAGTGCGACAAGAGGCAATCTCTTGCCGAGAGATGTCACTAGTGTGCACGGAAGTCAGCGAATTTTATCTGCAGCCGTTGGCGCGCTATTTAATTAGTTCGGTTTCTTTTTGTACACACCTCGTATGTACAGAGCAGTAATGGAGGACAGTAAAGTACTGTTCGAGGTGAGAGGAAGAATTGCAATAGGTACGATCTGTCGCGAGATGAGGATCGCTTGTTCGAGTCCGGCCTAGGGTATCTGTAGTTTCAATTAAATACTCTTTGTTTTGACAGTTATACACGTGCTGATAACAAGAATTAATACATTGGACCTTCCCATTACTAAAAAAAGTGTCCATTCTCGTTTATTGGGACTTGGCGCTTGTGAAATGACACCAAAATTCATTAAAACGAAATATATGGTTTTTGTGGGAACAGAGTGTTCATGAAACCTTGCTGTATAGACGTCAGCAACTTATTGACAAGGCTGTTAAATACCCGCAAGGTTTTGCCATTGTAGAACAAAGAATCTCAATGTCCACCTCTACTAAAATTCATAGAACAGAAAACTAATTAAGGTGCATTAGAAGGTTCTCTCTAATGGATACTAAGAAATTTATTGGATGAAATTTGTGTGGCCAGGAACGACTTTGAAACACATAAAACACATAATGAGAGCCGTCATCTATGTTATTACAGCATCAATGTCACAAGTTATTGTCAAAACCATTACTATGAAAAAAATCTTGTGCACGCGTTAAAAAACAAATTTTTATAATTGTAAAAATTTAGGGATAGTAAATATTGCACTACTTCAATTAAGATAAAAAAAAATGAGTGCAGTTGCAATGGGAGATCATCAAACGTTTCGTAATACACTTCAAAATCTTCGATATATTCGCAAGTAGTTGTCGATGTGTTCATCATTCCGTCGCCCCCATCGTTCCGCGAAGCTGCTCCCACCACTAACGCAACTACTCAACTCTAATTAAATTTTACTAACTGGTACGAGGTACCTACCAAGTCCTTTGGGTTTCAATTCAGTGTGTATTAAGAATACTTTCGATAAAATAGCACTATTTTTCGACAAGGTAACTGTAATGTAAAAAGTTATAGTGACAACTTGCATAATATAACAGGTGGAAGTATATAAAGAACTTGTTTTTAAAATGTATAATACGATCGATACTGGGAATATGTTTTAAGTATTTTCGAATAACTTTTTTCAGGTAAGCATAAAAACAGAATTTTTCCAGTGAAGAACAATGATAAAAATAAAACAGCCATCCCTTTCCATGTATGATACTTTCTAGAAGACTTACTACCGAGAACGCGGGCGGCCTACAAGTAGTTCGCTTGAATAGTGCTAACTGATGCCTTGTTGAGTATTTAGGCGGATTAAAAATGTTAGATAAAACGTGCGTCGACACTGTTGTCTCAGCAACTACCTTGTCACTGAGGCGTTATAGAAGTTAAGCATCATACTCTGGTAACAGCTATAAACCACCTGGCGACTGACAAAAACCTGTGAATCTGGGAACGGACTAAATAAATTAACATATATTTATTTATTAAATTGATATGTAGTTATTTATCATAACTAGCTAATTTACAACGGTGAACTTACGATGTGTTTCAAAGCGGTTGCAATTGAAGGCCTACAATGTCCATACATACGTTGCTCCAGCTCTGTTTCGTGTAACACGTTTTCCTTGAAACTACTGAATTAAAAACAAAACAAGTTCTGAGTTTCCGGAGCGATGTAATGTTTGTGCTGTGTGGTGAAACTGATTGAGTTGGGGACGAGATTGTACTCAATTTAGTGCGTGATCTATCGTAGGGGCGATCCATTTCTCAGGTCAATGTGGCTGATGCGAAGCGGAGAGAAGTGAAAGTCCGTCCAAAAGTGAACAGCGGTTCCTCAGAAGTCGTCCACCACTGGATGTGCGCTTCAGTTCCAGAAGCGATGAGCACTGCTTACGGGCACTTTGTCTCGTGGCTCGCATTCAGACAACTTCTCTGGATCAGTAGAAATACAACTCTGAATTTTACTGTTTACCTGAACGTCAGTAATCCGAAATAGATGGTTTATTATTATAATTATTTTTTTAAAAAAAGATTCATTGTAATTTTGTAGTGCTGAATTCCGGATTGTTCATTTACATATTAAAATTTACATTTGAGTCTCCAGTATGCTAAAAGCCTACTAATTTGATATTATTGAAGTCATTTAACAGCCAACTTGCGTGCATAAAGTTACTGAGAATTACATATGCAATATTAGTTCGTTCATAATTGAAAAGTAATCTTCAATATCCCTAACTGAAATTGGATAAATATTCTTACGTTAGTAACTGAAACGGACTACAAGAATAGTGTTGTTTTTATTTCCTCTTCTTTATAATTACGAAACGTGTTCATTTTTTATGTGAGTGCTTCATGTTTGCAATTAACTCATTGGAGCATGCTCGATGTGGCAATTGGGAGATATCTTGCAGTCTTATTACGCAAAATAGATTTCAGTATGGAATAAAACATGTGCACATAACGACGCTTAGTGAAAATTACACACTTGAGTGTGCATTGCTTTATTACTCTGGCATATCTTGAATAATGTACTTACTTGGTACATGTGGACGGTACATAACAATAGTGCGTCTCAGAGGTTGCAGTAGCACATTACTCGCTCGTCGCTGCGTACGATCCTCTCCTATCCACTGGTTCCACACAAGCATCACCGTAGCAGGAAGTTGCGCTGGAATGACACGGCACGACTTCTCAGTTTCCTGAAGACCAGTCAACCTGCCGCTTTCGGACACTCATGTGCTGATTCCACGCTCTTTGAAATCGACTAGGCACACCTGTACGTTTCCACTTCGTTTAACGTCTCTGGACCGACTGATATGTCCGGTCACATAAATAAGGGCGCTGCTGTACCTTCATGCACGTCATATGTCTGTAATCTTAATAACGTATCATGGTTGCACTGTTCTACACATCTTCCGATTTTGGAGTGATTCAAGCAATTCCTTCTGGGAGTTTCAATTTTCACAAACAGTAGTGTACGTTGCAGTGGTAACTTTATGTAGCTGCTCTGATGAAGGTGAAGTAAATTACAGATTGATACCCTTACTGTTCACCAAAAGAATAAACTGTGGCTAAGGCAATTAAGAAATCCCTCGACCGTCAACAGGATCGATCATCAAACTCTGCGGTACCCCGTCCCTGCCTTGTGCAACGCACTGATGTGATATACCGAGCGATACATGTTGATAGATGCTGGCACCGCGGTTCTCCAGCAACTGACACTTTTTTCTTATTCCTGCTTACTCCAGTTCTCGAGATCCAACTGGTGTGTCTGGACGATTTTAATATTCCACAATGCACGATGAAATACTGGCTGCCGGAGCACATGGTATGGGAATGCGAAATTACAGCACTTATGAGAGATCGCCAACTAGTTTAACTGCAAGGAAAGGAAATATTCGGCATATGGCATTTCCTGAACGAGAAAGCTGATCTAATCTCAAAATGTTTCGAGGAGAAATTCAGAAACAGCACAAAAACAAAATCGGGGGCATCAGAGAGCAGCAGAAGAGAACACAACTACGACTTGTGAAAGAAAATAAGTCAATTCCGAACTTCCACGCTTTTTTTGTGCTTTAACTGTTTTACGCCTCATCATCAGAGGCGGAAAAGGAGTGGAAACAAGGAATGGTAAGGAATTCAGCCATGGCCTTTTGAAGGAAGCATCCAGGAATTTGCCTTGATTGATCTGAATGTCAGGACGGGGATTCGAACCCGCGTCCTCCCGAATGCGAAACCAGAGTGTTACCCGAACTTAAGAGTATCTGTAATACAGGTGAGGAACAATGCAGCTATAAGTGTCATCTTCAGCAAAGCCGGACCGATGAAAGTGATCCTACAACGAGCTAAGTCACTCATCGTAGAAACTGCAGTGAGCTCCGGGAAGGTCATCCTCTGAGCGACCGCTGGGGCCGTCTTGGAGTTCCAGGGGGTCAACTCTTGATGGCCCGGGCGGTTCACTGCATTGCCGATTACAGGGAACTCCACCTTTTAAGCGCAGTCGATAATGCAAGTAAACGAAAGATAGTGGAATATCTGACTGCTATTAGAAAAATTGGTGGAGGTAGTAAGAGTGTTAGTAGTAGTGGTAGTACCCACTTTGTTAATAACATTACAATTAAACGCAGTAGTTACTGAATTTGAATTAAATTATCCTGCACTAATTCTTCCTGAAATTAAATACGTAGGATATATGTAGCAATATACGCATAAAATAATTAAAATAAGAGTGCAGATTAGATTATACGTACTGTGCTATGTAATACATAGGAAAATAAATAATAATAATAACAGAAATATGACTAGCGAAGCATTGTTTTGAGCCTTCTATATATCTTATGTGACATTAAAGACGGATTAGGTAAAAAACAACGACCGATTCTTGTATGAGCGAAACATCTTCGAGAATACTAGCTGTTCTCGAAAACGGCACTTTGCTTTAAGCCGATACAACGTGTAACACCTTGGCAGCAGATTGTTCAGTATTTAAGGTGATTAAGAAGTCTCCAGTTTGAATCTCCGTCACATAAAACTGTCGGTACCTTTTACTAAGTAGGACAAGTCCTCTTTGCCGTCTCCCGGCAAATAATGGCGTATTCACTTTCCCTTAACTTTTAGGTGGAACGCTGCAAGTAATAATTGAGACACTGAGTTATTGTCTCATGGGAATTTTTTCAGAGTTATGGAATACCTCCATACAGTGGGCCTAGGGACGAGTGACCTTCAAAAATGTCTATAACTGTTCTTTTTAGTTCTTCTTCTACAGTACATAAGACACAATAGCAGAATTACCAGTCCGGGCCGGATGATTTCTGCAAAAGGCCGAATTGCTTCCCGTTCTATGCCCCCCCCCCCACGGCTATAAAGGCCTCGATGTCGACGAACCGCGAAAGCCAAACCAAAAAGTAATCTGTTGGCTTACTTGGTAGAGGACCATGGTTCGAATCCGGTATTGGCCGGAATTTTTACGGATCTTAAAAATGAACTTTACCTATGCTTTTTGTGTGAAGTATTCTAAATGAAGCTGTGGGTTCCTTTTATCGGTAGGGATTTCTGGTTAGTTTAGGTGGCTGGGATAGAAGCGGACTGTATAGCCAGTAAGAAACTCTGTCGCTAGGTCATTAAGCTACTAATAGAAAATAACTAGAATAAGCCTGTGACGGTGTTTAGTGTATAATCACCGGTCTAAAATACTTCCGGTTTTTAGGGTCAAGGGAGATGATAGGTTTACCTGATCTGGCTAATATACGAAGTTTGCCCTAAGGGTACCATCTGCAAGATTTGAATAAAATCTCTTCCAGTTTGAAAAACCTTTTTTTACTTCTAATAACCGTAACATAAAGTCTGATGTCTGATATTAATACGTACATACTTAATGACGGCCGAGCACCGCGACAGTAACGACTGCAAAATGGCAAAGGCGGGAAGGATTTCACTGAATCGTAAAGTACAATCTTATTCCACGTTTTTTTTCAGTCGTAAAGTTTTGCGATATTTTTTTTAAGAATGAAATGTTATGTAAAGCAAACTTAACTAATATATTGCGGCAATTCGTTTCATCCTAGTTGCTTTGCTACTAGATTGTGCACATGACCTAGAAATTCTAGTAACACTTTTGATCGCTGTTAATTTGCTACGAAGGCTGGCGCTTGGCGTCACCCTTCTCCAGCCATAAGCTATCGAGATGAGTAGATGAGCTTACGAAATTAGAGTATAGATTAGTAGCGTGTCTTTGTCGCTGCGGTCTCATCAGTGGTGGGTTAGGGGTTGTGCGGGCAGCAGGCGTGTTTGTTTAGCGTCTGTGCAGTCCGTGGAGCGGCGCGCCTTGGGGGCAGTGATCCGTGAGACGATCACGACCCTAGCGGAGCCGAGCCGTACTAATTACGTAAGGCCCGGCCGGCTCGTACCTCACACAGGGCGGCGGGAAATACGACGCAACGGGCCGGACCGTCGATATTTATCGATTCAATTTGCTCCGCTGTCGACCACCCCGGCGTAATTCAATTAGCGGACTTCTCCGGTCAGCCACGCACACTTAATACGTGACACTGCAACAGCCGACACCCGGCTTCACCAGCTGTTTAAAATAAAAGTATGTGATTACCATTCGTACCGGTGTTCAAATGCTGTCAAGAAGGTTAATCCTTGAAGCTAGACGGTTTCTCCAAGTCCACTCAGCCTACTGTCCAATGAACAGCAGAGAAAGAGAGAAAAAAAATGTTAGCATCTCCAGTCGAGTGGCGAGGTCCTTCAAGGAAATAGGCTGCCATACCTCCACCAGTCACATTTTAAGTGGATATATCAGAATCACCTACAGCTCCACTGGTTTAAAACATGCGGTGAATTCAAATTAAATCACGATAAATGACAAGTCCGCAGTGTCTTTTAGAGAAACAAAGTGTCTACAGTTGGTATTAGAAAGGCCAAGTATGTGCAAGTAATTTCATCGCTGTAAACCATGTTGCAATGAAGGAGAAAGCTAGCTCACATCCCATCTGTAGATTGATAATAGTGGAGCTACTTTGGGAAGGAAAAAAAAGTTGTTGTATCAAATAACTTTCTGGCAGGATGACTGTGAACCTTAAAACATAGAAACTATGATGATGTCTTGCTGAACTTAGTGTAAAATGTGTATGTCTTGTGACACACTGTTGAATCGAAATACGCTATCACTTAGAAGCAGAACTAGTGCTAATTTTTAAAAGTAAGTAAAGCAGCTTGGGTATAGGTGTAGCAAGCATGATAACCAGGAGAAACTGACAGAAATGAAAGAAACTTTGCTTTGTGCTCGGCTTGTTGTGAGAGATTGCCGAGAGCGACGAGCAGTGAAGTGACCCATAAGCGCTTATCACGGCTCGAGACTTTCTGCTCGTTTCTGCGCACACTGGTTACGTGTTGTGCGGCGATAACCCCACACAAGTCATCTCGAGCGCTCGATTCAAGGGCGATGACCCCTCTGCAAGGTCTGTGTTCCGCTCTGCCCACATTGTTCCTACATCCTGCCTTACGAAACTCCTAACCCAACACTGATCACTACCTTGTTTTCAGCCCTTGTTTTAAGCGCCTCTATTGTCCGTTTGTGCAAGAGGCGACTGAATCCATTATGTGAATGTCCTACTACTGGTCTGCGATGACCGTGTTCTACGTTAAGCTTGTACCGGTAGAGTCCACTGCAAGGACCCACCGATGACTGCAAAGAACTCAACTCCTTCGAATAATCCTCAGCACGTCCAGGCCTGTTAACTCTTGCACTCAACATCTACAGATGCGCAGTCAAACTTCAATGACAGACACAAAATGAGAGCTTTACATTTAATCAGTTCTTTTACTTTGTGTAACTCCAGTAACTGAGAACATTACATCATTCGCAATTTCCGCACAGTAGACAACCGTTCTATCCTGCTCCCAGATGCGTCCCATAGACAACAGCCTGTCCGTTCTCTCTGTCTTGCCTCCAAGGTAGCCGTTCCATAGCGGGATTTCAGCACTTTTCCCAAAATTACAATCATTCCTTACGCTTTGCTCGAAGGCTCACTTGCTGGTAAGGGCAGACGCAACCTTAACCTTCCTGGTTGTTAGGAACACACTGCTAACCCCCTCTGACATTGTGACTGGTAACCAGCAGCAGAGTGTGTCAGCTGTATCACTTCACATCACAAAATTCAAAATTCGTAACCACCAACTACCACAACAAGCGAAACACCGCTGTCTTACCTAGGCTTTTTTTTTTTTTTTTTTTTTTTTTTTTTTTTTTTTTTTTTTTTTTTTTTTACAAATGAATAACTTCAACTGTGTTTCTCAAAACATGTCGTCATAACAAATCTGTAACCTTCAGCTGGTTTTTTTTTCCAAAGTAGAGCATTTGCTGACAAGTCAGTATCTGGTATGATAAAAGAGCTGGATTAGGAGTTATTGGAAGACAGGAGGAGGGTGAAAGATTTTAAAATTCAAGTGTAAAAGTAGGCGAATGAGATAATTATACTCAAAGGATATAAAATAATTTTTTTAAAAAATGCAGAAGAAATGAGAAAGGAAAGTTACATCGTAGCATATGCTACATCGCACTTAAATTTCACGTCAAACTTTCGCTCTGTTACTAGTGAGAGCATCTCGGATCCCTCAATAAAACGTGATAATCCTAATCATCTGCAACACCAAAGGAATCCACAGTGTTATGTATTATGAACTATAGGACTCTCGAGACGTCCCACTAGTGTGACATATAACGCGGCTGGAAACTCAAGAAATTTTACTTTATTACTTTATTGATCATCATTATCATTTGACGTATCAGTCAGTATTTGCGGATCATCGTGCGTACTATTTTCCATTTTTTTTTTTTTTTTTTTTTTGGCTCTCCTAGATTTCATATCCATTCCTATGATATCTCTGAACCTGGTCGAGCCATCTTGTCCCTTGTCTTCCAGTAGGTCTCTTCCCCATTACTTCGCTCTACTCTGATATTCTTCTCTCCTCCATTCTCATGATATGCTTTACCAATTGCAACTTTTTCTTCTAACGTGTCGAGCTTCAAATTCTCCATGATACTTTAATTTCTCATCCTATCATTCTCCTATGTTCATGCCCATAAGCTACATGCGAACATTGAATGTTAGTACACTTTATACAGAAAGACTTCCGCGTTCTTTCCATCGGCTTCTACTTTACATCCTAGGCGACAGAAACACCTATGAAGTATATATTTCATCACCCTCGTTCCCCTGCTGAACTGTAGGCCTATATTGAGTTGTAGAGGAGAGTTTAGCTCCATAGCGGCCGTTTAACAGCCGCTTATACTACAGCCTCAATTTCGAGACCTTTCATTAATAAGTCAACGCTAATATTATTGCAAGTAACTCTTTCTCTCTGACTATTTGATACTTTTTCACGACTAAGCGGCTTAGAAGATCTTGATGAAATTTGACAAAGAAATACTCTGTGTCATTAGGAAGGACATGGGATACTTTTTTGGGATAAATAACATATTTTGTGATGAAGTTTTGAAAATTAAGTGAACAGTGACACACAGATGGATATCGTGTGTAAGTCTTTTTAATGTTATATCGGTCGCTAAGTCTTTGTTTCTCTCACAGTCAGTTTGTTCTCTTAGAGAAGACGTATTTTTCCCGTGGACATATATGTAGCTAGCTCATGGGTTTCCAACCCCCAAATGCAATATATCTTAGCAAAGGACAGCAAAGCGAAAACCTGCGTTCCAGAAAGTGAGATATTTTCAAACCACAAACAAAAATCTTCCAGAAGAACTACATATGGTAGTTATCATTCCCTCCCCTTAGTTTGTTGCTATTTTTAAACACATTGCAAATTGGTTTTCTTCATGAGACAGGTTCAATGGTTGTATGGTATGGTGATGGCTTCTCCGTCATCATATCCCGACTCCCTGCTTTTTGGAAAACCTTTTACGTAACTTTCTGCTTTCTATACCCAATTCTAACAAGTTCGAAGCCCAATTGTGTTAAGTCGCGGGTACATAAGAAAACAGACAACAACAGGTTGGTATACAACGTTGCTCGCAAATTCGTTATTCAGATTTGTGAATACAGCAGCATGTTTTTGATTTAAGATATAAATCAGAGGCATTTTAGCGATAAGCGTGCATTCTTAGTACTTGAGTAAAACCAGTGACTGCTTTGAAAAATTCAGTATAGTGCGGAATGAAAAAAATAAGCAAAGAGAATTTTGATGATAAAAGCAGCAGGTACAAATTTTAAATATTCGTGGTTGTTTACAAAGTGATAAGTAGTTAAACAGAAATTACTAAAAAATTCTAATCATAATTGTGTTTTGTAAAATTGGACATTTTTAAGATTACTTTTTGCTATATCTATTTTCTTCGTAATCTTTTATTCCAGGTAAGCACTATAGTAAATAAAGTATAGTAGCTCGCGCTATTCGTTTCCTTCATAATTAAATAGCTTTCATGCACAACCTGTCATCACTACGAGAAATTTCAGTGCTACAGTCATGTTTTGTGTGCTTCGTAAAAGATCTAACTTTGTCCTCAACCCGAAGAATTGTGTTCTCCCGAAGATGCCATACTAAGCCATTGTGTCAGTGATAGGACGGCCAGTTTCCTTCTTCTGGAACCTCCAGTTTTACGTGGAGTCGGAATCACGGAATGTCCTGGCGTAGCTCATATTATCAGACACTTCTTCCCAGCATTTATTCCTCATTTCGGGGTATGCTTTACTGGACTTCTTGCATTTAAGCCAATCTTATGCATCCTCAGGTGGAGCATGTCTTCGCACAAGCTATCCTGGGTCACACTCGTGGTCTTCGGCTCTCAGGGCTTATATCAAGTGTGGTTCTCGCAACCGATAAGTTGCTGCTGCACAGTATATGGCCGGACCATCGCAAACCATGTTCTAACATTTTCTCAGGGATTGCAGCATCAGAACCCATATGATCAAGCACATCGGGCCTCACCGGTATTTTAAACGGAACTGGACCCTAAAATTTTGAAACTAAACGCCTTAGCCCTGAGCTACTAGTCTGCTCTCGCAAATATTGCATGAACTGGGTAAACTTACGGAATTACTATAGTCATTACCCATATTTTCTGCATTTCATTGTAGCGGACATTCGGAGAATGGAACGATTTTTGAACAGTGATTCCTCTGTATGAAACTGTTTATTCACTCTTGTGCTTTCTTTGGTTAGACTCGACTCGCACATGCTATTGGTCGATAAGAAGGCACTATTTGCGCTGCAAGTATGATAACAGACTACAGTGCACCGTCAGTGGGAAGACAGCGCCTCTGCCGGCGTTCCTCGGTACCAGATAAACGCACGCAGTTTCCTCTCGATAGCGCTGCCTTTATTTGACGACGCGATCTTTACATGTTTGGAACATCCTGTCGGATGCGTGGGAAGTATCTTTACACAGTGCAATCTGAACCTGTGATTTCCAGCACAGCACACAGTTTTATCTTCAGATCGAGGCATCGTGTACACGAGGTTTCTATGTTTAAGCCGCCGCATCTGGCACGAATTACACAGACAACACAACTCCTCGCATCATTTCAAGGCCACAGAACAGCCGTTGGGGGCAAGATTCGACCAAACCCTGTTCACGGCTTTCTAACATGCGTCGGAATCTTCTAGGACGATCATGTTTGGGCCGTCTGTTATTATTATGTTACATGGCAGATATTTATTGGCCTTTTAAATCGCGCAATGGTTCAACTATACAGAAATACTTTCGTTGTTTATCAATATCATTAGTAGTGCAATATACCTCATGAACATTCCACAGGTAATTTGTAGATTTCGATGCAAGATAGCTCAAGTAAATCCAATGAATAGAATGGAAATTGTTAGCTTGGTGTGGCTGGACATGAAGTAAATTCTATAGTGGTAAATAGCAGGCAAGGACAGGTCACGTATTTTAAATGCTTTTGTGCGTTTCCATTATTTCTGGATATGAACCGCATTTGAAACAGTTTTATTTCTTCACAGAAATCTTCCACAGTTATTGTCACGCAAACTATACCATGGCACAAATCATACAGATACCAGTTTCTGTCATATTTATAATATATATTGATATAGACTTCATGCTGTTCATTTTGAATTAACTCATCATCCAAATGTTGTACTATTATTAAGTATGATGCTTACTCTCTTTTATATTCGAACTGTGGGGAGAATGTTTGGCACTATCAACACCATAAACGTATCAGCCCGTCAAACATTCCGATGATACGCTTTTAATACGAGAAAAAAACAGCGTGAGCTATTTAATAACAAAAATCGACAAGCTGAATGAGGAGGAAAGCTTGATCTGCTACCTGCAGATAGAGAAGACGAAGTACTTAACTGATTTTTTTTTTTAACTGCTTTACGTCTCTCAACAGCGAGGTCTTTAGAGACGGGAAAGGATGGCGGCAAGGAACGGGAAGGAATTCGGCCATGGCCTTTTTAAGGAAGCATCCCGGCATTTGCCTAGAGTGACTTGGGAAACCATGGAAACCCCAAATCTGGATGCCCGGATGGAAATTCGAAACGCCGTCCTCCCGAATGCGAGGCCAGAACGCTATCCGTTACACCACCATGCTCGGTTACTTAACTGAACTGTTATAGAAACTGTATGGTCATATACATGGCGCCGTGCACTCCCGCCATTGTCAAGCACCTCTTCAATAGAGTGCCCGCAACTGATGGGAAGTGCGACTCCATCTGACTCACAACCGTGCTGAAATGATCCCGCGCCATAAGCAGTCTCGTCCTCACATTATTTTTCCATTGAAAGTTCGGGAGTTGGATCTCTCCAGAATAAAAATGCCCAGATACCCTCAATTAGCCACAATCCAGAATCCCAACAAAATTCACCATTGGGATTCCCTAGCTTCATTACAAAAAAAAAAAAAAAAAAAAAAAACCGACAGTGGAAAACTTCACATTAGTACAAAGAATGGCTGGGCTGAATACTTAACAAACAAGATACCAAGCATGGTGGTTAAATGGTAAAGCAGTGGCCTTGCATTCCAGACGACGTCTTGACATCCATATTTCAGTTTTTGAAGATTTCCCCAATCACTCCAAGTGAATGTCTGGATGGTTCCCTCAAAAGGCCATGGTTAAATTCATACCCATTCCTTGCCCCCAGTCCTTTCCCACCTCTAATGACCTCGACTTCGAGGAGGTGTAAAGCCAAAAGCAAACATAAAATATTATACCATAGAAATAACACAACGTAACAACAATCTGTTGCAATAGCGCTCAAACAGAAAAATGAAAGAATATAGAGATTTAA
Source organism: Vandiemenella viatica (assembly GCA_031002005.1). Lineage (NCBI taxonomy): Eukaryota > Metazoa > Arthropoda > Insecta > Orthoptera > Morabidae > Vandiemenella > Vandiemenella viatica. The sequence continues at coordinate 320,581,825 of JARYHS010008074.1, forward strand.
TGGCGAAACAAGGCTGAGAACATCGTGACGTAACACACCAACGTATGAGCTACGTTAGGTATTCACCAGCTAGGCTGATGGCTAGCATGTTCAGACGAGGATCTAAGTCGAATAGCGCCACTGGATGCGAATAATGCTGATATAGTTTCTAGTTTGTTAGTGGCATGAACGTTACTTTCCGTCAAATAGACAGAGTAACAACACAGAGCAGTATAAAGCTTTGATCAGGACGGTAGCATTTCCCTCCGTCAGGTTAGATGGTCGCTATTGAGACCGAACTTTCGTCAGTACAATAGCGCTATTTATAATAATAAAAAAAAGTCATAGGCAGTAAGCGAACATCATTCTATTGTTCGCGAATACGGCTAATAAATACCAATTTTATTTTCATTATCTATATTACATTATTCACATTTTTTTATACACTGATGCAAGTTGAAAACTTCTACATGTATTTTTCTTTATAAAACCAAATTTTGTCACCGAAATTGCATGTATGGTCCAATTCGTTTTTTACGTATTCTTTCTTGAAATAGGGTATAAATGGTCCCCAAGGAATAGCCCCATAGTATTCACATCACAAGTTGTTCCCTGGGAGTTATTCATGGCTGGTTCTATTAGAGGGGGGGGGGGGGGGAGCTCTAATAAACGCTTTTGTTGTTGTGAATCTCGTCCGATTTCATTATTCGAGTTACGCGAGATGCAGTTGGCTGGTCGGCAGAGATCCAAGTTAGTTTTCAATCTCAAGTAAATTTTTTTCTTACTAATTTTCTTGACATATTTCTGTATTGATCTATAAAGCCAAGGGTGTGCGGTAAAGCTCTGGCTTCGCATTCAGGACGACGCGGGTTCGAATCCCCATCCGGCCATCCAGATTTGGGTTTTCCATGGTGTCCCAAAATGACTCCAGCCGAATGTTAGGATGGTTCAACAGAAAGACAAGGGAGGAATTCATCCCCGTGCCTTGGCCCCAGTCCTTTTCCGCCACTGATGACCTCAACGTCGACAGGGTGTAAGGGCCGGAGCAGTTTTGGTTTAATGGTAATCGTACGGGACCTCGTCCTCTATACAACGTTACCACCAACATATCCTTCCAGTTAACGAAACTGGAGTTGTAAGTACTTTCTAGGAACACTGTTTTATTACACAAATTTTATCGACGGTTCATCCCACCTAGCGTTTAAGGACGTTCATTGTATTCAAGTAACGTACAAACAAATACTCGAATTCACTGCATCACCGTATTGCAATATGGAATGTGGAGTAGGTTATTCAGAGGTGATCGCTGAGGTGTGTGTTTTGGATGTGAATTTCTGATTGGCAATTGTAGTGAGTGACAGGACACATTGTCGAATTCAGAGAAAGCTGCTACCAGCATCGTCTCGCCGCTTGTTGAGTGAGGACGCCCAAATTTATGTCGGCGACAGCGAGTGGTTATCCGCTGGGCAGGCATTCACCGAGGAATGTCAGATTTTCACGAGTTGGCCGCGGCCGGCAAAAAACAACCTGGGGCCGTGGGCGCCGTCTCGTTAGCAGGGTACGGCCAGCGCTTTATTAATGAGCGGCGTCACACACAAAAAACGGACCGCACAGGCGCTCGCGATAAGGCCAACAGCAGGCGCCGCGGGCCAGTCGCCCTGCCCCTGCCGCGGCCGGGATCACAGACACGTGAGAACCTAGCACAGTGACGGCAGACGAGCTTTGTCCGGCGCTGTTTGTTATTTGTTGCTGGTTTTGTAAAAAAGATTATGTAACGCCGAAACTGAATACAGTCCCATTGGCGATGGCGGATAAACGGTAATCATCACGCAAAGTACAATGGTAGGATTTAACTCGCGGCGGTCGTACGCGGGCTTCTACAAAATAAGAACCTCTTCATTAAGACAGACGGTTCTATCGGGAATTTGCCCGCCAAATGTGCGAAAGACTTTTGAAGAAGAGAATGCGACTCGACAATACAAAGTGGAAAACAGGGAGGCATAACAGTAAAGACTGCTCTGTTCTACGGCTGCATAAATGTTGCGGTAATTAAATTGTTCAGCAAACCTTCTTCGTGATCAGTCTTGGGTAATCACCACATAACTTTTGTAACTACAAGAACAAACAGAGCACGGTGGACGACCGATAACGCTTTGGCCTCGCATTCTGGAGGACGAAGGTTTGAATCCCCTTACGACCATCCAGAATTAGGTTTTCCATGGCTTCCCTAAATCACTGCAGGCGAATAGTGGGATGGTTGCTTCAAAAGGCCACGGCCGAGTTCCTTTCACACTTCTAATGACCTCGACGTCGACGAGGCGTAAATCGCTAATAAGAAAACAATAGAGTGAACAAGCGAAAAGTACCAAGGGGGCGTCCATAAATTACGTGAGGCAAAATAGGGGAGGGGGGGGTCCGGCGAAATCTCACCAAATCTCACCAGGGGGGAGGGGGGGGTCTACGGAAATCTCACGTGAGATTTTGCGAAAAATTTGGGGATAGTAGAGCCAAAAAAAGGTCTACAATTTGCGCCTAAGTCGATTTTAGGAGGGTATTTCGTCAAAAAGTTAGGGTGTGACCTAAAAAAAAAAAGGTCTACAAAAGTTTCGAGTGCGATTTCTAGGGGGGGTTCTCACGGACCTGATCTCACCAGAGGGGGGGGGGGGGGTCCGGCCAGATCTCACGAAATCTCACCAAGGGGGAGGGGGGGGTCCAGAAATCCGGAAAAACACCTCACGTAATTTGTGGATGCCCCCCAATACATCCGCGCGTTTACTGTGTACGGATGAGCACCAGGTGGGCTGCTATGATTTACTTGTTACCTTTGTGATGTCTCAAACACACACATTTCTCGGACGTAAATGCTGCAAACTCGGTAAATACAATTGAGTCTCTGTAGGACAGGTACCTTTTTTCTGCTACACTGTACAGTACGCCGCTCAGGTAACGATACGGCCGCCTGCAGGACAGTGTTTCTCCGCCTGACGTGACCCGTGTGACCCCGAGGAAAGGCGACACACAGGCAGTAAAAAGGATTCGGCCGGCCGGTTGGGCAGACCACCCATCGGCAGCCACCAGCCGATCCATCAGGCGGTCGGGCCAGCCAGTCTCAAGGCCGAGCAGGAGGAGAAAAAACCCAATCCAGCCAGCAGCATCGCAAGGCCAAGCTGCCCTCTCCAAAACGGTACTGGGGCACCGTGTCGTCTCGCAGGCTGGGAGGAGGGTAACAAGTAAACAAAACCTACTGCCCTCTCTCAAGCACTGGAAGCATTCGAACTCATGACTAGGGCCCGGATTTTTCAAAAAAGCATATGCGCATATGCAAATGCATATTTTGAGGGTTAGTGCATATTTTATGGATATGTGCATATTTTAGCTTTTATTTCATCTCATAACTGAATATCCGATACTTCTGAAGAAACTGTAAAGCCTAATGTACCTGTATGTTGGACATCCTTGGCAACCGCAACAAGTAAGTTAAATTCTTGGAGTAAACAGGATTTTTTTGTACTGGCATTCACATGTAGAGAATTTTCTACCTTATCCAAACTCACACAGTGACATGTTTGGAGGTGCTGCAAATGGAAAATTTGTGTGGCGGCGACCTTCTCTACTGCCCTGAGCGGTAACATTCACGGGAAGGGCGGGTGGGGTCGGCAAAATCAAAGAATAGCTCTATTCTCCCTCAGGCGGCAAATTCTTGTTTGAGGAGACGACAGTCACAAGTATTTACCCCCACTTGGAATATTCGTTATCTACCAGTGTGTTTATTCGTGCGACAACTACCGGGAAGGCCAGCGGTTTTCTTTAATCTTTTCGGGAATATTCCCCTAATTGCGGTACGAGCCAGTTTTCCTGAGAACAGATTCCTGGCTTCCAGACCTGAGGGATTCGTACTTTTAAAGGGACGTGTACATTCCTTTCCAAAAACAGTAGCCTCTCAAAGTTTGTGTTGACAGGAGTGTTCGTGTGCTAAGATTAAGTTTCTTTAATCTGACTCCAAAAATGCCTAAAGAAAAATGCACAAGATCAGTTTTAATTAAGCAGTGGATTTCAGGCAACAGTGACTATTCTAGTGACGGTGAAGTTGTGTACTGTCAAGTATGTGAGAAGAATATAAAATGTGAGAAAAAATTTCAACTTGAACAGCATTCTAAAACAGCTGTACATCTCAGGTCAAAAGAAAAGAATAGGAACACGCAACAGCTACTTTTAACTCAGGTATCACGGTCTGTTAATACATTCTCTGCTGACCTGTGTAAGGCTTTTGTATGCAGCAATATCCCGCTGCATAAATTGAATAATCCAGATCTACGAGCATTTCTTCAAAAGTATTGTGTTAATCAAAGGATACCGGATGAATCCACCCTCAGGAAAAATTATTTGCTCTCTCTACACGATTCTGTCCTGGATTCAATTCGGTCTGACATAGGAGGGAACTGTGTCTGGATATCGGTAGATGAAACAACCGATTCATGTGGCCGATACGTAGCGAACTTTATAGTGGGCAAACTATGTCAAGAAGAACCCGGAAAACCACATTTACTTTCAACCAAAGTGTTAGAGAAAACCAACCACAGTACAATTGCAAGATTTATAAACGATTCCCTGCGACTTCTGTGGCCTACTGAATCGGAGAGTGATTGTTACAAGGTGCGTGTTTTAATCACAGACGCAGCTTCATATATGTTAAAAGCTGGTCAGTCGCTTCGAGTGTTTTTCCCCAATCTGATCCATGTTACATGTTTGGCGCATGGATTACATCGCATTGCAGAAGAGATACGTTCTCTATTTCCTTCAGTTAACAAAGTAATTTCAAGTGGAAAAAAAGTGTTCCTAAAAGCACCAGCGCGTGTACAGTTTTATAAGGATCGTCTGCCTGAGGTTCCTCTTCCACCGGAACCTGTTCTCACTAGATGGGGAACTTGGTTGTCTGCAGTGCTGTTCTACCAGGAGAACTTTCATCAAGTGAAAGATGTGGTTACAAGTATTGGTCATGACGATCGTGCTGCGTGTGTTCGTGAAGCAAAGTGCGCATTTGATTGTGATACTGTATATCGAGATATCAATTTCATCCATGTACACTATTCGTCACTTTCTAATGCTATTAAGGGTCTAGAAACTAGCGGTGCACCCCTTCACGAGTCTATTCAGTTGCTTCACAAAACAATTTCTTCTTTAAATGCCGTCCCTGGTGAAATTGGAGAAAAAGTTAAATCTAAACTCAGCAGGGTGTTAGACTCAAACCCAGGTCTGCAAAAGATTCAATCAATTAATACGTATTTAAGTGGAACCACACAATCTTTGCCAGATGAATGTTCCGAACAGTCAGCACCATCGTACAAGTATTGCCCAATAACGTCCGTTGACGTGGAACGATCATTTTCGGCTTATAAACTAATTTTGTCTGACAACAGAAAATCTTTGACCCCTGAAAACATTGAAAAACTGTTGGTAACATATTGTGATTCATCATTTTGTAAGGAATGAAACGTGTATATCAGTGAGTTGACATAAAATAAATCATTTGATAACTGTATATTCTTTAATAGTTAGTCCATGTTCGTTAATTGTTAGTGTATATTCGTTAATTGTTAGTGTAGATTCGTTAATTGTTAGTGCATATTCTTTAATTGTTAGTGCATATTTTAGGACTTTTTTGTGCATATTTGCATGCATATATTAGATGTTTTACGTGCATATATATCCGGGCCCTACTCATGACCAACGAGAGTGGCCAAAACATTCTGCGACAGTTGGTTCCGCGCCTGTTCCTCGGTCCACGTTCAAGAAGCGGTTAAGAAACGACATATCTAAAACAGCCTGCAACAAAAACAGCAGGAAACGCCATAATTTTAGGACTTACGTCATTCCTTGTCTTTTTGTGAACGGTAGAAGAAAACAATGATTATATACAGTTCTTGTTGTTTGCGATAAGTATTTACACGTCAAGAGAAAGTTACAGTTTTGGACGGAGTTTATAAAGTTAGTGGAACCAGTGGACAGATAATGAGATAGAAATAAAGTATTTTCGTGAATTTCGAAGTTTTGTATGTCCAAAAATATGACCCTACGTGAACCGTTCATGTCAAATAAATTTATTTCAGGCCATTTTTATCTACGTTCTCCGTATTATATGATTCTGTTCTAGAAACTTGTTTTTCATCAAATATTCAACATACTTACTCTATACTAAAATAAAACTTTGTACTGGATCCCATAAACAGCGAGATCTTTTAGCAACTGTATCTTGTTATTCTTTTGATTCACAGTAAGATTTAATGCTGATCAGTATAGTAACAATACCACAGTTTTGTATTACTTCAGACCTCTAGGTGCTTGTGTGTGTGTGTGTGTGTGTGTATGTTTTTTTTTTTTTTTTTTTTTTTTTTGCTCGGGCTTTACGCCTCGTCGGCGAGATCATTAGAGGCGGGATGGGATTGGGGCAAGGAACGGGAAGGAATTCAGCCATGGGCTTTTGAAGGAAGCGTCTTGGTATTCGCCTGGAGTGATTTGGGTAAACCATGGAAAACCAAAATCTGGATGCCCGGACGGGAATTCGAACCCGCGTCCTCCCGAATGCGAGGCCAGAATGTTAACTGTTCACCCACCACGCTCGGTAGGTGCTTGTGATACCTTTCACTATTCTTCTTTCAATGATCTATTAGTAAGTTCTTGACGATGAATATACGATCTGAATGACAGCTAAACAGCACTTTTGTTTCTGAACGCAAAATTGCTTCAAACCCTGTAGGAATTATGATGGGAGACGTCTTAGACGACGTAGCACTTGCAGACCTGAGCGTGTTTATTCAGGAAGGAGTAATATGCTAGTTCATGACGTAACAGTAATCAGACGGACCAAAATACAAGCTAATGTTGCAGAAGCGACTCCAGCAGATTCCATCCTATGCTAGAAATTGTAGCTGTTCATGAGGTTAATTAGTATTTTTATTTGATGGTATAGCGAGTATGGCGAACAAGCTTTAAGTTACCAAAGTATAGACCTCAATATTTACTTCGATAATAAATGATTATTTAGAAGATGTATAGGTCATTGGCACAGCTAACTGCATTTCACCCCCCCACCACCCCCCTCTTTTTTCCATAAAAATCTACAACTTAAGTGGTTGGTTGTACTAAAGTAACATCGCGTATTCATCTGACTCAAAAGTAGTGAACGACTTCAAGAGAAGTATTTGAGAACATTTAGCCTGTAGCAACTCGCCTATATCATAACTGCCAGGCTATCATGTTTGACGCAGTGGCAATATTTCCTGATGGCTTGAGAACTGGTTAGGACAATGCTTCTATACCGCCCCGCCCTCCTGTTGCAGAATAACTGGGATTGGCCGCTTTACTTAGCATGTCTGCCAGAATAACTCGCACAACAAAGGCTAATCTTGTCGATCTGCCGGCTCGCTGTTAGCCTGTATGCATGCGAACTCACAATGGCTGCGATCACAAAGGATGCTGCTGACGTCTGCCGCGTTACACACAAAAGGCGATAATTAACCAATTTAAAATTTCGCTCCCCGCTGACCTATGCAAACATTGGCTTCTCTATTCTTTCTCTTTACCCATGCTATGAAAAATAAAGGTATCTTTATTTTTTTGTCATCTTGTCTCTTTTTGGATTTAAATAAACTGAAGAAATTTAAAAATATGGTACAATTATTTATGACTTCGGAATGGTGCCATAAATGGCAGCTTACACTTGACTGCAAAAAGTGCAACGCAATGCAAATAAGTAACTAAAAGACTACGCTTGTTCACGAGTACAAGTTAACAATTCAGTTATTGACACGGTTGGTTCCCTGAAGTATTTGGGCGTAATACTACAAAGCAAAATGAAATGGGACTTGCACATAACTTTCGTCGTAGGCAAAGCTAATTATAGATTCATAGATTGTGTTTTGAGAAGTTGTAATGTTCATACAAAGGAAATAGCGTACAAAACTCTACTGCGTCCGCATTTGGATTACTGTTGTGGAGCTTCGAATACGTATTGCAAGGAATTGATTGAACGTTAGAGGAGTACTGAAGAGAGCCGCTCGATTCGTGACTGCTAGTTACAGTCCTTACGGAAGTGTCACAGAATTGATACACAGATTGGACTGGGATCGTTTGGCAGACAGACGACGTCGTTTTCGTTCGAATTTTTTGGAGAATCTGCGAAATTCTTTAATTTATGAGTGCAATGAAATACTTCTTCCGCCAACCTAGTTAAGTCGCAATGACAGGAAGGATAAGATTAGAGAAATAAGATGCCGTACTGATGCTGTTATGTATTCTTTGTTTCCTCGTTCTGTTCGGGATTGGAATGCAAAGAATTAGGATTGGTGCTTAGCACCCTCTGCCACCCAAAATATTTGTGAATTGCAGGGTATAGAGGTAGATTATATGAAATCTGTTCATCCTGGAAAGAATACTGAGGACGGTTAAAAGTATTAGCGAGAAACTGAATCAGAAGTCCTTTACATTAACAGAGGAACCACCAAATAACTATTGAAGAATTTAACTCCTTTTCATACCAGAGAATATTTATTATCCGACAATACAGTTAGACCACGCCATCAGTTTAAAAGAATTAAGAAGCCATTCCATGTAACGAACTATTGCACCAGAAACCGGACACAATCTTAGTCCTACCCATCAACGAGAAAGAGGGAACGCAAGAAGAAAAACCATAATGTAACCTGATATCTAGATCAAGGAAGAATTTCTTCTCCTAGACAGTGATCACTTGAACAAACGAAAATACAGATGACTCGTTGCATTTTTTGCCCTCAGGAAAGTCTTCCAGTATACAAATGAATGAAAAAATTTAGAATTTCAGCAAATAGAGTACAGAAAAATAAAAACATACAACTTGCACTTCCATCAGAAAACGGCCGCACAATACTGTGATTCCACTTGATAATTCTGTCAATATTCCATACTAAATCTGCAACTGATTACGCGATAAAGTTGACGTTACCAATAGTGAAGGAACAATTGTTAGTTGTTAGTAGGATTACCACAGTACTAGAGTGAAGTATTTTCTTCCTACAACAAATCTAGTCTTTCTAAAAAAGTTCTTTTGGCTTTATGACTCACCGACTTCGAGGCCATCACAGTACACCATTGTATCACAACCAACAGTCAACAACTCCATCACCTTCTGCACTCTTTATGTCTATGTTTTTGGCGACTGAATGCATCAAAAAAAAAAAAAAAAAGAAGTAAACGACCATCTGTAAGAGTATAGAGGAAAACGTAATGTTGGAAGGAATCCAATATCTGCTGCGGTTGGAAATGTTGTCTTAAGCACGGATGAGATCCATGACGTAGTTATGCAGAAGTCAATATGAAACCACTGCACTAAATAGGCTAAAAGTACTGTAAAAAATACAATTCTTTAAAATTGCACTATGGTGGCACTATCGTACGTAAAATGTTCGTCAGTAGAGGACTATTTTTGACTGATTTGAGGGGAGTAATAAAAAGAAAGGCAAAAGAACAATGAACGGGATTCATCAAAAGCCCAACTTTTTCAAATCGAACAATCAAATAAAAATTAACCTGTACTAAAAAGTTGAAACTAGCAGCAACACCAATAAAAATTTTGGAGAGCTGACAAAAAATACAAAAATCTAAACACTACAGGAATTTATTTCTGTGAAAATATTTTGTGTTTCTTAAAATTCGTGAAATCAATAAAGCAGCACAAATCACAGAGCGAATGAACTGAAATTTTGATGTTCGAACAAGAAGAAAACGCTCTATGAAAAATCTTAGCACATTAAAAGTACTAGTGGTGCTTGTTTCTTTTCAACAGGGATTTGCACATGTTCTCCTTCTACCCGTGCTTGCGGACGTCGAGTTTAGCAGGTAGTGAGGGACACGCTGCAGACGGCACGACTGGAAAGCTCGTCCAATCGATTCCGCAGAATTCTTTTGACGGTCTGTAGTTCTGATGGAATTTCCCGAACGCCAAGTAATTGTTCGCTGACTCATCATTGCTCGTCTCTCGCTGGTATCACAAAATGAAAACCAACGGGCTTTTGAGAATGGAGTCTCGTGCTCTAATTCCGCGCCAAATGTAGATTATCCGTTATTTAGTCACCACAAAAGAGCTCCAGATAGATTTTCTCGAATTCCTCATTTACCGTCTATATATTCTATATACTATGCTCAAAGAACGAAAACGCTCATTGAGCGCAAGAAACTTCAAAAATGCTTTGCAGTATCTTAAAATATCCATAACACGTTATTCTTCTTGTATTATTTATAAAAATAGTAAGAACGAGTTGTGACTGACTAAAAAAGACCACATTACGAAATTGGCGTCATTACTGTCACGATATTTCACCACTACGCGTTGTGGTTACTAAGAAAAGCCACAACGCTGCTGCAACCACGACACGACGGTCGGGTTCTTCTAAATATTAACTAATAATCTGATAATATTAAGAAAATAAAACTCTTTTTCAATATTGTTTCTTTATCTTTAATGCTTATCTAATATAAGCTGGCAGTAAAATTATTAAAACAAGTTAAATTATTTAAAAAAATATCGAGAATGTTGCAGAGTTATTTACTTTTTACTAGAACTAGTCCCAAGATATTTTTATTTATATTTTATGTTCTTCGAATGGAATTTGCATTTTTTAAATCAATAAAGCCTTTTTTTACTGAGAGACATTATAAACTCTTCCTGACTTCCAAATTATAACATATATGCTAAACTAAGTGTTACAGGACTCTAGAATCACCAATTTTTAAGATGTAATATCGTTTAATACAACGATACGGCTTTATTATTATTATTATTATTATTATTACTCCGCGATTCACGAAAAGTGTGTGGTGGAGGAGGGATATACGGGATATGGCAGGAGGCGCCCATGGGCTATTGTGAGGAACCATCCCAGCATTCGCCTGGAGTGATCCGGGAAAACCATGGAAAACCCAGATCAGGATGGCCGGAGTGATTTATCGGAAGCTACTCCTGTCAGATTTTCAGTGTACTCGCCCGGTAAATCCTTTCTATTCCATTCCCTAATCGCTCGTGGGAAAAATGAGTACAGAAATGAATCGGTTCGGTCATTCCGAGATATGAATGTTGCTGGCAGCAATATTTGCTGGCTGTCATTCAGAAATACGTCAGTCATGAATTTTTCAATTAGCTTCCTTCGAGAGCAACGCCTTCAGTGTTCCAGGTCTTCCCAACCTACCTCCTTCAACATCGCACTTACGGTTTCTCTCCAACTATATATACCTTTGTTGATAGGGATGTTTTTTTTTTTTTTTTAAGTAGCTGAACCTGTTTTTTTTTTCCTCTTGAAGTGACGTTTCGTATTGCTCAGCACACATTAAAAAACTGCAAAGGGTACTTGTTTTCATTAACTCGTTTAATTTATCATAAAATATGTTCATTTTACCAGCCATGATTTGCACTCGGGTGTTCACATCCGGAAATAGCACACAAGAATGAACACAAACCCGACATGTGTTTGCAGTGCTTCCGTTGACATCTTACGTCGTATCGAGATTGCATCAGCTAGTGTTCAGAACGGACTATGGCTTTTCTTAATAACCACAACGCGTTGTGGTCATATATCATGAGAGCCACGATGACTATTCATAGTACTCGCGAAATTTTTGCACGGTTCATCTACTCATTTATATTCACCTTGACATAACTGCAAATGCTATTTAAAGCCGAATTTTAACCTATCTATTACACAGCTTTTGCTCAGAAACGAAATTGTCAAATTGTTCATAAAGTTGACGAAGGACGTGTGACCACGTTAGTGTTTTGTTCATTGTGTGTCGAGAATGTTATGATTATGCCATTGAGTTGAAGCTAACATGTTCTGAAATGTTTAAAGATGTTGAGTAAAGTTATTGAAATAAAAAGGATATAGCTACACTATTGCGCACAGATACTTCGTTGGCCGATTCCTTTCCTAGTGTGATGAGTGGAAAGAGGCTGTGGCACACTACCATTAAAATTACATTGATCAGCCAGATCATTATACCACCTACCTAATAGCCGGAATGTCAGCCTTTGGCACGGATAACAGCGGCAACGCAACTTGGCATGGAAACTATGAGGCCTTGGTAGGTAGCTGGAGCGAGTTGGCACCACATCTGCACACAAAAGTCACCTAATTCCCGTAAATTCCAAGGAGGGAGGCGACGACCTCTGACATCATGTTCAATCACATCCCAGATGTGTTCGATCGGGTTCAGATCTGGCGAGTTGAGTGGTCAGCACATCAATTGCAACTCGCCACTGTGTTCCTCGAACCACTCCATCACATTCCTGGCCTTGTGGCATGGCGCATTATCTTGTTGAAAAATGCCACTGCCGTTGGCAAACAGTGTCGTCATAGTCTGCAACCACCGTACGATATTGATTGGCCATCATGGTGCCTTGCACGAGCTCCACTGGACTCCTGGATGCCCTCGTGAATGTTCCCCAGAGCATAACTGAGCTGTCGCCAGCTTGTCTCCGATCCTTAGTACAGGTGTCAAGAAGACGACATATTCGCACCGTCCCATCGGAAAGATGAAGATGATAACGGGATTCATCAGACCCTGCAAAGTTCCGCCACTGCGCCAACGTGCATGATGGTCACGTGCCCATTTCAGTCGTAGTTGCCGATGTCGTGGTGTTAAGCGTCCGGGCTATCACAATCTGCCCTTGGTCAAATTCAGATTGATCGCGCGCCTTCCCCATTCTAAACACGGATAACACGCTCACTGATACTACATGCACCGTGCGTGTGTCTGACTAGCAGTTCCTGGTCAGGTGACGCTGCTATCGCCGGGACAGGTTTGTGTCGATAGTAAATAGGTAGTCATAACGTTCTGACTGATCATTGTATCTTGCAACAAAAGCAACGTATTTTTTCTTAATTTTCAATGCATAATATCATCTTAGACAATATTGATTACGCATTAATTATTCAGTTATTCTCTGTAGCAATACTGAAATATTCGAGCAGATGGTGATTGCAAGGTCTTGTCCATTTGGGCGATCCACACATAGTGAGGCAGTCCCGTTGCAGTTTCCTTTAGAGAAGTTATCGGAATGCTGTACGAAGCAGCGGGTAACGGGACTCATTCCAGGGAGTCATTGTGTTACAAGGCAGATACTTATTAGGCTAAAAGCAACGCGAGTCAGTCTAGAAGTATCGACAGAAGGGGGATAGACTGCCACGAGACAGTCACAGATTTACTCTGAAGGCATACTTTGTTAACATATATTCAGTTCGTTTCAAATCACTTTGGGCAAGCCCTAAAGGTAACAGTTAGATGCTTGTTGGCAGGCAGGACACGAATGAAGGCTGGAAGTCCAACAATAAATTTCTATAAGTTAAAAAAATCGACAACGAGATAAAATGTCTTATAATCCTTATAAAATCTAACTTAATCCACAACCTGCAAGTTGGTTAAATCCTCCCGAAGGAGGGATATGAAGCCATCGTGTGAGAGGTAGGAATGTCAGTTCCTTTTCTAGGATCTACAGTTTAACGTGTATTCTGAACCATGGAATGACCTGTCATAGCTCGGATGATCATATAAAACTCTTAAAAATTCCTGCGCCCAACGGGATTTGTACCCTGGACCAGAGCATCCGCCCTAACCACTGTGCTATCACACCGCTCTATCTTCTCCTTACGTAACCGCTAATTTGTATTTGAGAGGTCTGTGGTGGTTCTAATTGCGATTTCTCCTAGTATTTTGTTATTAATAAATGTTTCACTAACGATGGCGATCAAAAGAGAAGTTATACAATTTAAAAAAAATTAAATAAGACTATGCGCCACAGCATAAATGTTTTGAGATTCCTATCAAAAGGAATAAATTGAAAATTATATGCCTTGTATCCGGATAACCTCCATTACAAACTACCGGAAATGTGCGGAGTCGGGAGTAACAGTGACGAAGTGATTTAGCTTTCTGTATTGTGTATCACGCCTTGCTTCACTCACCGTCTGCTGTGCACCTGTAGACGCCGTCCCTTTGTCCTGGTTGTCTGGTATCCGGCTGCAACACACAGAAAGCACGAGTGTTAGTTATCAGATTCTACTACCAGGCTTCTGTAACGTCTTTCCTAACCAACTACGTGTACTGACAAATTGCTTATTATAGGTGCTTGGGGACGTTATATCCTAAAAGACTATAATTAACTGCACCGCAGAAATGATGCCAGAGAAGAAACAAGTAAGATGGGTTACTTGAAGTATTTAAATATAGCGATACAAGATGATGAAAAAATCAGATCAATTCATAACGTCTGTAATAGTAAATACTATTAATAATCCCAAATTGCGACTCGAACGTCGGGTATTGCAACAGCTGCAACATACCAAGTATAAAGAAAGCCCTCATCAGGAGTACTGTAGTGTTCATTTCAATCCGGATTACGGGTGACTAATCCTCAGCATCGATCAAGTTCTAAGAGTCATAATCATCATCATTGTTAGACGTTTCTTCTTTTGCAAAGAGTATCCATGTTTGCCTGCCACAAGAATTACATACGTCTCACACACTTGACACAAAATTCAACGTAGTCCCACATCCCTTACTAGACCCTTCATATGAATGTAAACATTAGAACTTACGCTTGAGTTATCTGGTTCACATGGTCCAGTCTTTTTCTTCCTCCAGTAACGAACTTAACAATTCAACAAATGTTAACATGTGACCCGCTGTTACGTCTCCCCACTCCTTAATAAGCTGAGTTCATTTCTGAGTCCTAGATAAATGCTGGAAGTAAAATATCTATCCCTTTTTGAGAATACTATTTCTGCAAGCGCTACTCCGCTTACGAAATCAGTCTTCTTTCGGACATCAGTATTAATTCTAAATAAAAAGAGTTATCTTACCGCTATATTTATTTTTAATTTAATGTTATTGTTATCATTTTTGTAACAATTTACGACCTCTGTCTTGGTTTGGTTTACGCTTAGCAAACATTTTTCTACCAGTGTTCATATTATTCAGTTGTTTCTAGATGTGCTAGTATTATCTGCTGACTGGCCAATAATGTCGACAGATCGCAGGATAATAACTATTTATCTTTGAACCTTTATGCCAAATTTAATTTTTTGTTTCGCTTTCATCATTGTTTCTTCTTTGTTCTAGTTGAACATTAGTAGGCATAGGCAACAACTTGGCTAACGTAATTTTAAACAGATGTTCTATTTTTACTGTATACAAATGATTAGTGCGCAGATTATAAATTATTCTTCCATCTCTATATTGTATACCTGTCCTATTTAAAATTCTGAAAATTTTCCGCGTTTAACGTTATAAACTGCTTCTTCGAAGTTCACAAATGCGATAAAATTAGCCTAACTTTCTTGATCCGTCCTTTTAATACTTATCTTAACCTCAGCGGTGATTTCTTAGTTTCCCTTCTCCCAGGATCGAACCGCTTCCTGATCTTAAATGCCGACCGGCTTCGATCGTCTGCTAGTGGATGAGTGGTAACACTCTGGCCTTGTATTCGGGAGGACGCGGACTCGAATCCCCGTCTGGCTACCTCCATCTGGGTTTTCCATGGTTTCCCCAAATCACTCCAGGCGAGTGCCTGGATGGTTCGTTCAAAAGGCCATGGCTGAATTCCTTCTCGTTCCTTGCCCCCAGTTCTTTCTCACCTCTAATGACCTCGACGTCGACTAGGCGTAAAGCCACAAGGAGAAGAAGAAACTGCGATGTATTTAACAGGTTCTACTAAACACAGCTGACTCCTCATCTTTTGCCGTTTGGTGTTCTGGAAGGTTCGGTCTGTGTGGCCTGGACCTTCGCGACAGCTGCTACACAGCGTGGCGCTGCTCGCCTGCCATCGGAGCGGTAAATTCGTCAGTTCGTGATTGTACACAGCAACTAGACCTGAACCGACCCTACAAGTGGAAACTCATCCGAAGTCTCGTGTTCTCATCCAACTGAAACAAAATTAACTGCAGCTCAATTAATAAAATTTTAGCTTATATATTCAAAGAGATTTATTAATTCCTATATTCTTTAATTTTTATTTCTGGACCAGTCATTATATTTATAAAGTCTGTACATTTCATTGTTTAAAAATCAGATGATTCCAGTGGTCGATCCCTATATTGCAGTTTTTATCGATTTCTTTCATACTTTCAAATCGGAGCCTCGTGGAGCTCGAGCGTGTAGATTATGTCTGCTCTTCGTTACTTGCTTCACAAAGGCAATGGCTGATTTCCTTACAGTTACTTGTAAAAAATCTCTTCCAGGTATAAAGTCTTGTTCGGCCGAAATAAATGAATGGCAGACAGGTTTTTTTTTTTTTTTTTTTTTTTTTTTTTTTTTTTTTTTTTTTGTTATGGTTTTGGCTGCTGATGCCATACAGCCAGCTGAATGTGACAACTTTTTCCAGTTGCTATCAAGTATTGACACACGGACACTACAAGACGGACACGACATTCACAGATACAACACTTAAACACCCATGCCCTCGGCCGGACTCGAACCGGTGACCTTTGGCACGTGGAGCTAGCGCTCTAGCCCCTACGCTACCGAGGCCGGCTAAGGGCATGACAGGTTCGACCCGCCAATATAGCACCGGGAGGCAATTGACTTGTACTGTCCCAGGGGGGAGGGCGGGGGGTACAGTATCCATTCGATTCTTTCGGGGACTCACTGAAGTCAGCTGTAGCTCAATAGCGCTTCGGGACCAAGTATCTAATTTTGGAGGGTCAAGTGTATTTTAATGACTCTGATTTCGCTTCGCCTTTGGAATTGTATGGTGGACACACCTCAAAGCAGTGAAACTAAGTCTGAAGCTTGGCTCAACTGTAATGAGTGAAAAGCACTTTAGTGTTCCCCAATTTCGGTATTGTGTGAGTGCAATTGTATTCTTGTGTACCCTAATTGGAGGTTCACGACAGGATTACAGGTGGCGTGGATTCGTCACCTGTCCACGCCTCGGCTCCATATGAGGCGCGACAAAAGAGAGCTGGGAGGCGCTAGTCGAGTGTGGGGGCGACACGTCACAATAGGCTCTCGCACAATAAGCAATCTCGACTCGGGCAGGCAGGCAGCTACGGTAATTAGCGTCCATGTGTGGACAACAGGACGCAGGGCGAGCACGAACAACAGACTACTCAGGCTCTCCTCTTCACACACGTACTTCCGCTTTAAACTGCTGTATCCTCAAAGTACAGGCAGCAACAGAAATCTGATCTCGGAATACTATGGTGTTGCTTTAACTATATATTTATCGTGATGTCTGTCCTACTTACTTTTAATGAACCAAATAATATACTGTTACTGCTAAATACTAAACGAAACATCTTCTTTAGCTGTTCAACTATTGGTTATCCATACATTTAGATTTGCGTATCCGTGTTTCTTTTTTTTTTTGGAAAGGGGGGGGGGGACAATTTGTTTAGGCCCTTCCTTTTCAAATGTGATTTAAATCAGATTTTTCACTTAATGCAGAATAATGGTTAAAAATAGCAAAAAAGTGTTTTAATGGTAAGATACACGGAATATAATCTGTGCCTTTCCTGAGTAATGGAAATTTATATCTAATATATTTTTTGAACAGTATAATTCGCATAATAACGATATGCATTTGAACAGATATTGTATTTAATTGTTTTATCTCAATTTTTTAAACTGGAAGTCAGAGCTTACTGATATTTAACAATTGGAAGATTTTTCGTAGTATATTGATGGGTTGATCAAATAATTCCAGACGCATCTTCAGTCAGTACCTGTAGATGATACCATCTGGATGTTCGTGAAAATGTTTTCTCACTAATAACGTAAAAAAACCACGTGAATTTCATCTGTTGCCATTAGTGAAGGCATGCTGAATATGGAATACATCAGTATTTTTTTGGGAACAGGCAATAGGAGCATCACAATGGAATGACTGTGCATTCGTCACACCTATCACGTGTGAAACACTGGGTCAGCTAGTCTAACTGGTCGAGGCGGAGGTGTATGGAGCACGAATGTTCCTTCTTCCCTCCTCAAAATGCCCTGCATTACAATCGAGCCGACAGAATTTCAACCCAGCCGTAAGATCTGGCCTGCTCTTAATAGAGTTAGCACCAATTGTGGCAGATGTGCAGACTCGTTGTACAGACAGGTAAAAATATCACCAGTATCTTGCCATTGTGGTTACGTGTCCTCTGCAAGCCTATATTCAAGACTTTTTTAATGGTTTTATCGCCTCGTCGACGTCGGGGTCATTAGAGGTTACATGAAATTGGGGACAATGAACGGGAAGGAAGTCGGCCATGGCCTTTTGAAGGAAGCATCCCGGCATTCATATCGAGTGATTTGGGGATGCCCGAACCCGCGTCATCCCGGAGGCGAGGCCACTACGCTCGGTCCCGAAACCTCTTCCAAGTGATGCCACAATGTGCTACAGCTCATACTATAAAGTAGTGGAGACGATACCGGTTACAACGGCATATTCTTAACAAAAAAACGAGCGTCTGTATATTTCTGCAGCATTTACGAAATCTGTGATTGTCATATTGGTTTTGATTTTTCCAGATTTGTTTCTCAGAATGGAAAATAGTCTTTATCGTTGGATAAGGAATGAGGAAAGTCGTGTTTTTCAACATTGTAGTTTGAAATTTCTCTATGAGCATGGAAGTAAACATATGTGAAGGGCACAAATAAGAAAGAATTCGTCTTTTGATTCCATACTCATGTACACCACTATATACTGAATCCAAACATTTATGTCACTTTGGTTTGTGAATTTATAGTATCACAATTTGAAAGATTCGTATTAAAAAATTTAGTCAAGTTAAACTGATCGTAGTGATTAGAATGATAATCGTTTTGTCCAATCTCTATAAAAAGAGGTTTTTGAATTTTTATAACATGATGGTATTATACGCTGAAAATAAATGAGTTAAATTGCTCAGTTTATTTTTATCTCCGTTTGATGTAATACGAAATGGATGTAAAATCAAGATAACATGCGTGAGACAAGATAAGGAACGCTGAGTAGTGAAATCGGTACGAGTTTTTGGCACAGTATCTTGGAGGACTGACAACCTGTTGCATTCAATACGAGAAACGAGGGGATTTTTTAAACTTTTAAACGCCACAGCTGAAACTGTCTTCGTATAAATCCGAAGATACACAAAATCCTGCCATTGAAATCTCACTGTAATTCTTAGTACAATGAAACAAATTATTTGTAAAAAGTTTAAAATAGAATGTTTTGGTGGTGAAGTTTCAGTGAAACGTCTTAAGCAGCTCCGTGAGTGGCACGTACAGTATAAAGGGCAGATGTCAAGTCGTCAGTTTCTCTAGATGCCACTTCGAACAGATTACGATTCATGCTGCAGTCTCCATAGAGATGATGGTTGCCAAAAACAATTTACTGTGTAAAAATTAAAATCTAAACACTCAAGACAATGTCTAACCTCACCTGCTGAGGTAGGTCTTACTGTGGAATAATAAACGGCAGAACAGTTTACGCAAAACTCATCTATGGCAGTGTATATCAGTCCATCTGCTGAGGACGCATAAACGTGTGTTCTGTTTCAGTCGCCTACCACATTACGCAATATGTGGTATATTTTATTAATCTCAAGTACTTGTTCATATTGTTATTCCCAATCTTTGCATTTTAATTTAATTTAAAAGATCGTTTAACCATCTGTGATCCAAAACATTTTACTAATACAAAACTTAACTACAAACATCAGAAAATAATACTCTCGTTAAGTCGTAGAAATCTCTAAAATTTGATACAGTATAAACGCTGTATACACGATTCGGAAAGCAAATTTGTTTTAATTACATCTCCGTTTAGCAAAGAAAAGAAAAACAATCTCTTGAAGTGTATAACTCTTTTGCCAATATTCACTAAGACATTGTTACCTCCATCTTTAAATAATCAGTCAGAGTCGGATATAGAAAGTGTACTGAACTGTTTGTCCGATTCACTACAGACAGCATTGCTACTGGAATATTATGTCGTTCGCCTTTCAGAAGCGCCAGAATGCAGAATATGGAACCTATTCAGCCGAGCATAAACATACAAATCACCACTATAATACCGTTATCAGACCATCAAACATACATTTAAATCACCGCCAATAATATTACGACAGTCGTCTTGTAGATTTGGGAAGTCGCCGGTTCGAATCCAGGACTCTGCCGGATTTTTTACTGGCATTTAAAGCAAAATTCACCTCAAGCGCCGATCGGCTTTCGTCATATAAAGGATGGCAGGATGCTCTGTGGTAAAGACTACGCTTAAATGTTTATGAGGCGGGATTGTGCCAGTACACTAGATTGCCTTGATAGAATCTAATGTGCAGCAAATTGATACTCCATCATTTACGCGGCAATAATAATCTTCAGAGTCTAACAGCCAGTAATGCCTCGCCCATTTAATAATTTACTAGCGTCTTGCTGCAGCTTCGCCCGCGTGGCCCTAGGTCTGTGGACGAACATGCGTTAGCAAGACTTTTTTAATTATTATTTTCGAGTAGCAATTACTAAGCCAAAGCACGAAAAAAACTAAATGTAAGAAGTTTCGATTCTTCTATATTATGCTTGCTGTTCTTCCTGAAAGTATTGTTGCAAAAAAAAAAAAAAAAAAAAAAAAATGATGCAGAGAAGAAAATTAGGTTAGGATTTCATCTTTGGTGATTAATATACCATCTAACATTTAACGTAAATAAAAACTCAATTAGAGGCGAAATTTTTGCATCACCAGGGTCGAACAAATGTTTAATGTATGAAATTAGCAGAGCATATTTTAATTCAAATCCGAAACTTTTAAACAATGAGATTTCCATCGAAAATGCCGCTTCCTGCAAATAGTACCACTACGCGAATTACTGCTATAAATTCTTCAGTCTCTCATTTCATTATTTCCTGAAAACGTGTTCACAATTCGTAGTCTTAAAGAAAATTCACAGTTTCGTGAAGCTGCAATTTTTTTGTAATGCAAGAAACAACAAAAAGCCACAAAAATATGGTATTTTATGTTTGTACTTTTTTATGTTAATTGGATTTGTATCTTTGATGCTGTGTGCAATCTCTGGTGGTGATTTTATTAGGAATCTTTAGTGCACATCTGTTAACGTGCAATTAGTCATAAGACATACTGCAGGTTTTATGCCAGACAATTATCTTTTAAAGTGTGAAAACGTAATCAAAATAAGTTTTGTAGTTTTTGCAAGACGCTATTTCAAACAAACAGACATAGATTTCCTACAACTGATTTATATATTTGGAGCTAGAACTGCTGTTGTGTAACAACGTTCCACTTGCGTCCCTGGCGTTGTGGGTTTGGGGCTGGAGTAGTTCCAGGCAGCGTTCTACATTTCAGTTTGTTTTGCTAGTGGAGTCGTTTATGTCGCCGTTCGGTTATAGCGAGACCACAGCTCCTGTTGGCTAAACAAGTGATCAGGCGTCTGTACGGACGATGATCCGCAGGTGTTGATTCAACACGGCCACGGAAGTTGCTCATTAGCGCGATTTACAAGGAAACCTCTGCCGCTTCAAAGGGCGGCCGTGAATTACAATGCTGTACGTCTTTCTACTGTCTACAAACCGAATGTTCAAACAAGCACGCCGAAAGATACGGACTTTATTAGATCACAGAGTAACATCTTTTTTATTTATCTTATGGATATAGCGCATAATCAATAAATTATACAATTGTTTCACACTAATAAAGTTTTAGGTTAAATTATAATTAAAATTCAAAATCGACATAGCGCAGCCAATATTACGCTTCATTTGAAATACCTACGAAGTCTTCAGGTGGCCCCATGAAGGCTGTAAGTGGACAATCAAAGGTCACGTGACGGCTTATTTGTTCTAATTCACCACAATTTTTAAAAAAAATGGTCTCACCCTTCCAAAGCCGGTTACACCCCCACTTTTCTACGAAGTACCCCCTATAAAATCGACTTTCGCGTCAGCGTCATTTGCAGACTTTCTTTTAGCTCTACACTCCAACACCTCACGTGAGATTTTGCCTGACCCCCCCCCCCCCCATTTTAACTCACGTAAATAATGGACGCCCCCTAGCAAGTGATAACTGGTCTGAGACGAGTTCTGGCATTTTTTTAACTTATTCTGACCGCTCATGCGGTCATCACTGATTTCCTGATTTCTCGAAAATTACAATCATTTTGAAATTTGAAGCTATGGGAGTTATTTTATCCACATTCCAGTCTTTTTTTTTCAAGAATGGGGCATAAAATCTGATGTAGTTCATTGCGAAGTACGTGATCGAGGGTCTATTAAGATTAAAACAATGCTTTTGTCAGATATTCGAGATTTTGATTGCAGCAGCCACCTACTGCATCACTGTAACTAAAGTATACACAGACAGAGAAATAGTGAGAGCAGCTGGTATCGATAATAAAGAGACTATAGCAAAGAAAAAGGAGATTCCTTTAAGTTGTGGCCTATGAGAGATCACAAATATTGTATGTTGTTACCAATAGTCCGCAGGTTTTTGTCAGTTCCACCTAGCAGCGTTGCTAGCGAACAGTGTTTTAACAGAACAGCCTTAATTTATGATGAAAGAGGAAGCCGTTTAATAGCAAAGCAGAAAAGCTCTCTAATTCATTGCTTTTAAAGTATCAATTACTACTTCAAACTTTCGAACATTAGTTACAATAATTAGAAAACTAATATTATTACACTTAATTAAATGCAAGTTATGACAAATTGACTTGGTTTAGTTATTAAAATAAACGTCATAATTTCATCTGGTACTTTTATTAAATACAAGTAAATAAGCAATAAATGAATATTCTGTTAGAGCAAAAAACATTTTCAAACACTTCTGCTTCCCTTTCTTTATAAAACAAATATAATATCTACGTTTCCGCTTCCGTAATGTCACTTCCGTTACATCAATACTTAAAATATATGTTGCTACTGAGATTTGCAACTAGTACACATACACTTGTGAAGGACGAAATCTTCTTCTTCACCACCAGGCATGGTTTATACCTACTGGCAGGTCGTACTATCTACTAATGAGGGCAGTAAAGTGTCCCCATCTGTGTGTGAAATATTTAAGTACGTTCCTCGTATGATAAGCGTACTTCTTGTTTGTGAAATGTGTAGTTTACGTCCCGGCATTTGGCTTGGTCGCCGATAATCTGCAGTCAGAACGGCGAGTACGCGCGGGCCCCACACAGCCGAGTGCGGCGCCTCAGCGCACTGTGACGTAATGCTCACACTTCATTCGAAAATTTCTACTACAAGTTGCTTATTTCGAATAATGACTTATCATTAGAATCAAACAAAAATCAACTGTAATTCATGTGTCTTTGAAAATGCTATTACATACATAGTAGTAATATTCACTAATCATCGATGCATCGTATCCGTTCGATGTTTACCATACGATACATCGGATGGATTCGATGTTTTGACAAAGAATTTTTCTATTCGATGCATCGATTTTAATGTTAAGATTGCTAAATTTATTCAAGATTAAAATAAGCATTTCAATTTGAAGTAACTGTTTTTTTTTAATTATTATTATTATTATTTTTTTTTTTTTTTTTTTTTTTTTTTTTGCGGGTGAGTATCCTGTCCGCATGAGTGATTGAATAAAATAAACTTCTTTGGTTCAATCCTACTGTTTACCGGTGTTTGCTATGAATCGAAATAAGATATTATTACTCTAAAACAAAGGGTGTCCAACCCCATCCGTGCCCCGCCAGTGCATTTGAATTTGCCCGCCAACAGGAGCGGTCTAGAATGTGCTGGCTCAAAAGCCTCTGCAAAAGTTTCATTGATGTTTTTTACTCTTTGATTATAATTTTAAAAAAATCCTCTGCAAAGGTCTCATTGATGGTTTTTACTTTTTGATTGTAATTAAACTGTGTTACTTATATCTTTGTTATAAATAAATATCCATTGTAACTATAGACAAGCATTATGTGGCCCGCAGGCTAGCTTAGAATCGACATTGTGGCCCATCTCCAAAATTGGTTGGTCAGCCTTGTCCTAAAACAACTGTTCCGTGATACTACTCAATATTTAGATATAAACCGGCTTAATCTGTAGTTTCTGTTTCACTCACAAAGCTATCCCTCACTCATACAGTACTACTTAAGCAACACACGTTATCATCAAATTAATTTTTTTAATGTTGGGTGAATTGTAACGCTCTGGCCTCGCATTCGGGAGGACGCGGGTCCGAATATCTATCCGAGCATCCAGATCAGATTTGGGTTTTCCATGGTTTCCCGAAGCCACTCAGGGCGAATGCCGGGATGCTTCCCTCAAAAGGCCTTGGCCGAATTCCTTCCCGTTCCTTGCCCCCAGTCCTTTCCCGTCTCTAATGTTGTCGACGTTGACGAGGCGTAAAGCCATAAACAAAAAACATAAAATTAAGCACATCATTACAGCTGCAGTACTACTACACTGCTGGTATAAAGTTGCTGTGTGTACACATGGACCAAACGAAAGACTATGAACTATCTGCTTCAACTAGAAATAGTGGATATAAAACCATTGTCACATTTTCTCTTGGGGATTTTAAAGGAACAGGTAAGACATTAATGAAACCGACATTTGTCGACGAATATTGTTGGTTTTTATTTGTTGAACCAAGAAAAAGTATTCGATGTTGAAACATCATCGATGTTTTTAAGCGATGCATCGAAAAACATCGATGCATGTTTCCGATGTTTTACATCGAATGAAAACATCGATGCTCTGTCTAAGTGGACACCCCTAATACATAAACTTACTTCATGCGTTATCAGCTATTAAATCAGAATGAGCGGGAGATCTTATCACTAATACAATGTGTTCATAACAATACATACATAAAAGTGTAATTTTCATCTGCGAGAAAGTAAGTAGAAACTTAAATCGTTACACAATTTAAAAACATTTAAATTACTGCAGCTTGAAGATTTGCTAGAGAAATACGTTGTTTCATCGTTTGTTAATATGAAATAATTTGGTAAAAATGAGTTTGAAATTAATCTTCTTTTGTTTGAAGATCTCTCGGGCGTGCAGCCGGGTCATTTGGTCGTAAATGTACGAATTTTCGATGGCGTACCGTGCCATCATCTTCAGGTAGCGTCCAGTGGTCGGCGTGAGGAACGCAGTCCAGGACGCGACTGCTGGACTGCTCCGCGCGCATCGATATTTATACCCTCCGACCCCGCCCTCCCACTCCCGCCGGGTCGCTCCGATGGCGGTGGTGGGGGCGGTGCGTTACAGTGCGTCGAGCAGTGTCCATCAGTCTCTACGCCACCTCCGTCGCGCACAGTGCCTCGGCTCTGGTGTTTGCGGAGCCGCTTCAGTGCTGGGTTCCAAGCCTGGCTTAGTTGGAACCCGTTGGAAGTGGCTCCGCAAACACCAGAGCCGAGGCACTGTGCGCGACGGAGGTGGCGTAGTAGAGATGGGTCACAAATAACTAAGCGGCTACAAATAACCGTTATTTTAAAAACGCCGTTTAGAAAGTAGCGGCCAAAACGATAACTGGAGTTATTCAAATAACGGTCAGCACTTCCCTCTCTGACAGCGCTGTAAATGTTCGTCGACCGCCCGCTACGAGTGCATCAGTCACCGCTTATTGCCTCTCTCACCGTTATTAATTGCAATAAATACCACTAGATGACACTACCATCGCAAAATAATAGTTATTAACTACGATAGCGATCACTAGAGGACACCACCTATGTAAACCGCTTTTTTCAACCTCTAACCGTTATTAACTGCGATAGCGCCCAACAGATGTCGCTACTGCTGACGACGTTAAATACTACTTTGCAGGTGTTATTTGCGATAGGGTCCAAAATTTATCATCTCTCTACGACATAGTGACCATTAAACTGGTTTTCAGCATCCATCCTTCCACCAGAAACCACTTGATTATGCTTTTTGTTACAACTGTGTACATGTGTTATATCGTCTTTGCCAGTTGAAGGCGTTATTAACTTCGATAGCGATCACTAGAGGACACCACCTATGTAAACAGCTTTTTAATACCTTTAACCGTTATTAACTGCGATAGCTACCAACAGATGGAGAAACCATCGAAAAGCGCTAGTATTTCCACAAGTCAATTAGTTTAAAACAGCAAATCATATTTACATTTCAAATTACTTTTATGTACGTCTGAACAACATATTTAAATTGCAGCTGGTCTGTTATTGGGACACATTTACAACATATGTAAAGTATGCTATACATATAACTATAGCCACACAAAACTTAATGCGAATTAATAGCCAGACTGAAAAATTGTTTACTTTCAGCAAAGTTAATCTTCTGTATTTGTTGCATATATTCATAAAAACTCATACTACAAATTTATTAGTTTCAAACAGAAAAATATATTAACACGTAATCAAAACTGACCACTTCGCATTTTTTTTTTTTTATCGTACGTCCGTAAATCACGTTATACACAAACCGCTAAAGCTGGTCTTGTTAAAATTCTATATTAATTTATCAAGGCATCACTGCGACTTATTAAACAAATACATAAACACAAGTCGAAGGCGTATTTAAAGTCTCTGACAGTTACTATGGAAGTCGCTTATTAGGAAGCCGCTTATTTGAAAGCCGCTATTCGTGACGTATCGTTAAACGCTAAATAACGCTAATAAGCGGCTTTTCGTGACGTCAGGGCCGCTATATTCGTCACATCCGGTTATTTGACATTTCCGGCTTTTTCAACAAGAGAAGAGCGTTTCTGAGCAGAGATTTTAGTAGCGTCACCACAGATATTACTTCAGAACAAAATAACTATACGTTATTTCTAACGGTTAAAAAAAGCGGTTAGATAAAAGAAACAATAACTGAATAACGTATTACTGGAAAAAAGCTGTTTTGCCCATCTCTATGGCGTAGAGACTGATGGACACTGCTCGACGCACGGTAACGCACCGCCCCCACCACCGCCATCGGAGCGACCCGGCGGGAGTGGGAGGGCGGGGTCGGAGGGTATAAATATCGATGCGCGCGGAGCAGTCCAGCAGTCGCGTCCTGGACTGCGTTCCTCACGCCGACCACTGGACGCTACCTGAAGATGATGGCACGGTACGCCATCGAAAATTCGTACATTTACGACCAAATGACCCGGCTGCACGCCCGAGAGATCTTCAAACATCAGATCCGCCGGTAAAACTTACGATTACACATTAATCTTCTTTTACTATCGTCATACAGAAAAAGAACTGTATTATGAACAAGCAAGCTTTTTCTATGATCAAGCGAATATTCGCCGGCAAGTTTATCTGTAAATAATAAAAAACTATGTACAAAAAACAGATTTTTGTCCGTAATTTGAGAAAAAAAGAACATTTCTTTTATTTAAGAAATCCTCCTCATGGCATAAGGATCAGGATGCTCTATCAAACAAAATTTTTGTCTGTCTCTCTGCTACTTTGTTCGGACATCACACCTGAAAAGCAGTTGATATTTTTATTTTTATGTGTGTGTGTTTACCATGTATATGTTTCTTTGCCTGGAGTAATAGCTACAACTTATAGTTATTATTCCAGGCAAAGACATACATGGTAAACACACACACATAAAAATAAAAATATCAACTGCTCTTAAGGTGTGATGTCCGTACAAAGCAGCAAAGAGACAGACAAAAATTTTGTTTGTAGAGCATCCTGAGCTTCGGAATGGTTGCTTCCACGGGAGAACGTGTGTTGAGTTTTGTGTCCCGCACTAACTTCATGACACCTGTAAATGTGCGAAGGGACGAATCATTCTTGTTTTTGAACTAGTGAAGTTGATCTGAACAACACTTTTTAGTACCTAGCATTATGACAGATAATGCAGTATTCAACTTGTAGTTTGATTTAAAGAAGTAACTGCAACCAACAACCAACTGACCCTCAGGAGAATAATTTCCTAGTATTGTTCTGGCAAACGTTCCCATCATACCTAGTTTCCACCTCGAAAATAAACACAAGTCGTAATTACTAATTACAATCCGAATTTCGATTAATTATTTCTCAGTAAGGCCACACTCGAACACCAAATTCAGGCTAATTGCGAGAGCTATGAAGAGAGCATTTAGAAACAAAGAGATCCTAAAAACTGGCTCTAATAAAAGAAAGATTTGAATTTATCTGTAAAAATCAGAGTGTAGTCAGATGAACGCGTGAAGAGACGATTAAATACAACATTAATCGAAAATATACTTATTGTCATCAGTATATGGACGAATAGCAGACCGTTACCACATTCCGCATTTATTCGCAATAAATGTTGGGGGTTAGGGTTTGGAATAAGTTAACAAGAGAAATGAATAATTCATCAAAAACACTGAGAGAATTTGAAGTTGAAATTCTTAGAGTATAAAATAGGCGACTACAGGAAAGGGGGGAAAATGGGTGTGTAGGGTAATTTCCATCGGAGCGTGCGCTCCATTGCATTTAAATTAAATGTCACTCGATATGATTCAAGTATTATCAAACTTAATGTGCTGGGTAATTGAAGTGCTGTGTGATGGTATGGTAGCATGAGCAGGACACCAATATAACCACAATGTAAGTGCTACAGATCGCTGTGGTAAGCACACGGTGGTTTAGATTACGTCCGTCCTCGGTTTATAATGGTCACAAGTCTACTGGCTTCAGTGCCGCAGCCACATAAATATAGTTCGCCTACGCGTCACTTCAATTAATTCACTACCGGACGGGCTTAAAGCAATAAGTTTAGCCACAACGAGGTTAACGAGCTCCGATATGTGTTGAGAAGAAGTTTAGAGCGGGCTTGATGACTCAGGCCCGAGGTAGTCGTGTTATCAGGAGACGCGTGTTGTACTGTCTGGGCGCCTCGCCGGCCTAAATCACAGCTCACAAACACGCGTTCAAACCAGTCACGTTAATGCAGAGTGTAAACACAGCCAGAATAAAGACCTGGCACATTGAGATACAAAACTGTTAAACAAACAAGCGGTTGTGACGTGCGATTTATCGGCAAAGAGCACACACCACATCCAACGATAACTTCTTCTGCGGGCGAAATCGACATAATGCCACTACAGCTTCAAGAGGAATCGGCGGCCAGTTCTGTCATAAAACACCGACACGGCTGCCTTTGGAATTACCTCTACATATCCAACAAAAGCTTAATTAAACATGCAATATTTTTTAGAGCCACTATACCCGCAGTTGCGTGTGTCACCGCGATGGTGTTCGGTGCTGATACAGCGTTAGCTGGTTCGATTCCAGGTGGTGGAAGAAATCTTCGTCCTCAGGACTTGGCCGGCAGGTAGGGAAGGTGGTGGTGTACAATTCCTGATAACCTGATATTGTACCAAAGTCCTGGGTTAAATACAAACCATTTCAATGAGAATACGGAGTGAAGGAACGCGACACTGTTGATGGAGATTCATTTGTCGAATGGTTACGTTATGCTAGGAAGCCCCTTATGTCTTTCGGAAGAGTAGGCCTGACTGGGCTGGCACCTGGATTCATCCTCTCCCTTCTCATCCACAACAAAAATAACGCTCTACAATGAATACTATCACAGTCGCCCACACTTACGAACAACCGTCATTCTGAGAAAGGCATCCCCCCTCTCTCCTCGTTCATCTTCTCTGCCATCGAGGCAAGGCGTTCAGACAAGAAGAAGAACCACTCAACCATCTTCTTAAAGTGTGTCTTGATAGCTATTCAGTTGCATGTTCTATACTTCACCAGTATTAACACTGACACTTGCAGACAAAAGCGACATTTAAACAAAAACACCGATAC
Organism: Vandiemenella viatica; assembly: GCA_031002005.1. NCBI lineage: Eukaryota > Metazoa > Arthropoda > Insecta > Orthoptera > Morabidae > Vandiemenella > Vandiemenella viatica. The sequence continues at coordinate 320,611,539 of JARYHS010008074.1, forward strand.
ACGACGCCAGACTAATACCGGCGACTGCTACATCTAGAGGCCAACTTGCTAACCCTTATGCTGCCGGGGCTGGCAGCACACGCAATCTGCGTTAATATAACTTGAATGTGTAATTGCAAGTTGAATCGTACTAGTTTTAATCTTCATTTTTGATACTCCATGATCAAATGAAACGCGCAAAAACTCAGTGTAAAGGTGGGGTGGGGGGGGGGGGGAGGGAAGAGAGGCTACGTTGCGGGGAGGTGGTTTATTATTATTATTATTACTCCTCGATTCACTAAAAGTGTGTGGCGGAGGGTGCAATGCACCCATCCGAAAGGGTAATGGTTTGGAAGGGATATACAGGATTTGGCAGGAGGCGCCCATGGGCTGTTGTGATGAACCATCCCAGCATTCGCCTGGAGTGATCCGGGAAAACCATGGAGCCAAGATAGGTAGCTTTTAGTTCATCTGATTTGTCACAGTTAAAATATGGTACAAAATATACAACAGCGTGTGGATATTTATTTCCATCATTTAATTGTCTCCTTATTTTAAATACCCTGCATACTGTCGGCGTTACGCATGCTTGAGACTTGAAGTCTTAGGTGTTTGAATCACGAGGGGCCGGCGCATTACGAACCGAGAAACATTAGAGACGCGGGATTCTCCACGCCAGTGACAGTAAGTGTTGTTTTGCTCTCTTGAAAAAAAAGCTGTTTTATCTGGATCGCCCACGTGCCACCACACCGCTCTTTAATAAAAACAATTCTAATTTTGTTCTGTGAAGTGAATTTCAGTGCATCTTTAATTATTGTTCACTCTGAAGTGTTATTTCAAGTTCAAAGAGTGTTGTAAAATGTGCTGTACGATAAACGTCATGAGGCTTATAGAAATTGTTTTTCCAATATGCAAAATGACGGCAATGAGCTATGAAAACCTACTAAGCTGGACCAAGAATCATTTTTCGATAATACAGAAAGAAAAGCCACTGAATTGCAGCAAATAAACAAAAAAAATTGCAGATGTTTTTAGGTTTTTATACTTGGCATGTATAGTTTGTTCTATTATATCCTTCGGTAAACAATGATGAATGAGATAAGAAGAATGTTTTTGTAAAACTTCATGAGTCGCTGGTGGTATCCTGAGAATAAGGTTTCCCAATAATTGATCATTTCATTCAAAACATTTGTAAATGCAGACAAGTGTATAAAGCAAACAATACAAAATTTTTAAATATGGTCTGTTAAGAGGAATCAGCACAAAATTTCTTCTGAAATTAATAGGAAAAAAGCTAAGTGCCACAGGGAGTGGAAGGGGGGTGGTAATGCAAAAAGCCACGTCAGGCTACGTGGGGGGAGGGGGGGGAGGGTTTTAAAAAAGAGGCCCATATGGAGCCACGTAGTTTATGGACACTCCCAAAGCTGTGTTACCACATACCAAAAACCTAACTCGGTGAATAAGCAACATGGATTTGGGAATGTCACTTAGTGGGATAAATGCAAGATATTACTGATGAAATTGACAAGAGAATTCAAGTAAATAACATAGCACTGCAACTTTCCGACGCATTTGATAGTATGTGCCGTAGAACTGTGGTAACGAGATTAAAACCATTAGGATGGTTCAGAATGTGTCTCGCTTTGTGGACAAATTCAGAGGAATGAATCAAAGAATCAAGAAACATGATATCAGGATAGGTGGAAGGAACTAAGAACACGGTAGTGTATTGAGAACATTGCAGACCATCATCCTAGTGAATGGTTCTGTCGACGATTAGGAGTCAAAAGTTTGATTGTTTACAGAACACGTAAAGAGGAATAGTATTAAAAGGAGAGGGGATTATTTACAGAATATCTTTGTGGAAAGGAGAATATTGAATGAAGATAAGAGAGCTAGCTTATTAGGCTCACAGATACAGGTACGTATCAAGGTTTTGTAAGACTGTGCCACCGTATGGTGAATCCTCCATACGTGCGTCATGCTGAAGCCACCTGTTCCAATGTCCCCGTTGGTAAGTGATCATGCAAACACATTTGGTCCGGCTTAAAAAACTATGCGATGACTACATAGTACATCAGAGAAAATTCTGTGTTGTCACACTGGTTACAGTGTTTACATATTCGAAGGACTTGTATTAAATTGGTAGCACGAACGAAAAAACGTATCTTGGTGTACCATTCCACAGATTTTGTTTGCGTGTAAGAGCTATTTATAAGTATATCGGAAGTTTTGTTCTGCAACAAGTGTTGATCAGCTTAAGAGCTCGAAAAGATATTGTCAACTAAAAGGAAGTTACAGACGCGTGCTTAAGCAGCACTACTCTCGCTGTAGTAATTTCTCTAAGACATTAATGTAAACAATCCAGTCAGGTGTAGAACTTGGCACAGAGCTGAAAACTGTGAAATCTGAGGAAATCGTTTCTCGCGACCTTGTGCCGCACTCTCCCTGAGCCTCCCACGATCGCGACCAGGGTTACATAACGCGCACTCCCAACACCTACCCACCATCAGCATCAGCAGTCTACACGCCACAGATCAGCAGGCCGGCGTCATGTTTATAACGGACAGTTGTCGCAAAAGCTACAACACATCATTTTGCAATCGTACAAATATCAATTTCACACTTGATCGATCAACTTCATTTGTAAAATCACTGTTTCACACTGAAATAATGATGATGTAAAATTTGAGTCTCCTATGAAATAAACTTTCTAGATCTAAATAAACTTTTGATTCCTTTTCTTCCTACAGATGTTAGCTCTAACCGAGGTACCTCATCAAAACAATTTATCAGTTTAAATATTTGTTACCTTCGCAGATTTTCTATGTTGTAATTTTGTGAAAATGGAATATACAGGGTGTTACAAAAAGGTACGGCCAAACTTTAAGGAAACATTCCTCACACACAAACAAAGAAAATATGATATGTGGACATGTGTCCGGAAACGCTTACTTTCCATGTTAGAGCTCATTTTATTACTTCTCTTCAAATCACATTAAACATGGAATGGAAACACACGGCAACAGAACGTACCAGCGTGACTTCAAACACTTTGTTACAGGAAATGTTCAAAATGTCCTCCGTTAGCGAGGATACATGCATCCACCCTCCGTCGCATGGAATCCCTGATGCGCTGATGCAGCCCTGGAGAATGGCGTATTGTATCACAGCACATACCAACGAAACTAAAATGAGCTCTAACATGGAAAGTAAGCGTTTCCGGACACATGTCCACATAACATATTTTCTTTGTTTGTGTGTGAGGTATGTTTCCTGAAAGTTTGGCCGTACCTTTTTGTAACACCCTGTATACCTGCGCTGATTGCTTCATGTTTAATTTCTATTCTCATCAATAAAATTCCGTCAGTAAACTTATCGCATTAGCATTTAAGATTTTCTTATACATTATACACTGATCAGTCTGAACATTATGACAACCTACCTACTATCGATATGAACCCGTCCAGGCGATAGAAATGACTGCTAGTCAAACACACGTATGTAGTATCAGTGAGCGTGCTATCCGTGTTTAGAATGGGGAAGGCGCGCGATCTATCTTAGTTTCACCGAGGGCAGATTGTGATGACTGGGAGGCTCGGCACGAGCATTTCGGAAACTGCAAGACTTGTCGGGTGTTCGAGGAGTGCTGTGGTGAGTGACTTCAACAAGTGGCGAAACCAAGGTGAAACCACGTCCAACTGTCGAGGGGTTGGGTGGCTACCCCTCATTACGGATGTCGGATGGCGTAGGCTGGGCAGACTGGTTAAACAGGAAGGCGGAGAACTGTGGCGGAACTAACATCAGGCTTTAATGCAGGACAGAGTACAAGTGTGTCTGAACACAAAATGCATCGAACACTTCTAACTATGGGTCCCCGCAGTCGACGACCCATGCTTATGACAATGTTAACGCCACGACATTGGCAACTACGACTGAAATGAGGACGTAACCATCGTCACTGGACGTTGCGCAGTGGCAGAGCGTTGCATGGTCTGACGAATCCCGATACCTTCTTTATCATGCCGACAGGAAGGTGCAAATCCGTCGTTTTCCAGCGGAATAACTTCTTGACAGCTGTAGCCCTACTACGGGACGGGCACTAGGTGGCAGTGGTTCAATTAAGCTCTGGGGAACATTCGCATGGGCACCCATGGATCCAGTGGAGCTCGTGCATGGTACCATGACGGCCAATAAGTATCGTACACTGGTTGCAGACCACGTAGGGAAGAGCCGAGCAAAGTGACCATGGGGGTTTGTGGGGCCTAGGAATGATGCCATCACGCGGAAAAAACCATAACTGGAGCAACGTGATGTCTTCAGTTACCTGGAGAAGCCCAATCCGGTTAGCCTATCATCTCTCGAAGTTATTAGAATTTTTGTAATTTTTGATGACTCTGATATTTGGTAAGTGGTCAGTTTATTAATTTATTAATAAGAAATCAGATGACTTATCGCTTCTGAACAAAATTCTTTTAAAAGAATGATATTTTTGCTGTAAGTACCTGATTTAGTGATCATGATTGTTTCTTTGTATTGTTAATATAGAATGACGTTTCTATAACGGCGCCAAACCGGGCAAAGTGGCCACGGATTCTGTTTGTTCCTTGCAGATTAATAACATTATACAATGCTTTGAATAGATGGTTTATTATCATGTGAAGTTGTACTGAGTATATTAATAATAATCACAAAACCAAAACAATTAAATTAGATATATTTTGTGGTGGTATTTCAACGACCGAAAACTTCTTTTTCTGTGAACCCAAAGGATATTGTCGTGCAAAAATAGCAGGAAAAAAATAAAAAGGGCTGAAACAAAGGTTCTTTGCAGATGTTCATATCAAGTTCATATAAAAATGTGCTTGAAGCTGCAAAAGTAGAAAAAATAAATAAATAATGAAACCAATGCTAAATAGAAAACCACTAACTGCAGGAAATCCAACCCAAAAACAGTGTTATTTGATGATAACGGCGATCAAGAACACACACAGTGCCTGTACTGCAACGAAAGTATTTCAACTCAACATTACAGGAACGATGTATCGAGTGCCAAATGTGTTATTTTGGCCTCACGAACTTTTTGATGGAGTTGAACGAAACAGCTATTCCTTCGTTGGGGAAAATTGCAATTAAAGTGCCTTTTGACTGTTATAATTTCTATTATTTACAAGGTATATAACTTTAAAAAAATAAAGTACACTGTTTTTCAAATTTAGACCGTTTTTAAATACACATTTCTGGTTTTTAAGCTAAGTGGCCACTTTTTTGAAAAATTGGTTATTTACGGTACTAAACTTAATGCAAAGTTACCTAAAAAATTCCGGTATGTACCCCAACTCGCAGATCTGTTCCCGATCGAACACATCTGGGATATGATTGAACGTGGCGTCAGAATTCCTCGCTCTCCTCCCCGGAATTTACGGGAATTAAGTGACTTGTGTGGGCAGAGGTGATGCCAACTCCCTCCAGCGCCCTACCAAGCCCTCATTGTTTCCATGCCAAGACGCATCGCCGTTGTGATCCGTGCCACAGGCGGACATACCGGCTATTAGTTTGGTGGTCATAATGTTCTGGATGATCAGTGTACTTTACGCTGCATTAACACCATAAACTGTTTGTTAATCAGTCTTATATCCCACACCACTAATGTTATTACTCAGCATAGCAATTATCTTCGCGAATTCCAGCCACATCCAAAACAGTCACTGCGTCTGAAACTTAACTGCTCCAATTGCGGTAGGTACTGTATTCAAAGCGAAATGGAGTCTTCTTGCTTTATCTCCGCTCTCTGTCCGTCAGTCACAGGCAGGGGCGGATCCAGGATTTTGCTTTGGGAGGGGCTTGTGCGGACTTCGGTTTGGGGGAGGGGGAGGCTTGGCTTGAGTGGATTTTGGTTGGGGGGGGGCTTGGCTTGAGTGGATTTTGGTTTGGGGGGGCTTGAATCGGGGAAAAGGTAGTATTTATAGTCCCCTCGGGCTTCGAATCCGTAGAGATAAAAAAAAAGGTCTCCAAAATTACAATGTCGGGGGTGGACCTACATACTTTTGGGGGGGGCTTGAGTCCCCTAACCCCCCCCCCCCCTGGATCCGCCCCTGGCCACAGGTCTTTAGCACTTAAACGGTATACGCAGTTAACTTAAATTATTTCCCATGATATGTATTTCGTTGACCCATAACAAAATATTTCATCTTTTTATTTTTGTAAAATTATATTCCATAGAATTAAAAGGAGTTCATAATTTTTTTTCCTGCGTGTGGGAGATAGGGGTTAACGATTTATCGATTAGAGGACTATGATTTTTTCACTGTAATATAAATACATGAGTGTGCGTAGATTTTCTTCAATTTTTGCTGCCAGGTCCTTTCCACAAATGCGTTACCAAAGAGCCAGACATTTTCCCCGAATGTCAACCATATCTCGCATTTAAGCTACATAACTAAAAAACACGTATACCCAATATAGTTTTTGATTATATGTTGAGTTTACTTTGTCACATAGTAATACTATTTTATTGAATGTGCTAGTAGTGGGTAAACATATGTGCAGCGCCATCTTGGATTTCCCCCCCTCCCCTCCCCCCGCCGCGCACGTGCCGCCAGACCCCCCACGTCGCGCAGGTGTTCGCCAGGCCTCGCAGGCGGAAGCCATTAGTCATGTCAACACCTGTCAACAAGGCCGTTAATTATCGCTCCCCTTGTAGCCGGCCGCCGCGCCGCCGCGCGCAGCTGCAAGCCATTAATTATCGGGGACGCAAAGCGCTTCCCACGCTATCAAAGGCTCCCACGCCGCCGCGCACAGCTGCGTCACATTTATCATCGGGGGACGCACTGCGTTATCACGCAAAGCGCTTCCCACGCTATCAAAGGCTCCCACGCCGCCGCGTACAGCTGCGCCACACCCGGAAGCCATTAATTATCGGAGGGCGCCGTTTTCCCACGCCAAGCGCCGCCGCGTACATCCGGCACAGCTGCGCCACATTTATCATCGGGGACGCAATCTTCCCACGCCAAGCGTTCCCCTCGCGGCGCGGCAGCCGGAAGCCATTACTCAGTCGCGACCCCTCCCAGCTGCGCCACATTTATCATCGGGGACGCAGTCTTCCCACGCCAAGCGCCGCCACGTACATCTGGCGCGCAGGTGTGCGCTCAAGTCGCCGTGCACGTGTGCTGCAACTCCACCCGGCGTCAGTTTGCAGCCATGTCTCGTCTTGTGATGTTGTTCTCCTCTGTCTACCAACTCAACGCTGGTGATACGAAACGTTTGACGATAGGGTTATCGTCCAAACACGAGTTTGAACCTGTTGTTGTTCTGGAAAAAGTGGGACACAATAAAATTGTTTTAACATACTACGAATGGAACGTCCTGATCCAGGAATTGATTAGCATTACAGGATGCTTCAGTAAAGACGAACTCAAGCACTACGTGGTGTTTAGTTTGCAAAAAAATAACCCGCACGATTCCTAACCAGCAGATCGTGAAGCAAAGTCCTAGGTTAAATCGCGAACCTATTCGTAGTTCGAATGGATCGCATGCGACACTGTTGATGGTGTCTTTCGGAAGAGTATGCCTAAACGGGTTTCACCCTCACCATCACGGTGAAGGCGATTCTCGGGTATGGCACGCACTCTGTCGCTGCAGATGTTATGACAACCAACTAGCACACGATTCGCTTTGAAATAATAATACTCACTAAGACGCGACCCTGCTGACTGCAGGGAAATACTTCTTACATATTTGGGCCGTAATGACCGCATGAAGGAAACAAGGTTTTGTATTCTTTCTTTCTATCTTCGGAATGCTCATATGGCCCCTTAGGCGGCTCCAAGGGAAGAACTGATCGCACCTGCCGGTTTGGGGGTCTGCATCCCGCTATTTCTACGCTATCATTTTGACTGATTTCTTAGTATGTTACATCATATTAAATCTAAAATGAGATAAAATAATTCGTTTTCCTTACCGGATGAGAAGTAGTTTAATATGGACGATAAAAAAATCACTATTTTCGGAATCTTCCTAATTCGCATCTACAGTTCTTAAAAAGAAAAACACGTCTAGTTTTTGAAATAATAAACAGAAAAAGTAAGAAAATAAGAGGAATTACTTGCGGTCAATGCGCTCCGCTCTTGGCATCATGTGTTCGATACCACTTGTACTGACACCAAAATAAAATTCGCAATACCACATTGCTGCCAGTCTCTTAGCAAAACATAGCGCGTCATATACATATCGTACCACGGAAAAGCATTATATCGACATCGAGGTCATTAGAGGCGTGATGGGACTGGGGACAAGGAACGGGAAGGAATTCGGCCATGGCCCTTTTGAACGAAGCATCCCGGCATTCGCCTGGAGTGATTTGGAGAAACCATGGAAAACCGAAATCTGTACAGCCAGACGGAGGATTTGAACCACGAGTCCTCACGAATGCAGACCAGAGTTCAGATATAGTAACTAACAAGTGCAGTAATTTATCTGTAGTTAATTCCACACTTATTTCAATTAGCCATATTTTCAAACACAAAGTATAAATTTTTTAGCTGGCCGTAGTTTTGAACAGTAACAAAATCTTTCATATTTTTACACACTTCCAAGTGGATGAGGTCACATATAAAACATTCTCGGCCCACAAATGCTTTAATTTTCGGCACTGTCATACGGGTGATCTCAGGATTGCCTCTTTTCAGAGTTATTGCTTGTATGCCGGTCTGAATATCTACCCTGGAGTGTAAGTTTTTAAAGCAAGATAATGAATAAGCAAGTCGTCTCTATGCATTCAATATAACATACATCTCCAACAACTGCTTATTCATTTCACAACAAGGGAAGTTAGAGTAATATCTCATGCACAAACCAGTCTAAAAACTTTACGAGACAAAGTTTTATATTCGTGCTGTAAGTATCTACCAAGATTACTAGGACATTTGGTTATACTCTTCGTCCGAAAACATCCACAATAGAAGGGTTTCTCAAGAATTACGCAGGCTACGAGAATTCAAGACCCTACCGTGTGGACACAAATCTGTACTTAGGTGAATGTGTTTGAGTGTTTTGTAAATAGTGTTTCAGAGAAGAGGAAATATACCGTTTTTCTGTGTGTATCTAGTTGGTAAATATATACAGTGCACTGCTTAGGTTGCTGAAAAACATGTATACCGGTATAGTTAAAAAAATCCAATACTGTACATATTTAACAAAAAAAATTTTTTTATGGAAAGTTAAAATTTATTCACAAATTCATCGATTTAGTAAAAAGAAATTGTATTATCACATGATCGAAATGCAGTCTCATATTCGCCTATTCCTCTTAGGCAGGTGGTCATGGGTTCAAAGTTCTAAAACATGTAAAGCAAGATTTAATCGTTAAATAGTGTTGCGACATATCAATTTACAAGTAAATTATCTGACAATAACAGAGAAATTCACCCCAAAAAAATCGGTTCGCTTATTTCCGAGATACGAAATATTATTGTTTAGAGCTATTTACTGCTCTCCAGACGGAATCCTCCGCGCCCCTACCTTGAATGTATTATCCCTTCACTGGAGCCGGCGGCAGACAAAGCAGAAGTTGGCCGACACCACATAAAAAAAAAGCAGTCGCATCTGCCCCGCAGCAGAGAGAGGGTGGGGGAAAAAAAAAAAACCCATCCTCTAAGAAACACGAGTCCTCACGACTGCAGAAGACGTTTTAAAAATCGCGTTGTCAGTCTAATTCATATGCACTACGATCTGGAGTGTAATGTACGCTGTCCCACGATCACGTTTTTTCGAACTGTTATAAACTTTACGTTACTAATAATCAAATTTTTTTTTTTTTGTACATGTGTTTATAATTAGCTGTTTACAATTATAGTACCCTACCGATAGAAATTCTATGATAATCAGATTTTCGCCGATTCCACTTACAGAAGTGAATAGCACGGTTAGTTTTCATACTTATAGAATATTCGATTAACTAACGCCGACAAGTTGTGAATCCAACAGTAATGGAATTTTTTCCCACTGCCGTCGGTAATCATCAACATGTTTATGTGGTGAACGCGTTTGTCTGCAGTGTGATGGAGGGCCCCGGAAACTACATGTTTACCTTTAACTTCATCCAGACCGAAAACATTTACAGAATAGTCTGGATTTTGCCTCTCAAATTTAGAAATGTCAGAGAGTTTTACCGGAAACTCAATACCTGAAAAATCGAGGGGGTAGAGTGAACGTACTTTCTTGTAGGTGCTAACCCTGTCACCATTTTTTTTAAGCGCCTTTACGTGATATGCAAGAATTGTCCATAGAAAGCACAAGTCGTCATTCTTGTTTTCAACATTGATGACGGCCTTCTTTCTACAGATATCAAGTGGCAGAGCAACATAGGAAGACCCACGATAGAAAGGTTGAAAATGAGAAATACTAATGTCGAGGGATTCTATTCTATCGAGAGTTTTGCCACTTGTCCTTTCTTGAAACTCACACAATTTTACTCTGAGCTCCGACTTCACATATTTTTCATACCAATCCGACAGGCAAGTGCTTGTTGTGACTTCACGCATTTTAGTTAAAAAGCACATACGGGCGGTTTCCAAAATCATTTCCTTCTGTATTTTATATGTGTTAATCAGTCCAACCTGCACCTTTACAGATGGGGAGGACCGATTATCCACAATTTCGCGAACTTTACCGGCAACAAGTTTAAAGCAAGCATCAATGAAATTCATTGGATCAATGAAATTTTGAGAATTTGAAATTGTCCCGGAATAAATTCTATTTTTAAATGCACTATGCCTGTCTTCAAGGACTAAGCGCGATGCTGCTGACTCACCCATCGTTGCTGCATGATCATGACTGCATAAGGCTGCCCCTGCACCGGCATACTGCCGACTTGGCCCCGGCGATGGACTGGCATACTGCCGGCTGGAGCCGGGCGATGGGTTGTTGAAGTGGCGGCTGGAGCCGGGCGAAGGACCGGCGGACTGCCGGCTGGAGCCGGGCGATGGACCGGCGTACTGCCGGCTGGAGCCGGGCGAAGGACGGCTGGAGCCTGGCGATGGACCGGCATACTGCCGGCTGGGTCCCGGCGATGGGTCGGCGTACTGTCGGCTGGGTCCCGGCGATGGGTTGTTGAAGTGGTGGCTGGGGGGCCCGGCTGCTGCTGCTGTGGCGGGCGGTCGGCTAGGTTCCGATGTCTCCCATGGTCGCCATATTGGTGGCGGAACTGCCTCGTTGGCCGGGCGTCCGACCGCCCCCTCTGAAACATAAAAAAAGAAGAAAAATATTTTAGTATCATGAAAAACATAATTTTTGTACGCATAAAATAATATAGGTAAATTACTGATGTACTGGACTTACCGATATTCCAGTGTGCTGGTGGTTGCGGTGGTGGTGGAGTTGGTGACATGCTCTGCGGCACATCCACGTCAATGCTCCATAGTGAGCAATCACAAGCTCTTTTTGGGCTACTTAATTCTTCAGAATTGCCCTTACGCTTCTCTGGGCGTGATGGTTCATCTGAAAAAGAAAAAAAATAATGTATTAGCAATAGTTATAAAGACATGGGAAAAAAAATAATCTATAGATAAATACGTACTGAAATAAAAAAGGTCACTGCAGGAAATATCCAAATCACCTGCGAACAAATAAATTAATAATATAGACTACTGCTTCATTTTTTCATAAATCTAGTTACGTTAAAAAAATATTATCATTACCGAAATCATCCGCAGCGAGAATTTCATCAAAGTCTGAAGCAGAGAGAAAAAAAAAAAACTCATCAGTATATGTGAAAGAATTTAAAACAGTCAGAAAAACAAGTTAAATAACAATAATTTACTTACCAATATCGGCGAATAAGCTAAGATCCTCAGAAGACATTGTGATGATCGAAGTGTTCAGCTCGGCCGCTCAGAGGAGACTGGATGGCTGAAGGGAGGTCTCTGCCCTATTTATACACGAGTCTGGAGCCTTAGCGTGGGAAGACTGCGTCCCCGGGCGCAGCTGCACGCGGCGGCGCGGGAGCCTTTGATAGCGTGGGAACACGACGCTTTGCCTGTGTTGTCTGGCGACATTAATCTCCCGAGGAATCTAAGACCATATTTCTCGGGGTAAATTATATTCCTCCCGCACAATCGTGAAAGTTGAAAAAATGTTTTAGCTTTTAACACACACACATACCTTCCGAGGAGGCCAGGTGGTATTTATGAAGCCTGGCGCGCGGATAAGGGAATATTTATGAGTGTGGGCGCGGCGAGCCGACTACTTAAAATTCAGGCCGGGAGGGGCTGGCGCGGCGGCGTGGGAGCCTTTGATAGCGTGGGAAGCGATAATTAATGGCTTGCAGCTGCGCGCGGGCGGCGCGGCGGCCGGCTACTTAAAATTCAGGCCGGGAAGGGTGGGCGCGCCGGATAATATTTATGATGCAGGTGTGCTGTATCGGGCGGCTATCCCTGAGAACGAAACAGAGTTTAAAAAACATACGCTAATACTAAAATTCATATCTCGGAAAGTACTTATCCGATCTTTTTCGGATAAATACCACTGTAACGGCCAGAAAAAATCCTTATTACTTGACATGTAATAACGCTATTTTAAAATTGTGTTATAAAAATATTGAACCAAGGTCCTCAGAAGCGAATATTATACGGCATTTCGAATTGAATTTGAGGTTTATTACTCTGACCGCGTGACGCCACACCACAAGAATGTAATGTAAAGTGAATATTGTACCGTAATTGAGGTTTAAAAAATAATAAAGCCATTTAGACGATTTGGTCACACGACACTCATTAGCATACAATTTATGATCTGAGGCGAACACCTGCGCGACGTGGGTGGTCTGGCGAACACCTGCGCGACGTGGGGGGTCCTGAGCTCACTCCGGCGCCCATAAGGAATACATGGGGTGTTTTGGTCCGGGGTACGAGCTCACACATACGTAAGGGCACTACTTGTGCTCTTAACTCAGAGTGCTTTTTATCCTAAAGTACCTATAATAAGAGACGAGTACGCTAACTAATTTGAAAATATGTTGACATTTATATCAAGCAACTGCCGTTTGATCTACCACATGCAACATATGTGCTTATGTTAGCAGAGTGCGTGTTTACGACTCGACTCGCATTTAGCCTTTTTTTCCCACCCTGCTTGCTGTTCTAGTGTAAACAAGTGACGGCTCGTTTCAAAATACGGCTAAGTGGTAGAATGTGAATTAATAATGAAATCAGATGCATGTTAACAGTGAATTTAGTCGCAGCTTTTTTTTTTTTTTTTTTTTTGCCTTGTGGGCGCGATGTCACTAGAGGCGGGAAGACAATGGGGGCAAGAAACGGGAAGGAAATCGGCAATGGTGTATTTAATGAAACATCTTGGCATTTGCCTGGAGTGATTTGGATAGACCATGAAAACCGAAATATGCATGGGCCGACGAGTATTCAAACCCGCGGCCTGCCGAATGCGAGGCCGGAGCTTTACCGCTCTCCCACCACGCTCGATCACGGGGTATAACCGATCTGATGCCAATGAACAATTATTATCTTTGCTTATGGCAGTATGTGTTAACAGGCAGAGGATGAAGAAGCGTAGACGTGACAGCTGCTAGTCAGCATGAAGAATGAGAGTCAACAGGACATAACCAGTTTCAATTGATACTTAGAAGGGGAAAAAAATCAACGCATGTCACTACATTTATGGAAGCATGATAAAGAGTATTATTTGGAGGTACTGCTGTGTAATACCTTGCTAATTCTAAAATGCCTGTCAGAGTTATTTAGTGTACTGATTTGTTTATAATTTAATAGTTGTTTTTGTCATAAGAAAGCTTTTTTAGTCGGTACTATACGATCCCTGTTAGTAAGTATATACCCGTATACCCCTGCACTGCCTTTGTATACGTACTCTGTGTAGTGTTTCGAGTAAACTCATCGACGAATCTGCTGGAACTGAAGTTGTCGCTACACAAAGCTTAAGCACTATTCTCGCGTACAAAGGAGTTTTCGGTAAGGTTAGGCGCAAGGGTGTGGGAAGACTTCCTTTCGTAGGTAAAAGGGTCTTGGTTGGAATAAATTACCAAGAGAGATGATGAATAATTTACGAAAAATGCTGAAAGAATAAAGTTAAAAATTGTAGATGGCAAAAGTAGGCGGGTACAGGAACGAGAAAAATGTGTGTCTAGGGAAATTACAATTTACCACCGGAGAGTGCGCTCCATAGCAAATGAATTAAATTAAATTATCACATGATAGTATAATGAGGAGTATAGCAACCACGCAAAGAACCCCAACGGCCACCTATTGGTTTACGTTGTTATCCACTTCATGCTTGCGGGAAAGGTGCACCCAATTTACGAGCGTTGACCCCAGATGTTCACTGGAGACATTTCTTCAGATATTCCAACTATCGTGTTGAGGACGTGGACCAACGTGAATTAAACGATCTTCAACAAAATCCTCAAAAGTGGAGGAAAACACTCTATTCAAATCGGTCCTCTTCAAATCACAAAACATTTTCCTTGTCGTAGTTTCCCTTACGTCATCATCATTAACGCCCACCTCACAAGTGTCCTGTCACCTTTAACTCAATTTTAAACTTAAACAGGAAAGTGCCTCGGAAGATTTGAGCAGTTTCTTCATACATGATGTCGACTTACTCAATTTACGAATAGCGTAAACTTTCTTCCAATCTGTAAATTTCGAGAGATATCCGGCAATAAAATATTGCCTCAAAGTAAAGCTAATTTCAAATTGAGTTTTAGAATGAAAAGAACAAAGGCTTCGCACTAATTCATTGATTTAATATTCTGTGTAATAAGTGATACTTTAAACCAAAGATGTATTTTTAATATGGCGCAACCTTAATTTATTTAATTCGTTCCCTGTTAATGCGATAATTTTCTGTGATTAACTTTCAAGTGAAATAAATGTCCATATCACTGGTTACTGCAGGGAGGACGAGGGAGAGATCCTGTCAATCTTAACGCACTTTCGAATAGCTCGTAATGAGAGAAGGGTCGAAAAAACGTTTAAGCGATTCTTGAACTGATGGACGAAGAGGTTAGAATTTCATTACTGTGTAATAGGTAATATGTAACAGAACATCATGGAACGGTTGGAAACGAACGACTGTATGACTACGCTGTGGTGCTTAGGAGACAGTGAAACATGTTAAGCCTGATGCACCCTAATGCGATACGAAAACAAGACGTTACCATAATTTCAGCGTTAACAACAAATCTCGAACAATCCAGCTTTATCGACGTTTATTGGCGAAACGAGATGGTATCTAAAGATGAGTTTATTCTAGTATATTTGTCACTATAAGCAAATGCATTTGCTGAATTTTAAAGTGGTAATAATTCATATTACGGTAGTTGATTAGGTCTTATAAGATACGTAAATGATTCCAAACTGACTAATAGCTCTCAGATGTGTTAGCAGGTACGGAAAATGAAGCAGAAAAACAAAAGACGGATTCACCATTGATGATATATGAAACACTTTTATTTTTTGTATGGATTTGTCTTTAATTCTGGTTCCATACGTGTGGGGATTGGAAGGGTGCGGGCAGAGGAGACACGATAAAACCCGTCGATAACAAAATGAGGGGATAAATTTTGCATTGCAGCCTCGAGTCTATTGCATACGTCAAAAACCCATTTATATCACCCTATAACCAACAAATAGGATCACCTTGCATAACACCGCTTTCGATGCGGAACTCAGTAGTTGGTTCTCTAACGTTGACAAAGTCTGAGGAGGTTACATAGATGTTATGGAACACTCTAATACACGGCATGTTCAGTTGGGGCTTGCAGGACAACCTTGCGACTGATTGAATCAAATCTACAAAGGCTACACAAAGAGGCATCTGGTATTCGTTTGCACGGCTAATTAGTTCTCGCAGGGCAAGAGTGTAGTCGATTATGTTAAAGCTGCTGCGGAATCCTGCTTACTCAATGGGTTGGGCAGAGTCAAGGTTAAAACTGTTTCGGTTCAACAAGATCTTTGTAAAAACTTTGAACACAACAGCCAACAAACATATAGTTCGGTGGTTTTTGATGTTTACTTCCATTTTTGTGTAGCAGAATGGTTTAGCATTATTCAATGATGAATGGGTAGATGCATTGTGTAGGCAGTAAGAGAAGACTATTTGGCAGAGTGATTGATAGTTTCTTCGCCAACTAGCTTCAAAGTATCAACGGAGAGACCGTCGTTTTTTCATGTTATCTATAGCATAACTGACTTCAGATGGAAGTATATCTGGCACTGTGGATACGTTGGAGGGGGTAGAGAATACTGAATTTTTATCTAAGCTGCCATATAAGTTACTACAAAAATATTTGAATTTCACATCGAAAGAGGTGTGAAGCAAGGTGATCCCATCTCACCAAAATTATTTTCAGCTGTCTTGGAGATCGCAATGTCAATGCAAGAATGGACGGAAAAGGGAATTACAACCAATGATGAAATCGCACACGGTTGGAACAAGTGTCTTGCCGGCATTCAACTAGCACCCATGAAACTCGATAGGAGTGAGTTAACAGGTTTCTGGAATGCAAGAGTGTCTCAACGGCAGAGCCAGAAAACTTGGAAGATGAGGCGAATATAATCTGCAGCGACGATGGCTGGACCTCTGTTTCCGTAAAATTTCACCTGACGTCATTGTTTAACCACCCCCTTTACTGTCAATATACGTATCTATAAGTTGCATTTCTCTTACACCATCCAAATGAGCTAAATCTTACAGGGAGTGATAAGAAATTTGCAGTCTCCAGTAGGAACCAAAGCTCATTGATAACTGATGTAATGGAGAGTTCCCGAAACGATTACGTCATCAAAACGACAAAACTGAAAGAGTTCTCCGTCATTCAGCCAGATGGAAACACTGAAAAACTTTCACGAGAACTGCTTTCGCCAAATTAGTGACTTTAAATTGCCAGCAGCAGGCAGAAAGAAACAGCAATAGATGCCACGCATCTCAATCCATAAGCGGTTCTCTAGGTACAGCTGTCTGCATAATAGTAATTGGTGTAAGCGGATGATTGTCGCACGTACCTGCAGGGTAAACGAAAATGATAATGGGAAGCATCTATTATAACCATCACAATACCCAGCCGGGTACGGCGTGATGATTCTAAAGACATTGTCCGGATCTGACTGAGTACGAGCCCCGACACTGTGATTCCGCTTCTACAACGGGGGAAGACCACGCAGTTACCAAGAACATGGAATCGCTGGATCAGTTTGGGTGGCAAGAAATCCGTGCCTTGGCAGTATGTAATAGATCAAACGTTCTCATATACAATTCACCGCAAATTGCATACCTTTGTAACATAAATGTGCTCAACTAAGATACAAGTTGATTTCGCCCCTTCGAGACATACTCGCATAAAAACTAACAGAATTCACGCCATACACCGAACAATTTTCTTCCTGATTTGTTTCTTCCAGCAAGGTGGCTAGATGTACAAGTTCTTCCTTGAAATCCGAATTTTATGTTAGTTAAGGTCACGTGGATCCTTCACGGCTTGCTGAATAAAGTAAGACGATTACTCTGTTAAATGAAGCCTTCCTATCGATCACAAATATCAAATAAAAATATTAATACTCAGGCGTGAAGTTCGATCCGGCCATCCAGGTTGCGTTTTTCAACAGTTTCCTAAGGTTACTATAGGCAATTTCTGACATAGCTTCCTCATAAAGCCATGAATCAATTCCTTGCACTTCCGTGGCCTCATTTCCCTTTCAACACTAAAAACGCCTACGTCGACAAACAGAAAAACTCTATTTGTTTTTTTTTTTTTTTAAAAAAAGGCCACTACCAACCCAACAATTAATCAAAAATTGCATCGTTTAATCAGGGATCAAACCCAGAAACCTTTAGAATCTGACCACTGTCACTTGTAAACTGATGTTTAATGCATTGTTTTGCCAGAGGTTGGCTACACCGCCAATAAATATCTGCAATTCCAACAGTACCTAATACCACCAAGAAAATTCGATATTTGAGGGAGTCTGCGAGGCATTTTAACCTCATAATCTTATCTCTTCCATATACAGGAAAGAATATTCCATAGGATTCAGAGTGAATCAGAGTTGAAATTATTCTTGTGGATGGTAGGCTGTTGAAGTTGAATCGTCAGGTGTTGAATGAAGTACATCAGTGATTAGCTTGTAGGATGTTTGTGCAGTATTTGAGAGGGTTCTGTGTCAGCTGTGTTGACAGCGACCTCGCGTGTGGGCGGGGGCAGATAAGGCAGTGAGGTGTGTTGTCGCGTGCAAATGCAAATCTCTGAGGAGCCACAGCTGGCTGCAACACGAAGCGAAGACGACACCGCACAACAATACCACACACGAAAAACATGATGCATCAGAATCGCTCTCGTAAACCGAAGCACTAGATCTTTTCGTTAAGATTTACCGCTAAGCACTGTGATTTACATACGCCATTGTGTATTAGTAGTTAATTTAACTTTGACAGCATCTTCACATTAGCGAATAAGACACTGAAAAAATGTCTGTGTAAATCGGAGCGGTCTGGTAGATCAATGGTTAAGGCGCTTGCTTTCTAAAAGTTTGTGGATCGATCCCGGGTTTAAAACCCGGTAGGATAAGGAATTTTTAAGTGTTGTTTTTGTTCAAATGAGGTACGCCAGGATGTTCCGTGGTCCGGATTCCACGTTAAACTGTAGGTCGCAGAGAAATTGAGCTGACCATCCTACCGCTTGTACAATGGCTTAATATGCCTCGTTTGCGGGCACCGCACCAATTTTCTGGCTGCGGACTAAGTTAGTTTTATTAATCAGAAGAGCAAGAAAGTTGATTAAAATCTTTCATTGCATATCAGAATATAAGTTTCCAGTTTCACCAAATCACCTTACGCGTAATGCCTATCTCCAGCGACGTATTTCTTGACAACTGGTTTTGTTGTCTACAGTAATACGAAAGCAAACCGATTTACAACGGCATTCAGAATTTTCTGAAATTAACTCCAAGTTCTTAGTTATATTTATGTTTAAACTCGGACACAAGCCGCCATTGCTGCGCGCAGCAGCACTTTGCAGGTTGCTACTAGTACTACTGGAAAGTCGCCAGGTTTCGAGTTTACGTACTTAACGCAGTGTAAACCGATCTTACACAGATAGACATTGTGACACAGTAAATAATTTCAGAAAGTTAGTTGGGTGTTTTTGTTGACTTGATAAAATGCTTACATATTGTATATTCGTCACCGAGCGTGGTGGTGTAACGGCTAGCGTTCTGGCCTCGCATTCGGGAGGACGGCGGTTTGAATCCCCGTCCGGGCATCCAGATTTGGGTTTTCCATGGTTTCCCAAATCACTCCAGACAAATTCCGGGATGCTTCCTTCAAAAGGCCATGGCCGAATTCCTTCCCATTCCTTGCCCCCCATCCTTTCCCGTCTCTAAAGACCTCGCTCTTTGAGAGACGTTAAGCAGATAAATATATATATATATATATATATATATATCTTCGGCACTCGAAAATAGTTTAAATACAATTCCTCAGTCACTGAAAAACTGGAAAGGAAGCGGGACATGATAATGATCTACAATACCATCACTGCTTATGAACTTATGAAACTTTTTTTTAACTGCTTAAAGTCTCTTAACAGCGAGGTTTTTAGAGACGGGAAAGAATGGGGGGCAAGGAATGGAAAGGAATTCGGCCATGGCCATTTGAAGGAAGCATCCCGGCATTTGCCTGGAGTGATTTGGGGAAACCATGGAAAACCCAAATCTGAATGCCCGGACGGGGATCTGAACCGCCGTCCTCCCGGATGAGAGCTTATGAAACTAAAATTATGTGTGAAATGACTTTCCGAGCGTTTACCCCACTGTTCGTGTAGTGAACTTTTGCTACTGTTACTATGTAAATACGACTGCTCCTTCCTCTTATCGCGAGCCCTGTTACTGTTCAATGCCACCATCTTCTGTGTACCGAGTAACCCATCCTCTATATGTAAAAGGAATAAGGACTTTTAGTGTTGGTTCCAAAGGTCATGGAATAAGAGGACACGGCGGTGCAGTGTCAGGGCTATGATTTGCACTCTCGTGAGCTATGTTGATGTTTTTCTGATGTTATTGTGACCAAATGGCATGAATTAACGGAATTCGAACGCGACACGCTAGTAGGCGCCAGACGCATGTAGCATTTCGGATTTTTTTTTTTTTTTTTTTTTTTTTGTGAATTCCAATACTTCACAGTCTCACGAGAGTGCCATGAATATATAATTTCCGACATTACCTTCCGCCATCGACAACGCAGTGGCCGGCCACGTCTATCCAATGACGAAAACCAGCAACGTTGGCAGACGAAACATTGCGTCAGAGATCAGCAACACTCCACGGAGAGGTCCGTGTGGCCAGTGCAGCGAAATTTGGCGTTGATGCAGTTTGGTAGCAGAAGAACGACGTGAGTGCCTCTGACATCAGTTGCAGAGCCTCTGCTGGCCTCGTGAACTTAACGGTTGGACTCTAGATGATTGAAATAAGGTTGCCTGGTCAGATGAGTCACGATAGCAGGTGGTAACAGCTGAAGGTAGGGCCTGACGAGGCCATGGACCCATATTGTCAGGAAGGCTCTGTGCAAGCTAATGGAGGCTCCCACCTGGATGGACTGTGTTTAAATGGTATAGAATGAGACGTCTGGTTGAACTTAACAAGCCATTGCCTGGAAATGGTTATGTTCGCTACCTCGAGACAGTTTTCATCCATTTATGGCCTGCATGTTTCCAGACAACGATACACTTCTTCAGGTCGACAACGCGCCATGTCACCAGGCAAAAGTCGTTCACGGTTGGTTTAAGGAACATTGTGGACAATTCCACCGATTAATTTGGCCACCTGGATGAGCAGACATGAATCTCAGGCAATTATGGACTGCTGTAGAGGATGCCTGACTGAATATATCTTCAGGAGAGTTGTCGTGTCAATGTTACGTCGAATTGCACTTCGCCGAGAGAAAGGTGGCACATACGATGTTAAGAGTTATCCCAAGACTTTTTTCATTTCATTGATATATTGATCACTTATCGTTATTTAGTTACACATAGTGTTTTGTGTGAATATGCACATGAAGCAAGGAAAAGAGGAAACATGCTGCTGGCCAATTCACGCCTACGCTACAGCGCGGCGCTAAGTGAAGCGTCCACATTCTTTGCACGAATCACCATAGAATACCCTCATTCCACACGCAGTGTGAACGGGTTTCGGATTAACACTTGATGATTTCGTACAGAATGTGTTGATTTCTCATACCCTCACAATTTAAGTCATATTGTCCATTTTTATTGTTGTTTATATATTAAATTATATATATTTTAAACAAAACCATTATTTTAAAGTTACCACGAAATATGAATATCAAAGTACCCTTTCGGCAACCGATGAAAACTCGAAATGTGGATACTGGACCAGCGATCGAACCCAAGTTGCGGCCATAACGTTAACCGTTCTGCTAATAGGCTCGGCATGAGTGTAAATATTTTGACGGAAGCTTACTTATTGGACTTATTACCTATTTCTCTGCACTGTCCTTGTGTCTTATAGTAAAGAAAACAACATACTGTCAGATGTAATACAGCTACAGTTACGTATATCTTGAGCTTCTCAGAATTATCAAGAGTTTACGAAAATAAAAAAAATACTTCATATAATGTTATAATTAAAAGTAAAGTAGCAAACAATAAATTAATTAACCACGTCATCTTTTCAGTTCCCGGATGTGGTGTTATTATGGCTGTATCTGTCAGAACAACGATGCAAACTTGGTTTCTTTCATATGTACTAGTGTCGCTGTATGTGTCACTGTAATTGTATATTAGAGTTTTTTTTATTATAATGTGTTGTTTGTCATTACGTATATCGAGAAGAAACAAGAGACAGTGTGAAACCTCTAGGCGGGCCATTTTCAGGCATAAGATTCCGAAGAACACCACAGAGTCCACCACGGTTAAGACACCCCTCCCACTTACGATTCACTGCGAAAAGATTTGCGATATAACCCACGCATTCGGTACATGATCCGCCGGTTAGGAATTGTATTCCGTCACCTCCTATACCCTGCTGGCTATGACCAAGATTTTTAATGATACGGCGACCACCGAGACTGGCACCGAGGTGGGTATTAATCGCGTATCTGCGTTAAATCACTGGTTCTATAGTTGCGGAACATAGCGTTATAGTCCAAAAAGAAATGAATGACCTTATACGTTCTGATATATTGCTTATCATGATAGCTGGGCATATTGCCCTCTTCTTGTCAAGTGCACGTTGCAGCGTACAGGAGTGACGAGACACCGTGTTTCGCTGGATGCAATCAATCCTCCCGTGTGGGACTCGCACGGCCTGTTTGTAAACACTCCACAAGGCCAAGGCCGGCGGGCGCAGTGCGCATGCGCAAAGCGTCGCCAGCAAAGTAGACGGCGGGCACTCTTCCAGAGGCGAACGAAAAGTTAGAACAGGGTCGGCGACCTCTCAGTGAAGGAAGCTCTGTTCTACTGAGTCTCCGCCGGCCTCATTGTTCCCACCAAGACGGTAGAAGCCGTGTGCCATATTCGCAATTTAAAAAATACTTTCACACAAAATTAGCATTTTATGAAAGTAAAATACATTTCTTTCTCATCTGGGATAAAACAAAGGTGTTATTGACGATGAAGCTATTTTTGTTTTTGTTTATATGAATGTCTGGCTAAGCAATGTATTGCTTGAATGGCCTCACCACAGTAGTAGCTGTGCGATATCTTCGTTCAGAGCATCACTGAGACTGATGACTGAAGTGTCAAAAGACATAATCCCACATTTTCTGTTTGAACTCACTTAAAAGGCAACTTGTCTAACGGAACTTAGTAAAATACTGAAACAAGAATTTTCTATGTATTTAGGTTAATAAAAACAAAATAGTTGATGACTTAACCTTCATAGCTTGTGCTGAAATGTCCACAAGTCTTAAGAGAATTCCACAAGTCTTAAGAGTATGACTCTCAAGTGAGGGGAGGTTAATACACTTTACGTATGGTGATTGCAAGCCTGGGTGTTGGTGACATTCGCAAAAATGGTTTAAATAAAAATTAACCTGTTTAAGCAAATTATAAGCAGAATTAGCGTAAAAGATAATAACTTTCAATTTTAAAGTGCACTTGTTGTTTTACTAATAAATGAGTGGTTTAAGGGGTGCTTCAACGCGCTGTCGTCTTTCTTCTTCTTCATCGCATTTTCACGACATTTTGGGGTGGGATGCCTTGCCAATTCGGAGCCTTGATTTTACGGTTACATTCACCAGCTGACACCAAGCATTTTATACCCACTGCCAGCTCGTATTACTTTCTATTAATGTGGAAATGAATTGCTGCCCCCTTCTACGAAACGTGTAACTGTGTTCTTTGTGTGATAAGTGCCTGATCTCACGCCCCCCCCCCGATCCGGTTTGCGGCCCTAAGCGTTCTAAGCCACACTAAAAGCTCTTCTAGCGTTGTTCGTACAGAACTAATTTGAGGCGAAACATTTATTTGGTAGAGTGCATGTAACAGAATATTTGCATATCTGAAGCACTGACTAAAACCGGGGAAGAGATGTTACGACGAATATCACGTGATGTCGAAGAAATACAAACACGATTTACCTGTTAAATTATACACCATAATTAGTTTGTACAGACCTCGAGTAATTCTTGGAAAAAAAAGTTTAACTGGACCGTAAGAGCAGATTTTTTATGTTTGATTTATCTCGTGTTAGATGTACTTCAGTAACTTAAAAAAATTAAACATGTAGTAACATTATAGATAAAAAAAAAATCACATTACTTGAAAGTTTATTGCTTCATGCCCGTCGAGCTCAAAATTTTCTCCACGAGTCTATGCTTAAATACGGCTTAAAATAGTGCTGTTATCAGAAAGTAATGAGAACACGGAATTTCAGGTTCGGTTTGCATACGTTCGAATTAAACAATTAGGCCTTGAAATAGTAAACATCAGGTGGAATAGCCACCATAGAAGGGGTATAGCAGAAATTCGGAGCATAAGAGCTCTGACGAAGGCTGTAGGATGGCAACCGAAAGCTCAGAAAATGAAATAACGCGGCATACCCCGAAAAATCTATTAATCATGAACAATGACGGCCGCGGAAGCCTTAGGAATCATTTAATATTATTCTTATTGAGGTGAGAAAATTATACTAACAATGAGGCCTATCCAGTGGCAAAACATGCCAGTTGCCACAAACTGAATAATTTTAACATCTGTTTCTCAATTAGGGCGATCCAAGTTTTCCCTGATAACACAACCTCCTCTGAATTACATAGATGGGAATTAGCCTATCAGAATATCCTGGACACCAGAAATCCTCCAGGTCTCAATCTCCAATAAATCACTCCCACCAAACCCAGCAGTTATTATCACACTATTTATATTGCTTATATTTTATTTTTCGGTCATTCAGTTATCGTATTGCTCTACTACTTTCAATGATAATATACCTTCAACAATATCAATAATCGATCTAATATTTGCGCTCCTACACTACTATCTTTGCCGGCCATGCCATTCGCCAGATGGCCGTCGTCGTAGACACGTCTGGCTCCGCCTGGTGCCTAACTTTCGCAAGAATAAGGCTATGCGCCGAAATATTGTGCGTTTCTTGTGTTTGTTCTTTTTTGTGTTCGTCGTTCTCAGCCGCCTTCATCTGTGGTAAGTTTTCGATCAATTTCCCTACCCTTCCTTAATTTTATTGCCTTACTAGTGTACTTTGCCTATCGTCACGGATCTAGAATAGTTCCAGTTTTTAGGATGAAAGATTGTGACAGGTTGACCTGATTTGACTAAATATAAACTTGACCTGTGTTTCATGGTGAATAAAATCTCTTGAGCTTGAAGAACTCAGTGGCATTAATAGAGGTGGGTATTAAAAACGATAGCGGAATCGTATAATTTCTTAAATACAAACTTGACTTGTATTTGACCCTTAAAGTTCACTCTGTAAAATTTTTTAAAAAAAAAGATCCTTATTACTTCGAAAGCATCAAGATTTTTTATTTTTTTTTTTTTTTATCGACATTGGGCAAACATTAATTGTATAATCATTGATCGTAGTATCTGTAACGGCCAGAGAAATTAATACACATTCCATATTATTAAACAGTTAAGCAACTCCAAAGAAATCAATTGCCAGAATAGTTGATTCGGTAACATATTTGGTCTGATGTCCACTTAAAATAACCTAATAACTTACGTACAGAGAACATGAACAAAGACAACATTAACGAAAGTGGTCTGTAAAATACCTAAAAAGAAATTAAACCGTAATGCATAAACCTTGGTTAAGCAAACATATTAGCGAAAGTTTTAATTAAATTGAAATTTATTCTAAGCCGGAATGACAGTTCGTGGTTACAGCAGAGATCATGAGTAATTTAATTATTTTTTTTTAAAAAAAATTAAGTTGCTTTCATTAGCAACATGGTACCGAAAAGCAGATCCACGTTTATTCAGCCGCAAAATTTATCAATATTTTTTTGTTTAACTATGAAACGTTACGAAAAGCTAACTTAATGAATGCATTATGGCAATTAATTTGGTAGTAGTTGTTTAGCAGTTAAATTGTGGACATAATCACGAATTTCTTCTAACTGGTATCTCTGGTCGCTGTTTTGCGAGCGAAGGCTGACACGTGACACCGTTCTCCAGCCAATAGCTATCGAGGTGAGTGAATGAGTGAGCTCAATAGGAAATTATATAGCAGATAGCATTTTCCTGCTCATTGTTATTATATATATATAACTCGTTAAACTCGCTCTCTCATATATGTTATGCGATCTGTATGGGTTGATGAGTGTTGTGGTGTGTATGTTTAGCGTAGAATGTTATTTGTGTTGCGCGCGAGAGGTGAAACTCGGTGGTGAGCTCTTCAGATTAATTCCTCCTAAAGCCACCCACGGGATCCACCGAGGTTTACGAGTCATCATCATCAGTGTCGCACTATGCAGAGTTTTACGATTTCTACTAAGACTTTGGTTCACATTATGGTTATTAGGAATTATGCACCAGCAACAAGACCTGATGACTCGAATCTCTTCCTTCACCGCGGCTTGAACCTACTTAACCCCGTGTTAGGCGCCGAACACCATTATGTCGTCGCAACACCACGAGCCTACAGCCAGGTGGGTTTGCATGTAAGTACTGGTGTGAAATGACAGAAACTGGTGGTTAGTACAGCTGCTATGGAAAGGACATGTCTTTTAAAAAATAAAGAAAGGAATTAACCCCTTAGTCCTTCACAGAACGCTACTGCCCATGTACTACGATAACGGCTGCTCGTTTCAACGCCACTTGGGCTTTTAACTCAAAGGAAACGTTGGTTATTATGTGGGACCGAGCAAGTCTGGTCTACACCATACCATTACTACGTGGTATAAGTTCCATCCATTTCCACGTTCGACTTGATTCTTCGTTTGCGTCTGTCCTGTAGTGGTCCCTCAGTACTGGTGGTGGACTCCGCTACCTGCGCAGACCCGCATTCCAGGCGTGCCACCCAGACAGTCGCCCCACACTCACGTCTGCTAACCACAACGGAACCTCCTACCACAGTCCCTACACAGTATTTAGGGGGCATCCATAAATTACGTGAGGTAATTTCCGGATCCCCCCCCCCCGTCTGGTTAAACTTCATGAGATTTGGTCCGACCCCCCCCCCCCGTTACACTCCCACTTTTCGACGAAAAACCCACCTAAAATCGACTTTTGTAGACCTTTTTTTTAGTTCTACAGTCCAACAAAAATATCCAAAACCTCACGTGAAATTTCCGTTGACCCCCTCTCCCCCTTGGTGAGATTTCGCTGGATCCCTCCCCCCCTATTTCAACTCACGTAATTTATGGACGTACCCTTACAAGACGGTGTGCCTGTTACATATGCTGACGTCTGAGAGACGCATAAAATCGTGTTAACGCAATGAACGAAACAGGATTAAAACTATGTGCTCATTTCCAACCGAGTCACCGTAGAATTACGGGTGTGTGAACTGGTTTTTGGTACTATAGTCCGATAGGCAAAGGTATGGCCAACCACATTTATGGTAGACTGAAGGGTGTAACCATGTGTATAGGACACAACAATAAGATTAAATCGATCAGAGAAACAGGATTTGTCATCTTTCAGTTGGCGGAAAGAATAGGGTTAGCAAATCCCTTTCACGCACATGGATGTGGTCTGTGCAGCTACTCACAGAAGTAGCACATTCGGTTTTTTTGCGTATATACGTTCATAACAATCCTTTTGAAGCGACCAGAATTTGTAACAAGAATCCTCCCTTTATTACACAGATATTAAACTGATAATTACTATCGTCCTTAGTCATTTATCATATTTCTAGCCACGATACAGAAAGTCTTCGAGTTTTATGTTGCTGTGGTGGCTTCTAAATTTACAAATAAGGTGTTTTGATTTCAGACGAATATTTTTTGTGAGGTGGCAAAATATCCTCTACGCATTTACGATGCTGGTTATTTTTTAAGAGCTTTCACCTTCTCTAGCACAGTAACAGCTTACATGAACAGATTTGAACACATTAACACTGGAATACTAATACAAAAGTGAAGTACGTCTTTAAAGCAACCTACTGAAACCAAATTTTGTATGTTAATTTGACGAGTAAGATAATTTTTAATGAAAATGAGATGTAATTAAGTCATTGATATGGGAAACTTATTGTTGTGACAAATCATGCCCGTGTAAAGAAACTGTATCAGAAAGATGTCTGATGATCCCAGGAAACAATACTATAACAATTCTTACTCGTCCTTCTCTTTCTGCCGTGTGAGCTTGTTCAGATATTTCAACCAAATCAGCTTACAAACTTTCTGATGGTACTAGGAACAGTAAACATTGTTACACAGATAACTCTCCACAACATGGAGGATATTGTAGACTGGGAACAAGCAACGGAAAGGAATCCAGCTGTTGGATTTTCTTATACCGAAATCAGAATGGACGGACGGACGGCGATTGAATCGAGTCCAGCCCCTAATGTGCAACATCGCCTCTTCCTTTCTTCTTCTTTAAATGGAAGGAAAATTGTAGAAGGAATAATCTGGCCTCCTACTGTAAATACGGGTAGTTATTGAATCCCATAAAAAAGAGCTCAGCTGTAGACACGACTCTCAAATCAAGGAAGAATTTTTTTAATGGAATAATATTGCATTAAATTTTGTGTCGATATCAGCGACATTTGACGTACTTCATTTACACGAAGAAAATTTATTTGGTGACTATCAAAGGAGGTATCATCATCGTCATTACCACTGAGCAACACGTCTGTGACTCTTCTTGATGTTACGAATATCAGATGAATTCCTAAGTACAACGACGCAAACAATGAAATTTTACTCTGTTTATCGATACATCAACCACAAATTTATAGAAGTTTCGAATGAAAATCGAGCACGTTCGTGAGTAATCCGTTATTATCAATGCTTCGTTTGTAGTAATATACAGATTTCATTCGAGTCATTTTTTTAAAAAAACACCTATGTTACATACAACACTTCTTTAATGTGTACGCCCATGAAGCAGATGAACAGTAGAGGATAACGCAGATTGTTGTTTTGGTAGCGTCATCCCAACCTGGACTGATGTTTAATATCTCACTGCTGTCAGTGTTTTTGAATGGGCGAGTAGTAACGGATATAATGGAGACCATCTAAGTGGTATTTCTCCAAAATCAACAAACCACTGGAACACATTAACCACTTCCCGCAGCGCCGTACTTAATGGAGTAGTAAATGAATGAAGCGATGAAATGTGGCTGCTGCTAACGGGGCGAAAGGTTGACGTTAAGGAATATGGAAATGTAGTTAGTAAACCTGCAATCAAGTACGATCAGAATATCACTCACATACTTGTTGCTTGTAATATTGTTAATTATATAATGCATGAAAGAAATTATTATTCTCAGCGATCTTGAGTGCCTAGTATACAGATTTTTTATTCTGCAGTACTTGATGCAAGACAGTAGAAATTTTTTCAGCCAAAAATGATTTGATAAAAACCCGCCTGGAGCAAGTAACCGAATACAATGCAATTATTTTGAGATTTGCGATACCGATGGTATTATTTTCTTAAATGTAAAGCTGACGTAGTAAGTCAAAGATACATAACTAAAAAAGGAAGTGATTTGACACGAAAAACTAATATGTAAAAGAAACCCGTTTATAGAAGAATAATGTCTCAATTATTGTCTTTTATCAGCTTAATTGCCGTCATGTAGAATAACTACATTATCTTTGTCCTAAACTCCTAATACGGAAAGAAGCAGTTAGGCGGTATTGAAGGTGGCCCATCTTTTTTCGGTATGTCGCTTGTTGCGCACGTCGTATTTCACAGTTATGTTCATCTTGCATCTGTTAAACTATGTATCTAGTAGTCTGGTTCAGTCACAGGCCCATTAGTAGTCAATGTGTAGTGACGTGTTGTTGATATCCCGGCCCACTTCATCTGTTTCGATACGATTAATCTGTAAGCTCACACCTGCTTTCATCATATATTTGATGGATCTGTGCAGTAGGTCTCTTTGGACAGGGCGCTATATCTGTAACCTCAGCAACAAGAATACTGACCTGTTAGACCCAGCGGTCAGGTTACTCATAACTTGTTTGGCTTGATACTCCGTCGTCACATCTACCAGTTGCAAGAAGGTGTGATACAGTTGTACTGCCGCGTCGGCGCAGACAAGCTGCTTGTAATGGCAAAGCGAAATTAAGGCACTATGAACATGTTACAATAAATAAGCACACTTGTATAAACACATTCCCTTTAATCTACGAGTATGAAGAGCACATCAATTCGCTTTCCAGATTTGTTAGTTATTTCCAAATAAATGGTTCACCTGGCACTCAGTTTGTAACGAACGAAGGAAAGCAAATTGAGGTTAGGCCAAAACAATAACTAGTCCGTGCTAATGCAGTGGATGATATGTTTCATCACAATGTTCTTACCGAACTGAAAGCCACTCTTGGATACAAGGGAATACTAAGAGAAAGTACTGTGTTCGGCGATTCAACTAAACCACCATATCGCACTCTCTGTTAATAGAACATCATTTTCAGTTAATACTAAATTGTGAAAATTTGTTTTATTGTGAAATTAATTATAATTTAAGGGGAGAAAATATATGCTCACACACATCGTTTTGTTTTAATGCGATCATTTAGCAACTTCGGGGACCTCTGACTACGGCATTGATCACTACACACCGCGGGTAGTGTAACTTCTTTTATATTTACATTAGTTTCTTCTGGCAAAGTAGATTTATTTATTTATTTCGTATGGCAGAAGAAATACAAAAACAGTAACTACATTACATTACAATAAATATAACTATTACTACAGACTGATGTCCAACGATTGCATCCATTCAACTGTTTCTGTGGTTGCTTCGTCAATATTGTCCCACTGAATCTTCTAAGAGGGCTTTCCATGGCGATGTGGTGAATGGTTTGCTCGTAGTTACCGCAGTCACAAGAAGGGTTCTCTGTAATTCCCCACTTCTGCATCCAGTAGTTGCATCTACCGTGGCCTGTTCTCACTCGGTTCAGTGCTGTCCAGGTTTTCCTAGGATGGTTGAATCCAGGAGGCTGTCGCGTAGGGCCTTGGATTAGCGCATGTTTCTCGGGGTTGGAATTTTTCCAGTCTGCGCACCATGCTTCGCCTATGTTGAAATTGTTTTGGACCACCTCTTGACCAAATTTCATGTTGAATATTTAGATTTTAGTCTATTTGGACCTTTGTGTGTGCAGTCCTGATGAATTAGAAGGTGTGGATATCTTAAGCATTTCTGCCATTCCTTTTTTAAAGCCGCTTGTCTTCAGAGACTTGGTGGGGCGATGTTAGAGAGTACAGGCAGCCAGTCTGTAGGTGTAGATTTAACAGTTCCAGATATTGTCCTCATTATGTCATTTAGTTGAACGTCGATCTGTTTCATGTGACTGCTATTTAGCCATACTGGACTGCAGTATTCGGCAGTTGGGTATACCAGAGCAAGAGCTGATTTTCTGACAGCTGCGGCATGTGCTCCCCAACCCGTTCCTGAAAGTTTGTGAAGGATGTTATTTCGAGTTTTTGCTTTTGCCGCTGTTTTATGGATATGCTCCTTATATGTCAATGACCGGTCAAGAACCACACCTTTGGATGATGATTGTACTTAAGTAATTGTCTCTGGATTTTATTTCAGGTCTACAGTGGGATTTTCTATTGTTTAGGTGGAAAGAGCTGACTTCTGTCTTATTTATATTCAGTTTCGGGCGCCAAGTGTTGAAGTACTCATTCAGTTTCTGAAGATCGGTTGCGGGAATTTCTTCAGATGTTTTGAAGTCGCTTGATTGTGCTGTCTTGACTATGTCATCGGCGTATATCAACTTCCTACAAGTGTTGGATGGCAAGTCTGCGGTGTAGATGTTGAAAAGTAGTGGAGACAGGACAGATTCTTATGGCAGCCCGTTGTTTGTGAAAATAGATAAAGTTGTGGAATGGTGCTCAACAGGATTTTATGAATCCTGTCTGTGTGTAAACAAACGCATTTCCTTCTGGCGTATTTGGAAAACGTGTTTGCTGAGACAGGATTATGCGATTTATTAGAGTCCATAGTGGTTTTCTACCGTACAACTAACTACATGATTTTACTGTCGAATATAAAAGCGGAAGCTCGCTTGGAGATTTTTAGAATCACATTTAATAAAGTCTCTGAAATTTTTACTATTCTTCTAGCACATAAATAAATTGACAAAATAAGTTAAACAGTTGTCTATCTGGCCAAGACATTGTTCAAGTTGATGGAAAATACTTGAGGTGTTGGCATGAGGAAGAAGTGGTTAAATCCCTACCAGAAAGAAATTGACTAAAACGAAAGTTCACTCCGCATTCCTTATTTAGTAATACTAAATTTTTATCGCAACTTTCATTTAATCTTTCTTATTTTAATCTGCGGTAATATCAAAAGTATTTTAATTGATATACTATCACACTTGCTGCCGTATTTCTAATCTCATAACATTAAATCAAACCAAATTCGGTAAAAATCTTTACACCACACTTTCGCACAAATCAACCTTGTACATATTGTCTTTTCAACGCGGGAAAGACGACTTTTGAAGTAAAACTTCTATAGACGCGTTACGCGATGATTGGACGGGGGTAAATCGTTGCGTTGCTGCCGTCACGTCACCAAGATGCCACCTGTTGTGCGCGTCACCATCACGCCATCTACTGCACGCATGATATATGTGTTGGACGCTTTCCGCAAAATCTTTATACGAACACACAGTTTTTATCCGATTTTGATGGAACTTTGCACCTGTATAATCTAAAACAAATAGAAAAAACACTGTTTACTTTTGATTTACAGAAACCTAAACCCTCTCCTCCTTTCCCCCCTCGCCTTAATTCCTGTCACCGTTGTCAACACAAACCAACAGTTTTTATCCGATTTTGATATTAGTAGCACACGTATACAGTACTTCAAATCAAGGCGGTCTGGTAGCTCAGGGGTTAAGTCACTTATTTCCGAAAGTTCATCTCCCTTATATTGTTTTTTTTGCCAAAGCTCTTCATACAAACCCACAGTATTTATCCGATTTTGATAGTACTTAGCACACGAAAACTTCAAAACAAGGCGGTCTGGTAGCTCAGCGGTTAAGGCGCTTACTTCCGAAAGTTTTCTCTCCGGTCGCGGGTTCAAATCCCGTTGTGAGCAGGAATTTTTAGGAGTTGTGTTTTATTATACGCGCTACGCCGAGATCTTCCTTGGTTCCGATTCCACGTTAAATTGCAGACCGCTGAGGAAATAATTGGCCTTCCTGCCTCTGACACACGAGCTTGGGACATCTCCTTCGGGTTATGTACCCTACAAAGTTAGATTTTTAGTTATTGAAGTGAAAACTCCTTTAGGCGCGTTCGGTGATTTTTGGATGGGTAAAATCTTATAAGTTCGCGTCACCGACATGCTAATGTTAAAAATAGATTTGTAGCGGTCTGGAGGCTCAGTGCTGAAGCTTTCTGACTGGGAAACCAAAGGTTTCCGGTCCGAATCCCTGTCTCAGCGGGGATTTTCACAGACCCTTTACCCGGCCAACACCTCTGGCACAGCTAGCCGTGTAATGTGAAGTAAGCCTAAACGCTTCCGTGGTTCGGATTCCACGTTAAAGTGTAGGTCACCTATACTTGGTAGCACTACCGGGTTATGTTAAGACCGCTAAGACAGGAGCGGAATGCGCAGCTAATAGAAACTCTGTCACCAGATCATTACGACCACACGGAATTATTATTATTTAGTATATGTGTGGCTATAAGTATTACGTGTGGTGCTTATGAAATTCACAGTTTTAAGTTTTTACTTCTGTCGGCAGTCCCCAATGCCTGCAATTGGTTTTTGTATGGATCAACATACCCAAACTTAATAACACTGTGATGATTCCACCCACATAAGCCATCAGTATTTTTGGGTTCATTTCTCCAACTATTCAGATTACTCTGCATTTGTCATGTAACTTACTAATACCAAAAACAAAAATTTATATTAGTTTTATACATAATAATCAAACATTATTGATAAAATATTACGTAAAACACTATGATTTTCAGTACGTAGTGTATCCGTATCGACACAGCCTCTTGTTATCTCTGACAGGAAGCACTAAACTACGGAATCAAACTCTCAGCTACAAAGTTAATCTCCAGTTTTTAACTTGTACGAAAAGAATGTCCCATCTACGAAACTAGTACATATAGTGCAGTTTTAAAATATTATTACTAGCGTCACACTATGAGCAGAATTCAATCATTCCAGCAGATGCAACACGAAATATTTCGGCATCCACCTTGTTAGCTCCAGACACGAGAGATACAAAGGGAAATGAACAAAGGCGGGATCATATCAGTTTCGCTAACAGAAAAAACTAACGGAGTGTCAGTTCCTAACAACGCAATTTTTATTTCTGCACAGTACGAAAAACTTGATACGGCAGGATCTTCTTTTAGTGCGAAGTATTAAATGTGAATCGAAAACAGAAAAATTATTTGTTCAGAAAATTGTGTTCACTACTTGTCATTTAGTTGATGATAATATCTACTACAATTTGTTATTTATTTCTTGCTGAACAATTTCGACTTGATGAGAAGGAGCTTGGGTTTCTTTCATTCCTCACTAATTAAAGATACAATATAAGCTCAGCGCTCCTTTGAACCCGTTGCCAAGAGAATGTTTATATTCCGTCACACTTAAAACACATTAATTACAGTAATGATAGCAACAATGTGTTGTGATATTAAGGGC
This sequence comes from Vandiemenella viatica, assembly GCA_031002005.1. Classification (NCBI taxonomy): domain Eukaryota; kingdom Metazoa; phylum Arthropoda; class Insecta; order Orthoptera; family Morabidae; genus Vandiemenella; species Vandiemenella viatica. The sequence goes on from JARYHS010008074.1 coordinate 320,645,831, forward strand.
ATTTCAGGGCAATTCAGGGCAACAATATGCATGATATTACTGTTCATTTAATAAAAAATATGTATCATACCTAATACAAATACCGTAGTTAGATAAAGAAGGAGACATATTGGGCTTTTTTTTTTTAAAAAAGGAAAAACTTTTTACATTGCAGCTCTCAGTCTCTTTCAGGCGCGAATTCATCTACAAGAACTTCCATTAAAATATTTTTCAGCGGCGCGGTATGAATATTATACTTCGAAGTTTACCTCTGAGAACCGAGCTTCCCAAAGGATTTAAAATATTAATTAAAAATTCTGAGAATCCTTTTTACAAAAGCCGTATTCACGCCCGCCAAACTTTATATGAATTCTTGCAGAATTCCAGGTGCTCTGGGATTCATATTACTGCATTTCAGTTTTACGGAAGAAAAAATTTGTTCGGATTCCTCTGCGAATTAAAACGCGCTAGTCAGGTTTTAGCGTTTTCAGTTCGCAATGAATTTTACTGTGTGACGGCAGATATTTGAGATGTGGAAATACCTAAAGCTGAAGTAGATGCAACAAGGATTAAATAACGCCGCACAGGGAATGAAGGTAACTGGTCTTTGTATGCCAAAAACAGCTGTAGTTGATCTAACAATGCAGTTAAGTCGCAAAACATTATAACCATTGATTAACTGAATTTGTCTGATTAATAACTACACGTATTATATTTACTATATGTAGTCCAAGACTTAGTGTTAGTCATAAGTTCAAAAATATACACATTTCAATTATTTCTGTCCGTTTCTTGAAACGAATTGCATGTATATGAGGCATACGATAATATTTGATATCACTGCGTAACGGAAGTTAAAACTGAAAGAAGACTCAATAAAAAAAATCACTCAAAAAATTAATCTTGAGTTACACACCTAATAAACGGTATCGCATCTGTACGTGGCTTAGATTTTGCCCGCCATGAAGCAGTAATAGGCATCACTAGTGGAAGGCAGTGCTGGTTATTTGCTACCTCACATTGTACGTATGGGGTAACTGGATTAAAAATATGTGACATATCAAAATATTCACAAGACTTTTAAGTTCGAAGAAGGTAAAAAAAAAAAAAAAAAATGGCAGCACATTATTCCGTGGAAGATTTTTTACGTAGATAATTATGCTTAACTTTTGCGTGATTCATAGCTTTTAGCCGCAAATAGGAGACTGCACTCTCCATGTTTTTTTCTACAATGAACACTTGGAATGGATATTTCTTAAAACCGTTCATCTTTGTTGTAGCGGACGTCGTATAAGTGCGCATAGACATCATATTCTTCCTGTGTCGAAAACAGTTTTGCGACTGATATACCCCCCCCCCCCCCCCTCTCACAATGACTTGTTAAAATCGATCTAGCTGTTAAACAGAGCTGACTTGATGGAAATATGGCGCTGTTGCCGGCCTTTTAAACGAATATGAAATGACGTAAGCAGAAATCCAACAGGTTAAGAAGAGCCGCGGTGTCAGTAACAGTTTAACGCAGTTTGAGTGAAACAAACGATCTATGTGTATTTGATCTGGAGGGAATGGCTGGACCCCTGCAAATGCGTCATTCCATATTGGCAGTCGTGCAACATATGTGATTATTACGAAATATTGTGTCATTGTGAGTACCACGTTAAACAAGGTAAACTGCGGTAAACAGCAGCGTGTGGATGAACGGGACATCGTAAGCTGGGTCACATGTCAACAACGGAAACATGAACCACAGCGCAACACATCACTCGTCAGTTTAACGTTAGTGCACAACAAAACGCCAGCAGACGTAGCATTCAGAACAATCGCCTGACTGAGGTGTACAGAGGCCATCGTTGCAGGAGGATACATGAAAGAGCGCAAGATTAACATGGGCGCGGAAACGTGGAAAGATGTTGCTGGACAGGTGGGTCGAAATAGAAGGATACGTGCAAATACCTTGAAACAAGAAATCCTTAAATTTAAATGAAAACCCGTTCATAAGTTTTAGCGTGATGAGCGCACAGACAGAGATTTCAAAATTTGTAGTATCGGCCTATACAGTATATGATGGGTAAGTATGTACCCGAGTGGCCGCATAGCTAAGGCGGTAGAGAACTGATTACCACACGGACGATCGAGGTTCGAGCCCCGACAGAGCCGAAGCTGAACATCCGGGACGGCTCCCGAGTCCTGCTATGCAGTAAGGAACATCAGTGGGAAGGATAAGAATGTCCGAGCGTGGGGCCGATCCCGTCACATCCTTCTAAGGTCAATGGTTGTGAATAGGAATGTGGAGCTGTATCTCCACGAATCCTCGGGAAAGCGGCAACTAGCTGCAGAAGCCCCATGATCTTTACTTTTCAGTATGTTATCAATGTGAGTAAAACGAATTGTATATGTTAACCTATGACATAATCTACGAGTATGCGCAGTTCTGTTAAAATTCATCCATTAGTTGACAGACGACAAAAATTCAAAATATTATGGTTTTAGTATTTCTGTTACCCTTTATGAAATAAATTTCATTTACAGACACACCTTTTCTACAATTTTGTTATATAGTATCGAAGCTGTTTCGTTGTTGCCTGTTTACACGCATAAAATCGAAAAAATTTCTTTGTCCGAATCTTAGGTGATCGGTGTATATATATTTGTTTCTTGTTTATTATATTCTGTTCCTCTTATGAAAATATTGCATACTGAATACATTCAATTCTGAATGAAGAAAAAATGCCGCTTTCCAGTGGATACGGGAAGCAAGAGGCAAAAACCTATAGCTGGAGCACAGAATTAACTTACTTGGACTGCACAAGGATATTGAACATCTTATATATCGTCCTATCTCAAACAAGGCTATTGTTCACATTAACTGTCGGCATTCTCTGCTAAGTGCAGCCTGCAACTGAAAACTCCACAATAAGCTTCGCGTAATAGTAAGTCAAAATTGTCTTTGGAATAAAAGTTCAGGCCATTAATAAAAAAAAACTTTGCCGATAACAGATCAATCTAATTTGCGCACTTTATGGATTGCATAAAACATGAATGTCTGAAATAGTTTTGCAACACTGGAATCACTGTTACGGTTTGGGCCTCGTCGACCTGAATACACAAGACGTCAGATATAAGAGCTGCCAGAGGGACAGTAAATAGTTTGAAAAATTCGGAAAACCTATAAACAAGTGAAGATTTGGATGCACGCTTTTGTTTTCTTCATCACTATATAGGTTTGCTTCGCAATCTGACGTTGTCTTAAACTCATATCATAGTAAAATGCTGTGTGCGTGACTTTCCTGTGAGAGAGCTGTAATATTGCTTCTCGTTGTGTTGTCCGCCCGCTATGCAAGTCACCGTCTGCTGCTCGAACCGGTCTTCGTTCAGACCGCTCACGCAGTCCAATGGTTGGACGTTTTCAACTGAAATGATTCGTTTTCATGTGCTAAATGCTCTTGTATAAACTAGAGCACCTCCAGCAGCACTGCAGCAGGGAGGCGAGCTGTGGCGGAGCTAGCTGCAGCTTGCGAGGAACAAGCTCCTTGAATATGTATGTTAGCTGGCGAAACAACGAGCGCTCGCAGCCGTACGTGAATATGCATGTGTACAGCTTTACGCTCCACTTCACTGCAGTACAAATAAATTCTTTTCTCCTGCTTGCAATGCAATTTGTTTCGCTCCGATGTCACAGCCAACCTACACACGTTTCAACCAAATAAGAGAAATAACTCGAGACGCTAAAGAAAGCACCACATGAGCGAACTAGACAAACAACATAGCTTCCTTCGCACGGAGGCACAACTGCTGGTCTAAAGAAAGCGGACGTAACGGCACGCAAACAGCCTACACATATCTGATTACTACACCGTGCGTGGTGGGGGAGCCGTTAACGCACTGGCCTCGCATTCGGGAGGATGCCGGTTCGAATCCCCGTCCAGGCATCCAGATTTGGATTTTCCATGGTTTCCCCAAGTCACTTCAGGCGAATGCCGGGATGCTTCCTTCAAAAGGCCATGGCCGAATTTTATTCCCATTCTTTGTCCCTAGTCCCATCCCGTCTCTAATGACCTTGACGTCGACGAGGAGTAAAGTCATATTAAAAAAAACTGATCACTAGCCAGACTGGGTAAAATTTGCAGATACTCCCTCCCGCCTGATAATTTAGGACCACATCAATTTAAGAGACGCTTAATACAAACCTCATTATAGTGTTGTATTATCTTTATCTTCATTTAATTAGGGCCTCGCGATGTTGACGTCGACATCATAAAATCCAGAACAAAATGAAGAGAAAGGAACGGCAAGAATTCGGTGATGATCTTTTCAAAGAATCATCCTGGCGTTTGGGTCGAGAGATTTGCTATGAAAAATCGAGATTTTCATGTCTGGTATGGATATTGAACACGCAAAATAATTTTCCACATTGTGTTACGATCAAAGAGAATAATATACATCTGTTTTGGGCAAGGCATGACATAGCATTGTGTAGGAAACACTGATATGCATGTAACTTTGTTTTTATTTAAAGAAATAAGTTTTAAAATTTCTCTAGATTTATTCGATAACATACAAATCAAAGATGACAAGTCTTCTTTAAAACGTCTTTGACCACAGACATGCTTTGTGCATGTCTTACATAAATAAGTTCCTCCTATTGAGGTTTTATCAAGTCTAAAGCTGTGGGATTGTCGAAGTGTTGTGTTGCATGAACTTGCCACTCCGAAGAAAAGAAATCCGCCCCTTGTCGTCCTAAAGAACTGCCCCCTTTCACTGATATTAATTTCACAGATGCCGACTGAGATATAGTATACTTAACGTAATAAGTCGAATAATTAATACGGATATGCTGAAATGTGTGCTGAGCAGAACTGCTGATAATGTAAAAATGCAATGCAGGAATTAAAAAGTGCAGCCACGTTTGCTGTAAGTAAAACTTATTACTACATTAGCTTTCAACAAGCGTTTGCGGCGTATCATATACTATTTTGTAATTTTAAAATTCTTCTAAAACAGAATGCTCGTTGATATTAAATTTTCGTTGAAATTTTTCAGTGTCATTTGTGCAAATTAGGATTGACTGTTCCTCTAGACAAGCGGGAAGGAACAAGACAGGTACAACAGGCTATAAGGAGTAGAGGTGGGCAAAAGAATCGTGAATCGATTCTAAGAGTCGACTCGTCTAAAAGAATCGTTTGCGGAATCGACTCACTTGGAAGAGTCACGGTTCACTCAAGAGTTGTTAAGAGGGAGCTCCGGAGCGGAGCCGTTGTTGCGCAATCGCTCACCGACTCGTCCAGGTTCTGAGTCGACTCCGAGTCGTTAACTCGACAATGTTTACGACTCTCGGCTCACTCGCTCTCGGCTCACTTCTGTCTTAATGACTCTTCCATGGATTCGGCTCTTTTTAACTCTTGATATCTGCGTAACTCGTGATTCCTTTCGATTCACAATCTTAGTTCCCACGGCGTGTTTCTTGGTTTGGCAACTTATTTGTAAGGAAATAAAGAATATTTATCTTTGGAACAGGAAAATTAAAAATATATTACAGAAATAAAAAGTTTTTTTTTAATTTAGGAATTTATTTCCTTAAATACACATTTTTCTAGTGTTTTTGGAACTAGTTATAAGTTTTTGGTTTCCTTCCAGACTGTTATAGATGCTACCACAACACAGATTTAGATTTACAAATAAATTATCAATGAATTATAAGTCCTATAACTTTTATATTTTACCACAAATAAAGTATTTCCCGATTATTTGAGGACAGGGAAAAGTATACCGATTTCAGAGCCATCTGCTATTCCCATTTTGCGTGGGTTTTTCAAATTGCGAATGCATCGAGTACTGAATTTAATTGCGATGGAGCGCGTCCGGTTATCATACGAACTTCATCAGTGTTTTAGTTGTTCTTCAGTTCTTAATTTTGTGGATAATGCAAACATTTTGCAATAGAAATGAACGAAGTTTATGAATTGGACCATTACAAAAATTAGCAGGTGCTGAAGCGGCATATATACTGTTCCAGCTGGTGAGGTTTCTACGAGGAAAAAGGTTAAACGAAAAGACGTTGGGGAACAGTGCCGTCGATGAATATAGGGGAGCGTCCAGAAATTACGTGAGACTTTTTAGGGGGGGGGAAGGGGTCCGGAAAATCTCACGAAATCTCACCAAAGGGGGGGGGGGGTCGACGGATATCTCACGTGAAATTTTGAACTTGAACGAGTGTAGAACTAAAAAAACGTAAAAAATACCAGTTTACAAGGCCAAAAACCGGCTTTTGAGGGGGTATCATTCTTTCGGGGAGCACGACAGCTAAAAAAAGTCTCGAAACTTCTCCTGGTCGAACAACTGGAGGGAGGGGGTTCCGTGAAAATCTCATGAAATCTCACCAACGGGGAGGGGGGGGGGGTCTAGATTTCCGGAAAATAGCCTCACGTAATTTCTGGACGTCCCCCAAAATACTAATACTGAAACTAAGAAAATAAATATAAAATTTAAATTATGCCATTTAAACAAACACTGATTTATTGGTTTGTGGGTAAAATGCTAGTGATACGCTGTTTAACTTAAGAAAAGCACCATCCGGCAAATTAAAAAAATTTGCCAAATTTATGGAGTAAAATTGGAGCATATGTAAGGGGCGTCCATAAACCATGTAGCTCCATTTTGGCTTCTTTTGAACCCTCCCTCCCCCCAAGTAACTCGACGTGGCTTATGTCTCTAACCCCCCTCTCCCCACGTAGTTTTTTCCATGACGGAAATAAATATTTACATGGTGTTGAGTGTTCTGTATCTCATTTTAAGTGTGACAAATAATATGAATGAAAAGCTATTTGGCCTGGCTCGGAATCCCACCTTCCAACCCCCTCCACCCACCTCTCAAGACCGATCTACGTGGTTTATGGACGCCCTCTAGCGAGACGTGTAACAAACATGCCACCTACAAAATCAACAATCTCAATCGACAATTACAATCTGCAAAAAGGCTTAGAATCAGTAATGAAGTTTGACAACAATTAGCTGGAAGCCTTGAAAATTGCACAGTGTGGCAATCTCACATTTTGTTGACCCGGTTCGGAAAATTCCCAGATCCACCACTGGTTGTAGTTAGACAGGGGGCGGCGTAATCGGTATTGCGCAAGGGCGCTCAAATAGTTAGTGGAGAGCCTGCTTTTTGTGCTTCACTATATTCAAGTCACCGGTCCAGTTTCACGTTTCAGGTATTTATTATTTACATTTACACTTATAATCTTGCCTAGTCTTTATTAATAATGCATCCGCTGTCAAGAATGAGCACATCAGTCTCCATTCTTTGTGGTATTTATTTGTCACTGGGGGCAGGATTTTTACCGAGTTGCAGACCATATTTTAATATTTTTTAAACCAGTAGCTTTATTTCATTGAATTTTAGGGTATATTTCTGATTATCTTAAGAGTATGTATCCAGGATTTTATATAACTCGCTCACTCATCTGAGTGTATAAGCTCCATATTCAACATCAGTATCTAAGAGTTCGTGAGACAATGTCATTGCCACAGTTAATCTCAGTGACTAAATCGTTATCACAATAAAAAAATACCGTATTTTCGCCTTCCGAAATTTCTTCCGCCTATATTTCTTTTATTGTATCGAAAATCTCGTAAACAAGCCAGTGGCGAATATAGAATACATTTTCGGGGGGGGAGTCGTTTAAAAGAATCGATTCTCAGCGAGGAGTGAATCGATTCCAAACGATTCATCAAAAAGAATCGGTTTGCCCATCACTAATAAGGAGCCACTGCCTTTACTCTGTACAGAGACCAAACAATATAGCTAGGACATTGTGCGATACCAGAAATGTGACACATGGGGCAAATTCTGTACACAAACATTTCATTTGAAGGTATAGCGAAGAGTTGTAGGCGAGGAATTGGCGCAGTGTGGATCGAATTCGCAAGACTAACAATTTCAGAGTTGGGGCTCTATTTGGGAAGAATAGAAGTATTCGCGTTTCATTTCAACAATGTACGATTTTTTTTTCTTTTGGAACGTTGGATATTATGAACTTTGTTTGTTATTCTGTAATTATGCTGAGAATTTGGAAACCGCGAACCGAATAGTGTGTGAGATGCGACTATCAACGATGACCAGCCGTCTGTCCAAACGTCCTCGCGTCCTGCTTGTTGGGTTATGCAGCGATGAAATCGGTAACTTGATTGTTTCTCCGGGTGCAATCGAAGCCGCTGATACGAGCCATCTCTGTCGATTTTAAGGCTTTTGTAAGCGAAGGTACGTCAAAAACGTCGAAAACTAAGACAAAGTCGTTCTCGATAACACATTTCGAGAAACCGATTGGTGTCAGCACAGTTAGGAAGTCCTACCAGAGCTACAAGATGAAAAAACATCTCTCGCGAAAACGCCATCGCGAATGGTCTGTCGCTTTGAGGATTCTCCACTCACTGGTTTAGCGCAGTAGCGGCTGCAGTCCTGATGGTCGTGTGATCGAGAACGCGCATTCGTCCTCCCTTCGCGTAGACGGTGGCGCCAACTTCCTGCAGTGAGCCGAATGTGATGACGGGAATCACTATCAGGGTGGCTGGGACACCACGCCTGGGAGTTGAATCTGGCCCCTTGTAATTCCTCAGTCCAGTGTGGTGGACTATAACACGCACGATCATACTAAACTGATGGATTTTTAATGCAATTCGTTATCCGAAACATTGAACACCAAAGAAAGTCTAATGCCGTAGAGCACTGATAGATACTGAAGTGGGTATGGTAGTGAGACAGTTTTACATTTTTTCGATGTTTTCCCAAAGTGCTGCACAGTTCTCAACACTAAGCGCATTGATGATAAAGCATCTACATGTTACGTGTGCTAGAATGTGAGCTTCATCCTAGCTTTTCGGTTGAACTAACGAATTGCTGGAGGGAGCCGGGATTACATTCTTTGTTCTGAAAGGTGAGTGAACTAGACGGGACGATCAAATTGACAGTTTATTTTCGTACTGGCGACGTATTGATTGAGTGTGGATTGTAGTTGAAACCTGCTTCCTGACTGCACTCGCCCGCCCCCTCCTCTCTGCTCCACGGACGGCAAACATTTGCACTGCTCGGTGGTTCCATTTCCTGCCGGCTGCAGGCTGCTCTAACGCGATACCACACGCAGCTTCCGCCGCGTCTCCAACTCAAATACCAGCAGGAGTTCGTCCCTCTGTGCCAGTACTCGAAATATGTTTCTGTCTTTATATTCAAAAGTGCAAGGTGTATTGTGGGTGACAGAGGCCAGATTTTCTTTAGAGATATATCTACCTTCAAGATAATAATTCCTCAGCGAGGCTTAGAGATTGTACTTCTCCAATCCAGTGTGGTGATTTAATACACTGTACTGGTGAATGTTTAAGTAATTTGTCACCTCAGACAGTGGAAACTTTCGAAAGCCCAATGGCGAAGAGCACTGATAAATAGTCAGGTAGGGAAAGTATAACCGGATGGCATTATCATTTAAGGCAGGTTCAACAAGGAAACCATCTATCCTTGACCCAAACAATTCGATTGAACGCAATTCTATTGCTTTGACTTCTTCACTGGGACTAAAATTTCCACAAATTCTTTCACGACCAGTGTATTAGTCACCTCAGGATCAGGGAAAGCTCTGATATTCTGACTAACAGAGGACAATTAGAAGTGGAAACCTTACAAAGTGTAGCAGTGTGGTGAATATGGAAAATTGCATCTTCGTAAATGATTTATTTCTTTTTGGAACGACAAATAAAGATGAACGTACTTGCAGCTATCTTTTTTTCCTCCAATAAAGTTTCATGTTACAGAGACGCCTGTTGACAACCTGCTTGCTCATATTATGAACCTTTAGTGCTAGTTCAACCGAAGATAAGGTATTTGATCGAATACCAACTTGATAATCAAATGTCTGGTCAGGCTGTGATTTCACAATGAACAATTAATTAACCCATAAAGACGTGTATTTAATACACAACAAAACAGTAATTCTACAAATCTTTCCAGTATAATTTCTGTCTACATTAGGTAACCTTTGAACATTTTTGCTAGCACTAGTGGAACACCCCGCAGTGTAGTTAGTGTTCAGTGGTTGGCATCGATTATGTGGCCGTGGACATCCTAATGGACGACAGGCTAATCGGCAAACTGCAGGGAAACAACAGCTGTAATGTCACCAACACAAGAGACATACTCCAACTAAAGCACCGTAAAGTACTCAGCTTGTCGATTATTCAGGAGCAGGCAATCACACCACAGTCGCTTCGTAGCGGCATAGATTAGTCAGTTGCTGTGTATCCAGAAAAATAAATAAATAAATAAATAATGGCTTCAGATCAGGGAGATCGACGGTAGATCTGATATTTGCTATGAGACAGCTGCAGGAAAAACATTATGAGTATGGAAAGGATCTACTGTTGGTATTTCTCGATATTGATTGTGTACACAGGAGTAAGGTATGGAAGGCCTTGGAGAAGAGAGGAGTTCCCAAAGAAACCATCAAGAGATTGACGGAACTGTACCAAGGAAGTGTGAGCTATGTGAAAATAGGGGAAGGAAGATCAGATTGGCTGGAACAAAGGAATGGATTAAAACAAGGAAGTGCCCTATCACCACTACTCTTCATTGTAATCATGGATGAAATAATGCTGAAGGTGATAGCGAGGATGGGAGAGGAAAACATGAAGGTGATGGCTTTTGCGATTGATCTGGGGAGGTGAAGAAGAGGAAGTGCAGCGGCAGTTGGATGTATGGACAGACAGTGTGGAGGAATATGGCCTGAAATTTAATGTTAGGAAATGTGAGTACATGGTAGCAACCAGGAAAAAGAATAGGGTAACCCAGGGAATTGTGATGGCAGGGGAACAACTAAAGAAGGTAAACAGGTTCAAGTACTTGGGGCGTGTATTAGAGGAATGTGGAGGAAATTATGGCGACATAAATGAAAGAGGAAGACAGGCAGAGGCGTTCCTAAGGAGCATTAGAATCCTGATATGGAATAAAGAGGTGCCACAGAGAAGCAAGAGAGTAATCTATCATACGTACTATGTGCCTATCTTAACTTATGCTGCTGAAACGTGGACAATGAAAAAGCGGGACATCAGCAGAGTACAAGCAAGTGAAATGAAGTTTTTAAGAGGTAGAATGGGAGTTACTAAAATTGACAGAATAAGGAATGAAGTGATCAGACGCACCATAAAAGAGGAACCCCTACAGGAAAGGGTAGAGAGGACCAGACTGAGATTGTACGGACATGTCAAGAGAATGGAGGCCCAGAGAATCCCAATAAAAATCCATGAAATTAAGATGCATGGTAAACGATCCAGAGATGGATGGCTGAAAGGAGTCGTGGAAGGTGTACGGAAGAGAGGAGAGGACTGGAACAAAGTGGTGACAGAGAGGTGGTGGGAAGAAAGAAGGAAATGGAGAGGCTTGTGCATAAAACAGACCCGGCCAGAGGCTGGAAACTGTTGAGGATGATGATGATGAAACTTATTTTCCCTGAAATTTCTGGAGACAATCTCAATTAATGTTAAGACAGAAAGCTAATGAAGCTTGATCATCCTCTTTATTAAATGTGCTGAGCTTGGAGACACCTCAATGAGTCGTTAATCTTCGGCGAGTCTCTATAGTACCCGAAGGTTTAGTACCACTGACTGCCTGGCTAACAGCAAAATTCAAGTGGATAGCTGCATTTACTTTATTTACATTTATATTAATAAAAGGAAGTGTAAATTTCAAATAAATGATTGAATTTTATTTTTGTTGCACTTATAATGTTAAAAGAAAGTCTAATTGCGATGCCAGATGAAAGGTAATTGACTGTTGTGGTAGTAACTGCACAAAAATACGAAGAGCAGGGATAAAAAAAATTAATGACAGGCAATACATACGCTACAAAGTTACAATGGTAGGTTCGTTTATATCTACATGTTGCCTTTTGTTTATTTACGACAGCAAGATGGAGAAATTCGTGTAAGGAGAAGGGCATTCGATTTTTACACTATATTCTCTGTATCAGTAATAAGAACTAAATTGCATATAAGAATTTTTTTGACAGAATATAAGAAACAATGAAGTTTACTAAAAATTCGGAGAAACCAATGTAATCGGTAAATATATCAATCAAATAAATTATACTTTCCGTCATTTTAAGTAATATGCATTCATTTGAAAAAAATAAAAATCGTAGCCAAATACTATGAGAAACTAATCAGAGCAAGGTCTCTTATCACGAAAAATATCATTGAAAATGATCATTATTCGTGATTCCTTTAACAAGCTTCTCCAGAATAAATTCCTACTGCCACCAAAGGTGATACTCGTTGTTTATTTATATGAGGGTAATAGAAGCTGTGATTTTCGAACGGCAATGTTAGTGGAGGTTGTGGTTAAGTTGAACAGAATCGCAACTGACACATTTTGTTACAGCATAATTCACTCTGAAATGAGTTTTATAAGCAATTTAAACTGCTTTGATAAGTGCCATGTTACTGAAGTTATCACTTCATTCGGATGGAAGTAGTTCCATATTTATTGTGCTGAATTGTGCCTGGACCAGGAATAAAACTGATATTACATTGCGTAGCAAAAGGTTTTGAGATTCCTAATTTATTTTTTAGTTTCATTAGTTCTTTACTTCTGCGGTCAGTAGAAGTAGAGGTTACAACTGCATTGCTATGTAAAATGCAAACTAAATATGTATAACATTACAAAATCAAGTTTATGAGCATTACATAATAACAATTCCCTATAATTAACCAACTGCAAAGAAACGAATTGACAGTATATTGCGTTCAATACGTCATTTTTGACGGGTTTGAAGTTAGTGCTTTCAATACGAAATGAGATCAATGTAATTTATAGTAGATAATACCTGCTAAATGTAATTACATTACTACGACCACTGTTTGTAAAAATATAATTCTTGGTTATATTATTGCTTAGATACAAAAGAGAAAAGTTTACTATAGGGAAAACCAGTATTCCTCTGAGATCAGTATCAAATTAAAAAAAAAAAAATCGTTGATAAAAATTATGCGTTTTTGCTCACATCACATTTAAAGCAATTAGTAACGGTCTCGTATAGACTCAGATTAAAGTATTAACAGGTTTTTATTTACTCATGCTTAGTGGCCATGAATATTACGTTTTTAGTTTTATTATATATGTATTTACGCGGGATAACGTCGTGTCGTCGGAGTAGATCATTGCTGTAAGCACGATATAAACTGGGGAAAGTAGTAGGGATGCGTGGCCTTTTTTTGTGTCATTAGAGCTTGGAAAGGATGGAGGACAAGGAAAGGGCAGGAATTCGACCATGGCATTCACCTGCAGCAATTTCGGGAATGTCTGGCCCGCTTCTTGTCACTGCAGCCAGAATGTACACGATATCAGCCAGACATGACTAAAATACATTTGCATATTATGAGCTGACTTATTTCAAAGGCATAATACTTATGCAAAGTTTTGGGATTAGTTACAACTCAAGTAGCCCGAAATGGAATGAAAACTATCAGTGTGTAGCACACTGACATGCCAAAAGTCAAGGGATAACAGAGTGAAAGGAAGGTCGAGTGTACCACTGATTCACGTTTCCGGCTGCTAACGATCGACAGTTGGATTCAGCCAGGCGCACACCCACGAGATCAACAAGACTTGTGTAGACAGCATGGGTCGGGTCTTCTTGTCAGTTTGAAAAGGCCGTTTACTGGACAATCCTAATTCAGCGGCTTGCTGCCCATAGGAAGCTCTTTCTTGACACCCCATAATGACGCAAAATTCTATGATAACAAAGAGCTGCGTCTCCGGACGCAGACTGGTTTGCAGAACTTGCTGAACAATTACTGTACTTGATTTGTCAACCTACATCGCCAGACATTAGCCCCGTGGAGCATATTTATCAACAGAGTGGTTCGCATACGAAGCCTAGCAGACGGGCGGAAATAGTATTCTTGTAGCTCCCTCCTGGGAACTTCCGTCGGCGAGTCTATTTCGCAAAGCAAATGGTGGCCCCACACGTATCTCATGACACTGGGCATGAAAATGAACACAAAAAAATTACTTGAGTTTTTTAAGAATAAGGAGATTAAAGTAGGATACATTTAGGAATACGTCCGTAGGTATCTGAGTGTTGTGAAATGAAAGCATGCAAAATTTCACAAGTCTCATTAAGCCATAAAAGGGATGATCTTGGATTCACAGACATAATGAAGTGGAACTGTAGCATAAGAACAAATCAGACAGCCATTATAGTCTTACTGTATCTACATTTTGGTCTGATTGAAATGATTAAATTCATCCTAGATCTAATTAATGTATTTTCAATTTGTTTTTTAAGATTTTTTCTTATATTAATAGGTATCTTGTATCTTTTTGTTAATATTTATTTAATTATTAATGATTTAACTAAAATAAATTTTCTTATAGAATGCTCCATTAGATCCCGGCATCAACAACAAAAAGATTTTCCGAATTGAGCTAAGTCCTCTTAATGTCGATAAATAGGTCAGGGCGTGTAGCAAAATAATACTTCCCTCGCGTATCTATCAACCAATCGAAACCAAAGAAATGGGTTTTAGAAAATATGTTGAAAATACTCGTGCTTCTTTGAGGCACTTATTAACTACAGTGGAAGAGGTCGTAGGGAACAATGAACTACCATCTATCTTCAAATCAGCTCTAAAGTTCACAGCGGATTTACAAGCAACTAATTCACGCGAAGCATAACTTGCTATAGCAGGTAATTCTTGCATGGTTGGCTGCAATTGAATCATCACAGAGACTCTGAGATATATTCTGAAACACCTGCTTTTTGCATGGATATCTGTTCTTAGTGTACAGCGTAACACACTAGTGTTTGCCTGAGCAGCACGGGGATAGTGGCCATTCCCAGTGCTTACTCGTATCTGGTGTTTTAGGTTAACGGCCCTGAAAGGCCGCTCCATCGGTCCCCAAACGAGTGGCGAGTGAATATCCGGAGATTTCGGTCGTGGTACAGAGCAACAAAACGCTGGCGGGTTGTGAAAGCAGAGCGCAGTGAGCGCCATAAAATACAAGTTATGTGCGGTAAACACAGTACTGCGCCATTTGTCAGCAAGTAACTCAGACCTTAAATCGCGGCAGACACCTCGACCCGGTTATCAAGTCACAACAGCTCGCCAGAGTGTCTGTAACCACCAAATCACCATTCACTCCTCTTGCCTACAACTATTATTGATCGGCAAAAATTTTTCATTATTTTTTTTTTTATGTCTTTCTGCAGTATGAAACTGGAGGTAGAAAAAATAGAATAATTATCTATTACACTGCACGATCATTATTGGTAACGTCGTACAAAAGTAAATTCGATCGATTTTGCTGTAACGATTTCTTTTTGAAAGAAATATTGTTTATACATATTATATGCAAACGCTGCTGATGTGGAAAGTCAACATTTTCAAAAATTATAACATTAAAGTAAACAGGAGCGTAAATTAATCAGCAATTTCTCAAAGCTTTTTAGAAAATAACACAAATGAATTGCCGCTAGTTTTTTTTTTTTGTAACAGTTTAACGTCCCTTTATAACAACGTGGTCTTCAGAGACGGGAAAGGATGGGGGCAAGGAATGGGAAGGAATTCGGCCATGGCCTTTTGAAGGAAGCATCCCGGCATTCACCTGGAGTGATTTGGGGAAACCATGGAAAACCCAAATCTGGATGCCCGGACGGGGATTCGAACCGCCGTCCTCCCGAATGCGAGGCCAGAACGCTATCCGTTACACCACCACGCTCGGTAATTGCCGCTAGGAATTGCAGAATGTAAAACGGGGGGAAAAAAACAGATCACGAAATATACCAGGGAATCTAAAGTGAAGAGTACACTGAAGTGCCATCTGTCACGGGATGGGGAGATTCAGATATCCGGATGGTGGAAGGACCGTGGGAGAAACCTATACATGCGCCGTATTGTGTCGGGGTTTCATTTATATTCTCGGAGTCGCGCGAAAGGTTTCTGGCGCGATTATGGCCGTACGACGCGAGTTAACAGACTTTGAACGCAGTTGATAGTTGGTGCTAGATGCATGCAGCATTCCATTACGGAAATTGTTCGCGAATTCAACATTCCTCGATGCACAATGTCAAGAGTGCGCCGTGAACTTGTGGCTTACCTCCCGCCGTGGACAACGCAGTGATCGACCACGTCTACATAACGACCGAAACCAGCGACATCTGCGTCGAGATGTCAGTGTTGACAGAGAGTCAACACTTCGTCAAATAACAGAAACACTCAAAGTACGACAGAATTGTTTGTAACGACTGAAAGGGCAGTGCAGCGAAATTTTGCGTTGATACGATATGGCAGCGAGAGTGCCCTTGCTTACAAAATGCCATCGGATGCAGTGTTTCTCTTGAGTTCGTGAATATATCGCTTGTAGCTAGATGACTGAAGAGGTGTGGTCAGATGAGTCACGATAGCAGTTGTTAAGAGCTGGCGGTAGGATTGAAGAGAGGCCATGGTCCCAGGTTATCAGGAAGGCACTGTGCAAGGTGGCTCCATACCGATATGGGCTGTGTTTACGTGGCATGGTCTGCGACCTCTGCTCAAACTGAACAGACCATTAACTGGAAATGGTTATGTTCAATAACTTGAAGGCTATTTGCGGCGATTCATGGCCTTCATTTCCAGTAACAATGACGAAAATGAGTCTTGTCAACTGGCCAAAATCGTTCACAATGGGGTACTTGACTAATTTTGTAAAAGTAGTCAGTATTGTAGGGCGTCTACTATAACCCAAAAAATATTATTGCTTAAAAAAAAACGGGAAAATGCAAAATAGTGCATTTTTGTGCGCCGATTTGATTACTGGGGCCAAAACGCTCGCAGCTGCCATGGCGTGTCTTGTGACGTCACAGTTCAGCTCGTGCCGGTGTGAACATATGGGTGGTTTTCTTATTTCGTTGATAAAATGAGTTCTACAGTTTAAAAGTGGTGTGTAGTGCCTCAGTGTGTAAACACAACATCTAAGACACCAAGAAAATTGTTTTTTTATTTCCCCACATGCAAAATATGTCGAAAAAGTGGCTAAAGCTTGCACAACGCGACTTGACGTATTTGCCTACAAAGTCTTTAATACATTTTTTGAAGTTTACATTGACGTATGTTTTGACTTAATATTTTACAATGTTTAATAATCCCAGTACTTCAATGTTTTGTTAAGTGAAAAACGTAAAATTTTATTGATAAATAAATTACATCTTCAAACGTTAAAGCACCGTTCGTTGTAAATGAGTGGAATTTTTTTTATTAGTACAGCTGTCAAACGTTGTGGAAATGAAGTACCATAGGCAGCATATCATTTGATCATGAATTCTTCTGTAGCTCCATGAAACAAACCGAAAGTAAAGAATAATTTTGTTATATATATTTCGCGTAGTTCTCGAAATATCGAATGTCAAAAATCAGTTATCCTGTGGTGATGTTTTTCTTCTGGTCCAGGCCGTATTCCAACCTAATCACAACCGCTAGGGAGATAATAAAACACCTATTGTGCATGTCCAACGTGTACTTCCTTGTGGCTTCGGCGAATTTTTTTTTCTTGTCCAGGTTGCATTCAACCTAACTTAATTTGAGATACGGTATCTCGTAAAATAAAGAAATTCTTTGCTTTCGATTTGTCTCTTCCAGTTGCAGAAGAATCCGTCATGGAATTTGGTTTTGCAGAAATTTTCGTCTGGTCAGGCCGCATTTTGACCTAACCATCTCACTTTAGAGACTCGAGAACTAAAAATTTATTCCTTACTTTCGATTTGTCTCGTCGAGTTACGTAAGACTCTATCACTAAATTGCGACGCTACGGTTATCGTTGAATCACCGCTTCAGCGAATACCGAAAAATATTTTGACCTGAATAGGACGATAGTTTGCGACTTTCTTAGGAAATATGATCAAAATAAATTTCTAGCTATACAAAAACTTGTATTACCTCTAATACATAATGAGAAAGCTTTATATTCACAACATTACTGCCGGAGAAATAGCGTCGAACGAATGTAAACAGAGTTTCAACTTTAACTAACCCAGCGCGGAAAAAACTTGAAGAAATCATTCAAGGATTTTTTAAATAGCAATTACAATAACGAGTAACACCTATACATGCTCCTGCGAAGAAACACGTTTTAAAACATATTACAAAGAAATATTCGAAATTAATGAAAATGTATACTCGCTGATTAAAATCACAAATTACAGATTTGTATTAAGTAAAAGGCTCCGCTAACACACAGACTTCCAAAATAGTTTATATCCTAAAGTTTTATCGTAATATGGCATTATGTACAACGTAACTTGAACGTTTTGACATTAGCGAATTCTGCTGAACAAGAATCGCTGTTTGATGCAAAAAACATTCCAAGCGTCAATTCTGTGCAAATTAGATAAAACGAACTTCCATTTTGAGTATAAGTTGAACAATTGTATTACAACGAGCACAGAAACCTTAAAAATCTTAAATAAGCGAAGGAAAGATCGTCAACAAACGTAAGCACACGGCAGCTAAATAGAGCGAGGTGAACACTGACGCCATGCGCTCCGATTGGTGTTTCGTATCATGTGACTAACAGCTGCCTTTTTTTCATTTTAATTTTATTAAAAATAGTATGTTTTTAACTTCTATCCAACAAATGAAGTTGATTTTCGGTATCCTTACAACTTACTCTATCAGTTTAAATTAAGGTTTCAGAGTTAGTGTCAAGTACCCCATTGGTTTCGGGAATATTGTGGACGATTCCAGCGAATGATTTGGCCAGCTAGGTCGCCAGACATAAATCTAGTCGAACTAAAATGCGTCATGGGGTTCTGAGAATATTCAACCACTGTGTTGCCCCACCCGCTTCATAATACGAATCACGCTAAGTGCTAGCAAACTGTCATTTCTTAGAATATTCTCATAACATGTCAAACTCGAAGCCCTCTCATATGAAATGAATTATTCACAAACCGTTCTGAGTTTTCTAGTGTGCTGTCATTGGAGGAATAAGATGATCTAACGGTGATGGAGAGGTGAAGAACTCTTCCGTGAGTGTGAGTTAAAAAAAGGAGTGGTGGACTGGACCTTTACACCTGACCGAAGTGGACCGTATAACCAAATTGCTGAATAATTGACTTCGTTCTTGTTGTCTGTTCAAAGCGGGCAGTACTTAGTGCCTTCGCCAATGGACGAAAGTAAGACATTATTTGGGCATTGCGACCAAAGTGTACAATTTCTCCGTACCTGGGTGAACGGAGGGATCAACGACCTCAGTTTATCGCCGACGGCAAGGTTTCTTTCACCAACACATTCGGCGGTCACAGGTAGTGGGCCCTAGCAGTCGACACACCGAGCAGACGCCATGTAACACCACTCGTCTCCATGTATGATGTAATGTAATAACACAAATCCATCCACAAACGGCCTTTAAACCCCTTGAGATTATATTTCAATTGTTG
Organism: Vandiemenella viatica; assembly: GCA_031002005.1. Taxonomy (NCBI): domain Eukaryota; kingdom Metazoa; phylum Arthropoda; class Insecta; order Orthoptera; family Morabidae; genus Vandiemenella; species Vandiemenella viatica. The sequence continues at coordinate 320,665,264 of JARYHS010008074.1, forward strand.
ATTAGTGCAAAAATGCCACAAAATGTTTAGAAATTCATGTCTAATCATATAAAGGTGATTTTTATAACATCGGAATTTAGGATTTAAATAAAATGTAAAATGTGTTTGAGAGCTCTTTCATTTGAAATACCTATTTTCACAACCCCATATTTGATTTGTAAATGTTTTGCATAGCATCATGTCTAATTATCCAGATATTTCATTAATAAGCTTTTAGACTCTTTTCTGAAGTATTACAAAACAGAGCTCAAAGCTCCATCACCGGTTGCGGTTGAAATATCAATATCGTGGAAACAAAAGGAGCCAATTTGTTATTACATAAGTCAAACTGTTGCATACCTAAATAAAAAATAACTTGAAATTTCTACAGAACTGTTGAAGTTTAGAAACACTGTGTGTTCTTTCCTCGAGAAGCTAAAATTGCGATAGATTTGGAGCTGTTTGTAGAGCGAATCCCTAATTGATGGAAATCGATACCAAATACCTACTAGAGTGGGCTAGCCTCACAGTGGTTCAGCCTTGACATTGTGCCATAAACACAGGTGAAGGGCTTGCATCTTAACTGGCTGCTGGAGTTAGGCCTTTAGTTTGTAGATTTTCCAGCAATTGCAGCATACGGCACTTTATTGTCAAAAATGACAGAATCAACTTTGCTCCGTCCCCTGGGGGTAAGCGGTAACACTCGTGTGAGACATTCTGCAGGACGCGGGTTCAAACCCACACCAGGTCTCCAGATTTCGGTTTTCTACAGTTTCCCAATATCACTCCAGCAAATGGAGGAGAGTTTCCTTCCAAAGGTCACGGCCAAATTCTTTTTCATTCCGTATCCCCAATACGCTCCCCGCTATAATAACCTATACGAGGCGTGAAGTTATGTGGACAAAAAGTAGGCTCATATGTGAAACAGGTTAGATGCGAGTTTCAGCATGAAATAGTAAAACGTTAATGGCAAACTGAGAATAATTTTCGCTGGTATAAATTACAATACTATTAAGTGCGAAGAGCAGCTGCATAATAAAGAGGTATCTCATGAAATACGACAGCGGTAACTTCTCTTAATTGTGTGAAAAGCTATAATTTATACGGATGAAGAAGGGAAACCTGAAATTAATTCTATCTTAAGGGATTTAGCGGCATAATCTACAATGTAAGATTTTAATCTAAATATTATCGCCTGATTTATTGGCGTACTTAAAAGTCACCAAATAAAGTAAAACCAACTAATATTTAAAACTCGTTTCCGAGACATCGTAACCAACTTCCCGTCCTGTAAATCAAGATCTCAGAGCGTAACTCAGAACCCGGCATTTTACGAGTTACACTCATAGCAGCGATGTTTCTCGATGATGCAGATCTTCCCAACCGCCAAGCGGTTTGTAGATGCACTAAGTTAGTATTTGATAACTTCCTTAAATTATTACAGCGACAGGTAGTTTCATAAATCATAAAATTGTCTATCAACTTTCAGTTAGTATACTTTTTAATAAGACGTTAAAACAGTACATCATATCAGTCTCGAAAGTGACCAATGCTAATAAAGAAACTGTTTGTTAGAGCCAGCGGTTCCCAATTTCCTTTTGGCTACGGAACCCTAATTGATCATACAATTTTTGGTTAATCCCCAGTTTTATAAGCGTAAGCTGGAAACCAGTCTCGCATCGGTAAGTCGTAACAAACTGAAGCAGAACCATGATAGCCTTCTCACAGCGCGGTTATGACTCTTTTCAACGAATATTTTATTCAATTCTCGGACGGAACACGAATCCCTTGTGACCCTTCCACGGCACCCCACGGTTCCGTGGACCAGCGTTTAGGAATCACTGTGTTAGAAAACATTGTGCGGTTGTGTTCTGAAGAGTATTCGGGTACTTGCTGAGTGCTACTATTTACATAGAGGAGACTGCAAAGCTGCCCGCCAAACGGCTTGAGTTCCGATGACGAACTGCTCCAGAAATCTGTCAACGGCCCGAGACCAATACAAGTAATCAGCTGTTATTAAACTTCTTTTAAAATAACCCATAAAAACTTAATTTCGATCAGAATTATGTCTAATGCTTTTAAAGGATGACACAAATAATTTAAAGATTTCGAATTTCACTTGGAACCTAATCAACATTTTGCAGTAACTGAATCTGAGCCAAAATATAGTAGACACACCTGGTAAACGTGATAATACCAAATATTTGATATTTAAAGCAATTAATAATTATTACAATGACTCACGTACACACACTCAACTATTCACCTTGTGCTTTCAGAGATAAAAAATAAAAAAAATAGAGGCCAAAGTGCATACCATCCGCTCACATATTATTCGTAAAAAAAAAGAAAAGAAGTTAACATCTGTGAAAATTACTGCAAGTGGATTAGACGATATGAAGTCTAGTGCATGGTTTGCGTACGTGGCAACGAAATTTTTGCTGTAGGGAACAACAGTCGACACTTTGGAGACAGTTTTGCTAAATAAACAGTTTGCATTGTTAAACCATACTTTATCCTTGGAAAAACTGTCAGTCTCCCGTTGCCTTGAAAACGAAATTCGTTTAGATTATGATAAGTTACCTCAAACTTCTGTCTGAAGAACGATTTAAAATCATATCTCGTCAAGAATTATTGGGTCACCAGTATATCGTGTCTGTATATCCATAAACTCATAGACGTCGCGTATGACAACATATCTCCAGACATTCTCGTTATTTGACCAATGGATATCAAGCTCTGTAAATTATAGAAACAAAAAACATGATTCACTGAACTTCATTTTACGATTTAAAGCATGACTGTTGAGCTGTCACACAGAGATGTGGGTACCATACTTGAAGACTGAAGAGGTATAGCTATTAGATCTAGGTCCCAAGAAGCTTGTGAGTTATTGTGGAGATGTTAAATTTTCCTGGCAAGAGACACTCATACGCTGGAAACATAGGGGTGCTTGTGGATAGAGGTGCCTTTACATAGACCAAGGTTAGCGATGTCTTATGGCCAACCTCAAAGACCCGACTGTAGAATTTCAGCCAGGAACAGCTACATGGATACGAAAACCATTAAAACTGTGACCACAGGTTTCACAGTGTCAGTATCAGGACAAAGAGTTCAAAGATGAGGAAACGCAAGATAGAGATTTCAGTAGCTTTGTGTGACTGTCTGTCACTGGACTGGTCGTGACTAATGGCTGTAATACTACAGGTGCTTTGTTTGCCAGTAACCTGTGATCGAACTGGAATTTAAATTTTACTACCAACGAGGGTTTAAATGCCGACACATCACTAATGCCGACTAGTATTTTAGTGCTTTTTTCTGTTGCTCTCTAGCCGAACCCTAAGACGATGTCCATTACGCCTTAAAGCTATGCTTATTACAAAGGGAGCGACACAGTACACAATACTTCGGTCTGCATTGTCTTGGATTGCTTTTGGTGACCTTCGTTGTCAACAAGAGGCCAAGGCCAAAAACAAAGATCTTTATAAATGCGAGACATAAATCAGTACGGATAGTTGGTCCAATAAGGAACTGCATGATGGAAAGTGAGATCAGAAGAATAAGCAGTCGATATCAATTGGAAAATACAAGAGGAGAGAAGGGAGACGGGATAATTGCACTGCTGAAATTCATGCGAGGCTGTCTGTCCATCTGTTACCTCATGCTAATCGACACAACAGAAGACTTTCAACATAAAATCAGTAATTTTCTCCTATTTAGTGTACCTCAATATATCTAATAGGCCTACCCAACTATTTTAACATATATGATAATAATCTTCATGAATTACACAGAAAAGGAACAACTCTGTAAAGCTCCATTAACGAAATTTGTATCTGAATAATAAGTATATTTCAAACGAATTTTTGCACATTTTGTAAAGTATGAACACAGTTATTTAGTAAACGTGTGACAAATGGCGGGAGGCGGGGCGGTTATTACCACAGTATTCGAAAATCTTTAGTTATTTTGAAAATAAGAAACAAACAACTTGACTAAATAACAGAGAGATACGAAAATCCAATCTGGCAGAAAGATTTAAACGCAACATCTACTTGAAATATTCTTGTGCACTGCACTTTATAAATAAAACACTGGGAACGGACTTCGAAAACGTTTCATGTCATTTCTTTTAAGTGCCGTACTGTAAGGCGTCTACTGCTCTTTCTCAGAATAAGAAATTACAGAGCGCAGGCAGCATCTGCTTGGCGCTGAACTGTGCGCACGACCCGGATAGCCATAAACGCGGAACAACAAGTTGCTGTGAAACTTATCACGAATGTTTTACGAGCCACTTCACGGCCTAAGCGACCGTATACAACTTTAAGCAGAAGCTCTCTGGCTTAGGGCGTAGTACTTCATAAAGCGAATATTTCCCCTCTTTCGGTGTCTTCACACATCACGGTTGCAGTCACTCTGAACGCCACTGCTCACGAAACATGATACTGCAGTTCAGCTGCAATATTTTATTTCGCGATGCGGAACAGCAGTTGCAGGGGTACCGTCGCTTTTCAGTACAGCAGCAGGAAGTCAAGATCTCGTACAAGTTCCAATCAAGCCAGAATGAAAAAATACAGCGGCAGGTTAGTTGTTGTGAAACACTGGTTTTCTTCGCAAAAGAAAAGAAAAAATGGAAAATAACATATTGTTTGCGCCAAAAATAATCCTATATAAATAATGTTCTAGGGTGACTAGCCGAGTTATAGGAGTGTTATAATGACACAATATTTCGGCGCTCTCAATCGTCGGCGCCATCTTCCGGAAGATGGCGCCGACGATTGAAAGAGCCGAATTATATTGTAATTACAGGTCTATACCAAAAGTAGTAGGACTGATTTTTTAAAAAAAAAATTATTGAAGATATCTTTACAATTCCTTAATCCTCTTCGAAATATCACCCTTAGGCAGCTACACACCAAAAATTACGCTGCTGACATTGGTCGTACGCTTTCTGGACGTCAGTTTCGGGGACGCTGTTGAGAGCCCTCGTCGATGCTGCTTCAACGTCCTGGATTGAGTCAAACCGCTGATCCTTCAGCTGCTTTTTCATCCATGTGAGTAAGAAAAGTCAGATGGAGCCAAATCAGGACTGTAGATGGGGTGCAGCAGCGCGGCAATGTTGTATCGGGCCAACAGTGGCCTCATGACGGCGCGCCTTGGCACGGCCCATTGTCGTGATGCAGAGTCCAGTTGGCGGAGATGACTGGTCGGACGCGATTCACTCGGCCTCGCAGGCGGGATGGCACTTGCACGTAAAAGTTCGAATTGACAGTTTCCCCAGGGGAAACGAACTCCTTATGAATCACACGGCGACGGTAAAAAAAACACGATCAGCATTGTCTTGATCTTTGATTTGCTCATGCGAGCCTTCATTGTTGGACGGGAGGGTGACGGGAGGATGAAGAAGGCAACTGTTGGCCCGATTCGGCGTTGCCACGTTGCTGCACCCTGCCTACAGTCCCAATCTGGCTCCAACTGACTTTTTTTTTATTCCCACGGATGAAAAAGCAGCTGAAGGAACAGCGGTTTGACTCAATCCAGGACGTTGAAGCAGCATCGACGAGGGCTCTCAACAGCGTCCTCGAATCTGACTTCCAGAAGGCGTACGGCCAATGGCAGCAGCGTAATTTTTGGTGTGTAGCTGCCTAAGGGTGCTATTTCAAAGAGGATTAAGGAATCGTAAAGATATCTTCAATAATTTTTTTTTTTTTTTTTTTTAAATCAGTCCTATTACTTTTGGTATATACCTAACACTCCTATAACTCGGCTAGTCACCCGAGAACATTATTTATATTCTCAACGCCGAGAAAGACTTCGTAAAATAATCCTGTTTCTCTGTTGTGGAATGAGAGGATTAAGAGTGGTAAAGTGGTCTGTAACGATTTAATTTGAAAACCTCTATATCCCAGCAAGCTTAATGTTGAGAGCTGTCTGATATCTGAGTAGATAGGGAACTAGCGATGGAAATAAAGCATCCCCGGGTGTAACAGAAATTATAATGAACAGTTAACTTGACTTTCATCTCTTTCAAAGCTTTGCTTTGTACTGAGCGTGGTGGGTGAGCGGTTAACGCTCTGGCCTCGCATTCGGGAGGACGCCGGTTCGAATACCCGTCCGGGCATCCAGATTTGGGTTTTGCATGGTTTCCCCAGATCACTCCAAGTGCTTGCCGGGATACTTCCTTCGAAAACGCCATGGCCGAATTCCTTGCCGTTCCTTGTCCCCAGTCCCATCCCGCCTCTAATGACCCCGACGTGAACGAGGTGTAAAGCCATAAAAAAGAGCTTTACTTTGTTGGGTCAAGTTACTAGGACGATCTGAAACTGGGATTAGATTCAACGATAACACCAGCCTCAACACTTCACAGCGTGTGACACGGCAGCCGAACTACCGTTCGGTTCTATCAGCAGTAATAACGTACGCAACTTTACGCTGCGCAGAGCACACAACTGAGTCATATGAAATCCTCGCTCATGTCTTAGAAACGCATCTGTATCACAAGTGTGATCAGAAACATCGCTTATTGGTGGCGCTTAATTCCTTTCTAAGGCTTTATGTTAACAAAGATGATTACCTGCTTGAAGGGAATGTTCCGGTTTCGTGAAAATCTCAGTAGACATTACAGGAGCGTATATTCACCCATTGTACAAGATTAATAATGAACATAATTATCGGTGGGACGCTGTTGTCAAAATATAAAGAGACCTACAATAAGTAAAATGCGTCTAACACTTCTGAAGTTGGTAATTACCTCACTAATAGTTGCTAATTGCAATAGAAAACTGTAACTCATTTGGTTACGCTCAATTTTATTCTTTGATGGTGTCGATACATTTGTACGAATGGATATGAAATGATGACTCTTTACTGAGTATGTAATTGATACCATTGTATCGGCTCTTTGTTTATTCCTCAGTTGCAGACTTCATGCCTGCGAACTGTATGCGAGCTCTGAAGTCAACAGCGTGTGAACCACACGTCTTCACTAGCACTATCGACCAGACATACAACAAACAGTTACACTTACCCCAGCACGCGGAATGATTCGAACCAGTCTCAGGACAGTGAAATTTAGTAATGTGATCTTCTGCCTTTGATTTGTAAGCTCTGTCTGATACACTGAAACTTTGTTGAGAGTTTAGCAATGAAGCGGTAAAGTGAAATGTAGACAGTTAATAGCTGGTGAGGCGGTGCGTGTGGAGGGACCTCTATGTGCTAGCGGTGCCTCCGAGCCGGGCGGAAGCGGGTAGCGGCTTCCTTCCGCACACACACACACACACCTGCTGGCACTACAGCTCCCGCTAACAGCAACCTTCACATTATTTCTTTAAAAATTGCCAGTGGTGATTTACTTTTCAATTACGTATGATTTAGCAAAATTAATCATCCAAGACAGGGGCGTCTACCTAAAATAAAAACATTAATTTCATATTATAATCACTCTTAAATGAAACTCGTGAGGAGTATGGAATGAAAATTAGTACAGCAAAAACAAAGAGTATGATAACTGATAAAGAAAGGAAACTGATAAGTAATAAGGTAGGAAAAGCTAATATCAGTCGAATAAGACCTTTCAAACATCTTGGAAGTACGATCACTGAGCACTTGAGTTGCCACCAAGAGGCGAAAACTCTTATTGTTGTAGCGAAGGAAGTGTTTAATAGCAAGAGGCGATTATTAACTTGGGAAGCGTATAAAGACTTGTCAGATGATTCATATGTGGCAGAGACGTGGACACTGAGATGAGAGAACGAAAAACGGATAGAAGCGTTTCAGATGTGGAGGAGAATGAAGAGGATAAGCTGGATGAAACAATGAGTAATGCTGAAGTGCAGCAAAAGGGTTGCTGAGAGGAGGAAACTACTGTAAGTTAATACCGGAAGCAATCGTGGAAAATATCATATCGGCTGCAGTCGACACCGCTGAAACGTTACGACTGTTACGCAAAGCAATCTGTAATTGGAGATAATACTGAACTGTCTGCATCATTACGTTTTTGTGTAGAGCTGCAGTGGCTATTGGCAGTCTTGCGCATGTCTCTTACGTACAGTCGATCTGTAAAGGATTGTGTAAGCTGTAAAAGTACCTGCAGTTCACCCCGTTCGCTCTTCCACACTGAGAGCTCGCACTTCAGTTTCCAGCTAGCAGCCGTGTTTCACTCGGCAGTCCCTCTCGGTTCAGGTGTAGTTAGTTACCTGTAAACCAGTAGAGAACATCATATTACTAGGTGATACACTAATGGCAAAAATAATATATAAAACAAGTTCATTGATACTTTTATCATAACTGCTAATAATTCAATTCTCACAAAACTTGGAACGGATTCAAGAAATGACACTATAGACTGAGATAAAAAGAAGCGCTAACACTGCTGCCTTATACGGCGTGGGTAACAAGTGTCGACTCGTTCGTACAGGCAACACTGTCGAACCAGCGACCCTCGTCGCACACGAGACGGGAATTGAGTCCCGTAAACGGGAAACATAAGTCACGGCGTGTTCCACCGGAAACGGCCGGCGCGGCGGCCACTAAGGCGTTCATTAGGGCTCGTTGTGGCCGCAGTGCTCCATCACCACAAACAGCATCCTCGACACTGATTTGCCGGCCGGCACGGCGAATACAACTGCAGCACGGAAAACATAACCGAACTCAACCAAAGTTTCCTGCTTTGATCTCGTGAACTTCAGACTGATCATTCAATTTCAGTAGTTATTGAGATCGTAAGATCTTTTTTTATAAATTAACAATGATAACAATAGTGTTAGACACATTTACACCTCTCAGTCCTCCATAATGTTACATTACGAAAATGCATGCAGACTTGTGCACTTCATCGACGTGTACAAAAAACTAAAGGATAAAGACTGTCTACGCAGACGCCATTTGCCCAATGAGCATATCTACACAGCAACGCAGGCATTGCGAGAGCAACATCTCGAGTGGATACCGTGGCAAATGGTTCTTCCGGTCGTTTACGTGGCTTCAGCTGAAACATAAGTTCGACACTCCCCGTGATATTCTTAGGTGTAACGAATCAACAAGCAATTCAAGAAGATGAGTTACAAGTAAATAATGAGTATCATGATTGACGGGGTACTTAACTAACTCATGACGAACATGAATTCTTACCCTCATGCTGTAAGGCACTTTGCTGAATACGAGCACACGATGTCTCAGCTATCAACACAAACTATACTACGAGTTTGCCGTGTAGAATAGCTCCCTGGAGAAAAACGAGAGACGATGCATCGTAAGAAATGCATTTTCAGCTGCAAATCTTCTTACTCATTCGTTATTAGCAAGATGCGTACAGGTGATGTTCATTCATTGCAAACAAAGTAGTGACACTCATTTAGGTAAATTTTATATATAAATAATAAAGGAAGCCAGGAGAAAAGTATCAGTTTTTGAGAAAAATTTCATTAAAATCTGACAGTCACACAGACAAAAAAATTACGATACCCAGTTTTCAGTTTAATTAGTTGAGCTCTCAAAATTTCCGACGATGATTTATTAGCCTCACATATGTTTCCGTTATTGTAAAAACTGTAAGCTTACAAATAAAACGCAACGAGCTGAAGGCCAAATTTTTCTGTAGGATTTTTCCGCCACAAACTACAGTACTGTATTCAAATCTCGGTCCTCGTGAACTGGCCATCACGGTCACGGCATAAGGTTACTTTCCGTGGCCACCAAGGCATTAATTCGCAAAAAAACATCACTTTACATCGAAAAAACTAACAAAAGACGTATGTGCCCAAAGCTAGTTTCATTCATGGAACGATTATGACATTCCACATGCGTTACGAGCTTAAACGTTTGTTATTATGTGAAGGAAAATTACGTGACAAACAGGAAATTATAGCAGCAGCCAATCTGCTGCGTGTAGCCTGAGGCTAAACTAACACTTTCCAGTATTGGTCAGTGGGCTGAGGCGTCACACACTGGATCAGGGAGGTACAACGGACCGGGCACGAGCCCAGGTGTACCGGCCGTCGCGAACGCGGTTTTTAGGCAGTTATCTACAGCCATCGAGGTGAATCACGTGACGGTCCCCAGTCCAAACTACACATTCCACAACAAACAATAACTTATCGCCCACTGAACGTAGAAACACATTTCCCTGATAGACGCTAACACTTCACTTCCTGTATCAGTACTAAGTACGACCTGGCAGTAAGTGCAAAATTCTTGGCGTCGTCAAGGGCATACGACCGAAAAACCATACACTGATCAGTCAGAACATTATGACCACCTACCTAATAGCCAGTATGTCCGCCTTTTGGCAAGGATAACAGCGGCGACGTGTCTTGTCATGGAAACAATGAGGCCTTGGTAGGTCGCTGGCGGGAGTTGGCACCACATTACACACAAGTCACCGGATTCCCGTAAATTCCTGGGAGGGGGGCAATGAGCTCTAATGCCACGTTCAATCATATCCCAGTTGTGTTCGATAGGGTTCAGATCTGCTGAATTGGCGGGGAGGGGGGGAAGCACATCAACTTCAACTCGCCACTGTGTTCCTGAACCACTCCATCAAATTCCAGGTCTTGTGACATGGCACATTATGTTGTTGAAAAATGCCACTGCGTTGGTAAACATGGTTGTCATGAAGGGGTGTAGATGTCATGCAACCAGTGTACGATACTTATTGGCTATCATGGTGTTTTGTACGAAATCCACTGGACCGATGATGCCCATGTGAATGTTCCACAGAGCTTAATTGAACCACCGCCAGCTTGTGTCTATCCCGTAGTACGGATGTCAAGAAGCTGTTCCCCCGGAAAACGACGGACTCTCAATCCTCCCATCAGCATGATGAAGAAGGTATCGGGAATCATCAGACCATTCAACGCTCTGCCAATGCGCTAATGTCCAGTGACGATGGTCACTTGCCAATTTCAGTCGTAGTTGCCGATGTCGTGGTGCTAACATTGGCACATGCATGGGTCATCGGCCGCGGAGGCTGTATGTTCAGACACACTTGTACTCTGCCTAGCATTGAAGTCTAATGTTAGTTCCGCCACAGTTCGCAACCTGTGCTGTTTTACCAGTCTGCCCAGCCTACGACGTCCGACATCTGTAATGAGGAATGGCCGCCAACCCCTCGATTTTTGGACGTGGTTTCACCTTGGTTTCGCCACTTGTTGAAGACACTCACCACAGCACTCCTCGAATACCCGACAAGTTGTGCAGTTTCCGAAATGCTCGTGCCGAGCCTCCGGTCATAACAGTCTGCCCTCGGTCAAATTCGATAGATGGCGCGTCTACCCTATTCTAAACACGGATAGCACGCTCACTGATATACATGCACCGTGCGTGTGTCTTCGTAGCAGTCATTACTCGTCAGGTGACGCTGCTTTCGCCTGGACGGGTTTGTATCGATAGTAGGTAGGTAGGTAGGTAGTCATAAAGTTCTGGCTGATCAGTGTATTTCCATATTGTACGACGATGCCAACGTGAGAAACTCATCTAAGGCAGCCGACCCCAAAGTTGTGAGATAATGTGCAGAAGAAGAAGAAGAAGAGGAGTTTGATGTTTAACTAATGCACAGGCACTTACATTACTGTGTGAACTGTTTTTCAGGGAAGTCTGAAAATAAAATACATTGAATGTTGTGACTACAGAATTCGCTGTTGTTGGTGTGGATATTTTATTGTGTGCAGTGTTCCTGCTCTCCCGGGTTCGACCTCTGACTGTGACAGCGCAGCGGGCTGGAAGACCTGTTGCTGGCAGCCTCGGCAGTAAAAGAGAAAGGCCGCGCCGTTTAGCGGCCTTATAAAACTGACAGCCGAGACTTCAAATTAGCTGCCTTCATTTACGAGCCCGCCGCGTCCAGGGTGTCAGCCACACAGGCAGATGACTAGCCGAAACAAGTAATCGCGTATTTTTAAGCTAGTGGTTTACACAGACTTAGGCGTATATGGGCTGTTAATAGCCACTCAAGAGATGTTTGCTGTTGGCTGTTCCTCGTCAGCTCTACATCAACCAGCTGAACACAGCGAAGTAATGTAAACACTTGGCATGGCAAGTAATTTTTTTTTATATACAAGTAGATGGTACATTAGCGTATTCATTATACTTGAGGGACAGTCCCACCGTAATTTAAACTGTACAAAACCCATTGGAAAAAATAAATTTCGTCAACAATTTACTCACAGTCACTCCCAACAAACAAATTTAATCTGCTTACAACAGTTTGTGCATTTATAAATCACTGCCATCTGTTATCGGGAGTAATAATTTTTCAAACCCCAAATTGTGTCACAACCGCTAGAACATAAAAAAAAAAATGTTTTCTTATTTCCCCACTTCACTATTTTTTTTTTTTTTTTTTTTTTGCTATTGTCAATAAATGATAGAAGAAATTGTGCTCAAAACATCATAAGTTAAGTCAGTCCCTAAAATGCATCTAGGTTACAAGCAATTAGACAATACTCCAAAATACGTTTTATGCTAGCAAACAAGGCTATTCCTACAGGTAACTTAACCATACTGTGCAAATGCATAGACTAATATATGAGATATCTGTACCATCTGTAACAAAAATAAACTTTTGAAAGTGATCCATACTTCTGTAGTACCCGCTAACAAATAATTTTTATTTCTACAAATTGGAGTACTATAGTATCCCGCAGAATAAAAATGCACATAATATCGAAAGTTTTTACTTTTTAATCTGTCACCATCCCTCTACTGGTTTGTGTGCAGTCATTTCAGGTGACGGGAATCGGATACAAAGAGATTGTTTCAAGTAGAAGGTTGCCGCAGAGAAAGCTTTAGAAACGTGTATATAAATCAAAATCCGGGGGTCTACTTGCAAAGGCTTCCATGAAATTACACGCTGTGGATGCCTCCGTTGTGACTTGGCAACTATATACACTTTCACTACAATATCCACCTCGGAGGTGCTAGAGTCCAAATACCAAGCTCTGAGGTGCACAGGTAAGTATATTTCATTTCTTGCTTATAAATAGTGTTATAACGGTTCTGAATTTTCAGGTGCCGGAGGATCAAAGTTCAGCTATTTTAGAAGTCTGAAGTAGTGACAGACACGGAACTTACCGTGTACCTTGTGCTGAGTAAATGATTATCCTCAGCTGTTTTCGAAAAACTCTTCACTTGTATAAAATAAATAAAACAATGAATATTGAGAAACGCGTTGTAGCATTGGTAATAAACAAATCGAACGGTTTGGTAGCACAGTAATTCAGGCCATGCTTTCGAAAGCTGGTGGTCCAGTTCGGGATTCAAATCCCGGTGGGGCCAGGAAGTTTGAAAAGCTGTGTATGATCATATAAGCTACACTAGGACGTTCCGTGTTTCAAATTCCACGTTGAACTGTAGTTCCCAGAGGAAACAAACTGAACTGGCCGTCCTACCTCTTACACAACAGTTTAGTATGCCTCCTACGGGAGGAGCCAACCAACATTCGAGTTGAGCACCAAGTTAAGGTTTTTTTTTTTTTTTTTTTTTTTTTTTTTTTGAAAAAAAAGAACAAATATAAGAATTTAGCGATACAGCGCTGACGTCACAAACTATTCGACGCTGGCTGAGCTTAATGTCAGGTGGTGTTTTGCTTCGTTTCAAAACCTCCCTGGTTGATGTAGTTACACAGGATATGATGTCTGAATACAGCTATATTATTTCTCTTCCGGCAGTTTTTCAGTTCATAAGACAACCGACTCGTATTTTTCACGCTTCTACGTCAAATCTCCGTAATAAATAGTACATGTTGTTCTAAGATGCTTTAAGATCCATCACGTCTCCCGACAGGTGGTGTGCTAACCCCGACAGAACAGTGACACAGAGCGGGCGTCTACCGGGTCGTTCCATCGATCAACAAATGGCTAACATTTGTCAAGCTGCCTCGACGGCTCCGAAATAGACATACCGAGACTGGACGGGGAACCATTCTCCTCTCGTATAGCTGTAAGAGAAACATATCACAAGCTAACAATACATTCACTTCATATTCACTAATACATCTTTATTGATACCCTGAGTTATAGGGGTCATTTTAAATTGGGGCTGGTAACACAGAGCTTGACAGATATCACCTACAGAACTTGTAACTCCAGTATTTCGTTTCAGAGATAAAAATTTGAAATAATTTAAAATGGCTTTTGTAGAAGTCTTTCCGCAACCACTGCTTTTGTGTACTGTCTCTATGGCCTGATCAAAACGTGATAGCCCGCGTCACGCTTTTTTTTTTAATCTCCTACACTGTGGTCGTTAGACGTGAGAAAGGACGGGGGTAAGGAACGGGAAAGAATTCAACCATGGCCTTTTAAAGGAACCATGCAGGTATTCGCCTCAAGCGATTTGGGGAAACCAAATATCTGGATGGCTGGATGGGGGTTCGAAACTCCGCCCCACCAGGATCGGTGCAGGGGGGGGGGGGGGGACCTGCGTGACAGTTGTTAAGGGGCCATTGAGTGCGCCAAACTGTTGTCGGCCGATTACGTGCTCGGAGCGACACATCTGGTAACTGTTAATTGATGAACCGTGAATTCTGTATCGACCTGCGGGCAACAATGCGCTGACGAAGCACCTGCCAGGCGCGTGATGAATGGTGCGGGCGCCAGACAATTCACTGCATCTGCGGCTGCTGCTGCTGGGCAATTCGACGGGAAACAAAGCTCGCACAATTGACTGGGTGTAAAAAATAATTTGTTTCCTGACCGTTTGCGACTCTTTATTCCTTCCTATATTTACTCGTAGCGATAAATCCAATCAGAACGTAGGCGGCAGTTATTTTTATAGAAAATCACTTGAATTTGAAGCTTAACGTTAATCGTTTTGTTAATTTAAAGAGCTAATGCACTTTCACTTACATTGCTACATGCTTAACACTCTGACAAATTGTTCTGCATAATTTGCAAAAGTAATCTAAAAAGCGTTGCTAGACAATACATCAACTAGACTTAGTAATCGGCCCTTCCGTATATCCATTATTTTCTATTGATTAGTCTAAATCGCCGTATTTCTTTGACAAATCATCTGTAGAGGGTTGATCTATCTGGTGTTGGCCTCAATCGGTAGATTGGTGAGGATACTGTTAATTTTTCCAAGCTAGTTGTTGTGCTTGCGCGTAAGTGGGGTTGTGCTGTGGTTTGGGCTTTAGGTTTGAAGTATAGTCATTTCCTGTTTTAACTTCCAAGATTGGTTAGAATTCTATCCCTCCAACTATTAAGTATCTGGCGAGGATGCTAAGTATTACTTTGTTGTTGCTGGAAAGTAGGAGGGTTACGTTTGTCGGAAAGGGGAAGCCGTTCTTGGCAATATCTTTCATCATTTTGTCCTGCAGTTGTTGGTATTTATTGCATGAAAAATTATGTGATTGATGTCTCCTATTGCCTGGTCTGAGCAGTCATAGTATGGGGAATCTCTCAACCCTATTCGGAGTAGGTGGCTGGGGAAGTTACCGTGGTTAAATCGGGCTCTCGATATCGTAGTGATTAATCGTCTGCTACTGTTCCAATTGTAAAACCAAAGTTTTGGAGATATGCTTGGTTGAATGGTTGCATAATATGAGGCTTTGATTTTTGAAGAGATCGTCCATTCCTGTTGCCATTTTTCCTTGGCTCTTACTTTGATGTTGTGTGTTATATCCGAGATCGGGAGTTGCATGTTGATAACCTCTCCCTCATGGATAGCTTGTTTTTCCAGGGCGTCCACCCGTTCGTTATGCTCGATGCCGCTGTGAGATGGGATCCACATCAGAGTAGTCGTAATGCCAAGTTCCTGGTTCCGTTTCAGTTGTTGTAGAATTTCCAATACAATAGTTTGAGTATATATAAAAAGTATTGGATTTGTCAAGTGTCCTTTTTTTAAATCTTATTTACGTTACAAAACTTCTTTGAAAACAATATTAGCAGATCATGTGATCATCGTTGACTTTTGACCGTATGTGTGTTTAACACAGAAATAAATATTAATGAATCTAAAAACTCGTGAAAAAGCCGTGTACGGGTGCCCATACGAAAAAATAGGTTCTGATAAATACAATCCTGCCTTTTGAAGCGTCTGGTCTTGTGCTTTATTAATGTTCATAACGAAGGTTACTTCTTTTGGGAATTGTTTTCTTTTCATTTAGAAAGAAGATGTAAGGTTACTGCGAGGTATGAGCATAGGGGGTTTTATCTGAGTGAATCAATTTATCACCACAATATAAGTGAATTATCACAAATCTTACATCATTAATTAATCCCTGATTAACATTAAGATTTGTATTTAACATAGTAATAGCAATTTTCGTTAAAAGCAATTTATGAGGTGATAAACCGGACGATCTCGGAAGTGGCTCTAGCGATTTGGATGAAATTTCGTATGTAGATAACGTTTTGGTTTTCAGGTTTGTAACACAATTTTACAAAAAAGGGAACAATTCTTGTATTTGGTTTCTCTAAAGCGGCTCTAACCTCATTACGTAGAAGTTTCAGGCACCAGTAAGCCTACTGATGTTAGTTAAGCTTCTCTTTGGTTAACTGTACACCTCAAAATACCTAGGAAGCCTTTTACTTTAATCAAGCTTTACTCAAAATCTTGCATACTGAACAGAATCGAAAGACGCTCAGCGCAGATCGGTCACCTGGGTACTATTTAGTGTGTTCTATTCTCGTCGTATAGCACAGGTGATTGACGGTGGATGAGCGCAGACACTGGATAGCTTTATTGGACTGAATCAGTTATTCATAAAGCTGTCTGTGCACGGCGGAGGTACAATCAACGGAACTGGCCAACTGAAAAACTCAATCGCAGTGAACGTAAAATATTCAGGCGAAACGCCACCGGAACAGGAATTTCAATATCGGCCAACAGCACTGCGATCGGCTCGACATTGGCAGGAATTCTATGGGCCAATAAACGTATTATTGAGTCTAAATTGTAATTAAATTTCGATTTTGTTTCTCCTACAAAGTGAACTGTGATCTTTTATTTGAAAAATTTCCATGCCCGCTACTAGGGATAACACATGAAAGTGACATACCCTGCCATTTGGCAAGAAACAATAAAATAAATCACTATGCACAGGGAATCTACTCGGTATTAATTAATCAGAGCTCGAAGCAAATAATACAAGCAGTATAAGGGATTGAGATCTAGTCTGCTAATTGTGATACAGTAAATGAATAAAAACCAGCAGACAGGAGTCTTATTTCCTCTTTTTTGCAGCGTCTGATAAGCAGCTCGCGACACAATAATACATTTCAGCGCATTCCAGATTTTGTGTGGGTGTAATGTGATTAATTCAAGGGCATAGATATACATATTAAATCTCATATAATAATCCCAGTTGGAATACTATGCTTATCAGCAACGGGAGCCTATGAAAATACTAGCCAGTTGGTATTTAAAAAAAACTTTCGCGGAAACATACTATAACACACACTCACGCCAGCGCACACACAAAGGCGCACATCAACTCTCTCTCTCTCTTAGAGCCTACACTCTACACCGGTTATTTTAGTTTCGCTTGTTGTTGTCATTGTCAGACTGATTTTATTAATTATAAAATGTACCAGAACGATTTTCCTCATTAAAATGTTTGTGACCTGGCGTTAGGAAGACAATCACTTTCTGTTTGGAATAATGACCAGTTTCTCCACAGCGAGCGTGGTGGGTGAACGGTTAACGTTCTGGCCTCGCATTCGGGAGGACGCGGGATCGAATCCCCGTCCGGGCATCCAGATTTGGGTTTTCCATAGTCTACCCAAATCACTCCAAGTGAATGCCGGGATGCTTCCTTCAAAAAGGCCCTGGCCGAATTCCTTCCCGTTGCTTGTCCACAGTCCCATCCCGCCTCTAATAACCTCAGCCGTCGACGAGGCGTAAAGCAATAAGTAAAAAAAATAAAAATAATAATCATTAGAGTTTTGAATATTACAGTCGTTGCTGATAGATACATATAACAAGATGCCTCTGTAGATTTTTAATCACCGAAGAACTCCTATTTCTTTCAAGTGCGGTAATTATATATTTTCGGAGGAAAGATGTGTTTACATGTTTAATTCTCAATAGGCAAAGCATTAAAAAAAAATGGAAAAGAATTTATACTTCTACCGACGATAGCGGCAGTGTGTGGTTTGCTGCCTTGTAGCACAAATATATTGGGATGCCTCCCCCCCACGACAAGGCGTCTATTCTGGAAGAGGCGTTGCTGCTGAGCTTTGTTTCGTGGTACAGCGTGGATGGACGCTATTGTCAAGTACAAACAATACACTGAGGTCGATGACTTGTGTAACCGCTTGTTCCGGGCGATGCTGTTAATTTGCTAACCGCAGGATTGTAACAGAGTCGTTCACGTAATCACCGCCTCCAAACAACACGGATACTGCGCTCTGCCGTACCAACTTCACGCTCCACTGATTGTCTTGCTGTGTTTTGCACTACCTTTTTTTTCTTCAGTTTCGGTGTTATTCGTCAACATGAGGGAATGCTATCAACCTGCTTCTACGAGGCCACATTCGTTAACACCACAGCTGAAGTGAATTTGGTATTTTCTTCAGTTCGCTATTACTTAATGAACATGGTGCTTTGTCGTCGTTTTGAATGTTGTATTTTAATTGCCAGTGAGTGCGACGATATGTTTGTTGGTCGCGGATGCTGGCAGTAGCGCGACTGTATTTGCTGCAGAGCGGAGGTTCTTTTCAGCACTCTGCTGAGGAAGAGAGAAATTTTGTAATAACGGCTCTGAGACCGTCGGCAGGATGTAGACCCTCACCGCTTACACCAGCAAACTTGAGGTTGAGGCACGGTGACAGAGTCTTTGAACACTACAGACCAGCATTTCTCAACCTTTTCCAACCCGAGGACCACTAAAATGTGAAAACTCAATGCTGTAAACTACCTTCTAGGAGCCTAGTTTTACCAATTTATGTATTATTAATATGTGGGACATATTGAATTGTACCATCATAACATAAATATAAAAGCATGATTTGAATTCCTGCCGAACACGCGAAATATGAAGCAATCTATATAAAAATGAATCACATATTGACCAGACTCTTACTACATAGTAACGAAATGAAAAAAAATGTCACCGTAGACTAAGTGTTACACTACACCATCGACCTGCATGCACCCATGGTCTTGGCTGGACTCGAACTAGCTCAAAAAGCAGGCGCACTAGCCCCTACGCCAACGCATGGAAATGTATATGAAAACAAATAATAGTCTCAGCATTCGTCTATAATTAAATTATAGCTACCAGTATACCAAGCAGTTTATTGCTTTTGTTTAAACAGAAGCTTACTATCTTACACGTTTATAATTTCTTCCTAAAAAGAGCAGTTTGAATGGCTCTTTAAAAATAAATAAGTCAATAATATATGTTAACCATTAAATAGTACTTACAATTGAAAATTTCTTACGACATTCTCTTAGAGGCTTGTTACTGTACAATATGGAGAAAATGAAGTTAATGTATAGTATCACAATCCTGATGGACGAGCATTAAGTGTCAGATCAGGCAGTCTGAAGATCACGCAATCGATTTCAGCTGGGCCAACTAGATTTTGTATTTCCACGTTTTGGCGAAATAACTGCAAGTCAAAACATTGATGGTTCTTTTCACTTTGTTCACAACAATCCTTTCTTGATTCTATTGGCCACTCTGTCAAAGTGTTAAAACGCTAATAACAAACAAATTTTTTATGGATCATGATACACAGCAATACGTGTGAGTGCTGATATCCGCTGACATTCATGTTGGTTGCCACCGTCGGCAAAGGGCGGTGCTTCCTGCCACGACTTGACGAACACACACTGTATGCGATAATTCTGCGTTTGTGTGTGTTTTTGACTTTACCTTATCACTTCACCTTAATGTGCCAAACCAAATCATAGAGGAATATTCTAAAAAAAAAAAAATGCTGCTAACAGGATGAACGGAAAAGCTTAAAAACCGCCTTGTCTGACAGATCAATCAAACATCCCATTTAACAGGTGTGGCAACGAACAGTTTCGCATTGACTGGTTGGCAGTTAAACAGAATAGGTTCGGGTTCAATTAAAAACAAGTCAGAGTTTGATACGAAATCTTAGGTTTTCCGCAGGATAATATCATCCGGCGGAAAACCTGTGAAGATTTCGTATCAAAGACTAGCACAAGATAGGAATGGATGGAGGATTGCATCAAATCAGTCGAGAGACTGATGACAGCAAAAAAATAAATAAATAAAAAACATAAAATAAAAAATAAAAATAAATAAAAATTGTTAACTTAGTATAGGCCAGTACTTATAACATATAAGGCTACAAGAGAATATAAGCCATAAGCCTATACACCAAACTTGCTACAAAACATGAATATTTTATGGATCAGGCAAAAATCTGGTATTTCCGTGATCTGAGTGCATAGTTACTTACTATAACAAAATATATAGAGTTGCATGAAAGAGTGGTGTCTTGACGGACCGTGGTATGTGCCGATAACAACTGATTGAGGTGGTTAATAACATATAGATAGTTAAGGAATTAGGCCCGTATAAGTTAATAGTCCACAGTATTATTTTTGACATTTCACTGTCGCTGCCCGAGTTGAATGGCACACGTGGAGACAGCGTCAGAGAGCGAGTATCGGCTGCGCGGCAGACAATAGTGTTGCGATACGCGGCACAATAGGCACAGTAGTTAGCGCCACCTGGCGCCTCGGCGATCAATGGGCCCGCCGCAGCTGTGCCTCACCCTACAACAGCGGGGGTGGCAAACAAAGGCAGCAGACCGTGTCCATCATGGCATTGCAAATATATCCACGATTTCAGTTGTTCAGCCATCACCAGATCAGGGTACATTATGAAACTTTTACTGTCAATGATAAAGTATCGATGCCAAAAATCGACTTTATTTGTTGAGTAAGAGTTAAAAATCTATCATATATAACAAAATAGAAACGTTAAGATTCTTTTCTTTCCTTATGGCTTTACACATGGTCGACTTCATTAGAGGCGGGAAAGAACTGGGAGCGTCTTGTGACGCGAAACACTAATTACAGAACTAATTAATTCGTCATCAATAAATCGTTTCCCATGTTTCGCTGTTGAATGAGTCAGGCGGAAATTAGCACAAGTTGCTGTTTCTCGATCATAATTTCCTTTCTTAAACAATATTCAGCTTTTCAAACATTCATATTTTTCGCTAACTGCTGGCTGCCTCTAAATTTGGAGTGATTCTGAGAACTTTTAGTCTCGTAATGACGTTTTTAATGTGTTCTTTGAGGACTGATATTGTTTCATTCAAAATTATACACGCCACTTTATTACTTGAGTCAATCCTGAAATATCGATATCTTTAAATTTTCTGCACTCACTATCTATCTTTTCGTTTCTTTTCCCTGTTTATCCATAAAAAGAGTGACTTAATTTCAAATCAAAATAATTTCTACAGTCACATTTTCACTAAGAACTTACAGTAATAAAACCCTCCACTGGCATATACAGATCGCACTTGTCCCTCTGAATTCACTCTTTGAAACTCTTGGTTGTCTCCTCGGTGCGTAGAATATACTCTAAAACTATCGACAGTACTCGAATCTTCGAAACAAGTGATTACGCAGCAGAACTTTTACAGAACATGCTCTAGCTCTGCTACTCGCTACGAGATACCGTTGTATACTTCGAGTAACCAAAGATAATTTAAGCTTTTGCCTATTTCCACTGCTTTCTAAAAGAGGGCGCCGTACTACTGTAGCTTTACCACATCTCCACTCTTCGAAACATGTCACTGCTATACATTTAAGTAGTCTTACCAGTGCATAACACACCACATGCGCATCGGCCACCTCCGCCGCAATCACATGTCCATTACGTACCAACTGAAATGTTTGTTAGTATTTTGCGCCATTTAGGTATTAACACCTGCTTCTTAGAGGAGGAGTTAGTTTGGCCCTTATCCTAAAATGATTGGAGGCCTCTGATCTATACCATATTATATTATCGTTATTTATTATTATCAGCTGCAATGCACACATCTCCAGGTAGCAAATTCCCTAAACACATACTTCTGTACTGCACAAATTTTCACTTTAAACCTTTTGTTCGTTTGAGGTAAAGTGTTCAGCACGTTCCTGGGTAATATGTAACGGTCCTTTCACTTACAAGGTAATTACAACTGGAGTTTTCAACTGTTACAACGAACAGATAGGTAGCTGAGCGTGAGCTATTTGAATGAATAGTTTCTGCTTTGGTGTGGGCAACATATATCCAGGTGGGAGCTCCGTTGCGTAAACCCACGGATTCCGTCGGTTTGTATATAGATTCGTTGAGTTTAGTGATTCCCAGCCGGTGATTCCTGATATTACACGCGGGCAGTAAACTAACTCCCTGCGGAGAATTTCGTCAGTGTTTCTTGTCGGGGCTCGTCTCGACCTTTGTATTTTTTTAAAATACTTATTACTTTACGCCTCGTCGATGGCTAAGGTCAATTAGTGGCATCCCGAACTGGGGACAGGGAACGAGAAGGAATTCGGCCATGGTCTTTTGTTTTGTTTGTTTTTTGTTTTTTTGAAGGAAGCATCCCCTGGAGTGATTTGGGGAAACCATGGAAAACCCAAATCTGGATACGCAGGCGGGAATTCGAACCCGCGTCCTCCCGAATGCGAGGCCAGAGCGTTAACCGTCACCCACCACGCTCGATGAGCTTCGTGTTCAGCTGGAAACATGATCTTGGTTAGCAGGTGCCTCAGGAAGTTCTACGAACGCTAGATCAGCCCTTTACCCAAAACTCTCTTTGATAATTTAATTCAAGGTTTCACAAACGATCTTCGACCAAACCCAGACACTTGCTGTTTAAAGATTCCGTGAATTAACCGGACGGTCACAGGTGTACAAAACCGTCCACATTACGGATGATTTGACTGATCACTTCCAGTTCGGATGTGATGCAACAATTGTATTATAGAAATGTAAATTTTTGTAGAATTTAATCTCTATCTCCTGCTGAGATGGTAATGGATTTTCATTGTTAAGGACGGAAGGTATATTCATCCCCTCTCTTCCTCAGCCTAACAAGAGCCTACAAGTTTTCTGTTTACTGTAATTATATTTACGAAGTCGGTAATTGAGGAGCGATCCCAACATTCGGCTAGATGATTATGGAAAACAGCCTAAATATAGTAATAACAACGGCCGTGTAGGAGGCGGGATCTGTGTTCGCGCCATTCTTAGCACATGCAGTTCTATTCGACGCCGTTTCAACACACTCAGGAAACAGTTTAATAAGAGCAGTATTTAAATTTATTTCGTAATAGATTTGAACAACATATTTTGATGATAATATGACGGACAAATTTGTGATCTACACTACCAAGGAACACTCTGCTACGTACTACAGTCCACTTCACGAGTTTGAGTTTGTGTTTTGAATTTTTGTATACAAGCAATAAATGCTTCGCAATCCTTAAATTAGAAGTTACAACATTTGTCATGACGATAAATAAGAATAGTTCTATACTTTACCTGATCTGTAGGCAAATTGTGCATATAAGTGTATAATGTGAAGAGATTCAGGAACGTCTGTGAAGAACTGTAGTTAGCTTATAAGTACAGTGACTGAACAGTAAGTCCGCAATACTTTCAAGGTATCCACAATGCGTTCGCCAGGGGGTACTGTAGCATAGTGGTACGGCAGGTGGTTACAAATATCTGTTCTCTGACATAGTAGCACCTTACATGTGCTACGTGTAAGTGATCCGTCGTTCTTATTCAGTTACTTGGTTCAAGTGTTATGCTTCTGGGTTTACACCTCGTCGACGTCGAGGCTGTTAGAGACGGGAAAGGACTGGAGGCAATGAACGAGAAGGCATTCGGCCAGGCCATTTTGAAGAAACCATCGCAGCATTCGCCTGGAGTGATTTGGGGAAACTATGGAAAACCCAAATCTCGATGGCCAGACGGGGATCCGAACCCGCGTCTTCCAGAAAGCGAGGGCAGAGCGTTAACCGTTCACCCACCACGCTCGGCGGTTTAGGTCTTCTTAAGCCGCGTATACACTTGAGCATTTGCCCCGAATGAGCATGCGGGTTGAGAGGAGGGGGTGCGCACGGCCAACCCCCCGCATAGCAGTGGGCCACTGTGTTCGGACCCCATGCGGCCCGAACAGGGAACCCAGTCTGCTTTGCGCAAGTGCTGAGTACACTGCAATGGTTAACCGGAAATTGACTGTTACCAGTTATTGTACATGTATTTGTTGCAGTGTTCGAACAAGAAATCGAGAAAGCGGCGGTGGAGAAGAAAACTGTTTCAAGAGAGGTTCAACGCTTTGCTATTAAAAACAATAGGACACGAAACAAATGAAAACTTTAAAATTTTTACAAGAATGTCACCTAAGGATTTTCAGTTTATATTGAATAGTGTCAGGACCACAATTGAGAGGCAAGACACAACATTTGGAAAATCCAAAACTGCCGAAGAACGCCTTGCTGTGACACTGCGATTTCTGGCTTCAGGAGATTCGTACTCGAGTTTCCAGTACCTCTTTAAAATTTCAAAACAAGCAATTGGCAGAATCATACCTGAAACTTGTCAAATTAGGCACGAGACACGTCTGTCTACAGCAGAGGATTCACTGAAACTGGAGGGGGCAGTCGGCTCATATTGTTCGGTTCGACCGCATACACAAATCGCGTACCCACTGAGCACGAACAGAGCACGTGCTCACTTTGAAGTACCGACAACCCTCGGATCGGGCTGAGGCATGCGGACCTATTCTGCTCGCCCCGTATACATCTGAGCAAAACGGGCCGAACGCATGCTCATTCGGGGCAAATGCTCAAGTGTATACGCGGCTTTAGGAAGTGTATCTCCCGTTTTGTTTGCGCACCACGTTGCTCGAATAATTCCTGACCCCGTTCCAACATTTACTTGTTTGTAATATCCCGGTTTCCGATTCCGAACGTAAGAGTTTGTTTCCATTATGTTACATCTTATTTTGTTCCTCTCAGTTTTTTGCAATTCTCAGCGTGGTTAAGCTCACACACAAATCAATGTCATTTTTTTTTAATCCTTATCACTGATCTATCTACTAGTTTGATGAAATTCGTCCTTTCCTCTTATGCTGACCAAAGTTGTCCTCCATGACCTGTTTCGCTTATTCTCGTCTCCGTGATCGTCTAAGGTTCTCCTGTGGTCACTCACCTAACAAAGTAACCAGTGGCGCAGCACACATTAACACACACGGTCGCTCCTAGCGGTGACTCGTCCGGAATCAGTAATTGTGTTTGCGGTGGGAGTGCTCGACAACAAGCAGGCCGGTCCCCCACGCAGCTCCTACACAGTGTTCTTCTCAACTACTGTGCAAACACGCGGTCGCCCCCACACCGCACGATCAGCCAGCTGTTAATGAACCTCATTAACACGCGTCACAGCCGGGGTAGTCGCACTGCACCTCTCTCTAAACAAATCCTCAAAAGTTTCCACGAAAATTGCTGGGCGCGGTCCATACAGGATTCTGCATAGAAAGCAATATTTGTGCACTCTCAACGCCAATGGAAGAGCTTGCTGGACAAGTAAATGAGTGTATCCTACCCATCTCTCATCTCTTACTGCTTCTACTGTTACTTGTGGTGGGTGAGCGGTAACACTCTGGCCTTGCATTCACGGCAACGCTGGTTCGAATCTCCTCCCGTCCAACAAGATTTGAGTCTTCCATGGTTTCCCCAAATCATTCCAGGTGGGTGTTGGGATGGTTCCTTCAAAATATCATGGACTAGTCCTTCTTGTTCCATGCTCCCGATCCTATTCAGCTTCAAATGAACTCGACGTCGACGAGGCGTAAAGCCATAAGCAAAAAAAAATATATAAAAAAATATAAAAAAATAACTATTGCAACCGACGGCATGGCGAATAGAAAGAATGCTAATGACTAAGTCATCGAAGGAGCCTAACGCTCAAACAACATCAAGAAACAGAGTAAAAAGCTAAAATGAATGTAAAATTACCAATTATGTCTTCAGTTTTTGTTAGGAAAGAAAACACATCATTTTTCGGTATGGTCTCCATTATTGAATAAAATCTTCTCGAGCTACCCACAGGGAAAGATGGAACCAGACTCAGGCTCCAAAACGTCGCCTCTTAAGGACGCGCTCTTCCGGTTGAAAGCTGAAGAAGATTTTATTCATCTGATTCATCGAGGAAGCCTACATTCTTTACATCTATTATTTTCCAAACTAGTTGTCCGTCGTAATTTCGTTCATACTGACTGTTAAAATACGAACCATTTTCTTAAACAATGATTTGGTAAGGACGGAATCAAGCTTTGAACGAACGACAGAAGCGTGCGCAGAAGAACAGTATGTATAGTACAGGTACAGTTTACATTTGTTTGCGGTCGTAGTAGAGAGTAAAAAATACAACAGTTTACAAAATTTCTTTGCAAGCAATGTTTCTTTCAGACTGCCAACACAAGAGGAAACGTCTAGCGTACAGCGAGCTACCCGCGAGAAATGCATCTGGTTTTGAGGTTAACGCCTACGGCGAATATAATGTGTCTCTACGATTTATCGCTCGTCTGGTGAAGCAGATGCTCTCATTCCGTCTAAACTGAAAATGTTTAGGAATGATGAATATAAGCTAATTCTACATAACCCGTCGCAATTTGTGCTTCGAACGGATTCCTCTGCGTAATTTTGTAGACCTATTCGAGGAAACATGTTTGGAATACCAACCTTTGGTCTGATTCTAGTATACGGGCTGAGTTCGGAGAATTCAGAAATTTTACTGCGCAGGTGCTGGCGTCATTTCGATCATCCACGGTGCTTATTGAAGTATATCCCACACAATTTTCACCAATTTCGAACAAAACGATCTTACCGATTCTACAATCTTGAAAGTGCATGCACTATTAGCAGAAGTTTTATAATAAACTATCATTCTTAATTGCCTGTATTTCTCTGGGAAGAGTTGTTTTATTTTATTTTCCACAAAAAAAGGGAAAAAAGTGATATTAGTAATTTTTGCTTTGTTTCCATTTTGTGTATTTATTATTTTCAGTTTTACTATCGGTTACAGGAAGACTTCAAGAACTGTATCCAAACTGCTAGAACAAGATAAGTTGTTTAAAGAGTAAACGACACCACAGGAGAAAGATGGGGAGGGAAAAATAGAGTGATGACAAGGGCTTCGTTCATTTATGTCGGAGCGACGAAAATACCTCATGCAACTCCTGCTGACGGGCTGTGTGATGGCTGATGACTTATGGCGTGCCTAATCATTCCACGATTAATTTAATACGTCTGCGTTTGACTACTAGAATCTGTCCATAAGTCAATGTCAATTCAGTTCAGTAAACAGGTTGTTCATCTCAGTTGACTGCGGCAGTTACATCATAGCTGATTGTGAAATAATCATGCCGATACAAAGTTGGTAATTTAGCATAGTTTACTTTTCACTGTTATTTTGGTTTTGTTACCATCACCACCAGGCAAACATCAAGTTGTTTTATTGGAGCCAAACAGCCAGTAATATTAAAGCCAAAAGCACTTCTGGGTTGAGAACTGATAAGAAATTCTATTGCAAGGGATACTGCTAAAAGCGTTTCTGGTCTTTCTAAGGTTAATAAATCGTGTTACATTAAATCTTTATTACCATCAGTAGAATATTTCAAGTCGGAGGATATTGCTCACTTCTTAGGTTAAAAAATCATAAGTTATATTGCATATCATTTGTATTGGGATATGTGACGTGTAATTCTGCGAACTTATCAATGAATTTTCTGTACGGTACATTAGGCATAGCTTAGATCTTAATGGAATTCTGGATGTTATAATAATGGTTTCCGTCACACTCCGGTCACAAGTTTTTTGCACGCACCATTACGTGCTGACGAAAGAAAGTTTTCGTTTGATATCTTCTTTTGCATCAATTAAATTTTTTTACTGCCGCGTGCGTGCGCAGAGTTCCGAATATGGCTTAGGAGGTAATTTTCCGGCAGTGATACCACGACGCTGTTAATACGTGCCCCGAATGCCGAAAGCAGTAAAAGTTTTACGACTCAGCTGAGCTCCAGATTTGGAAACACGCATTTCGGAGCCCGAGCCTCGGGCGAGTCTGCAGCTGCGAGTATATTTACTTGACGCTTCTGTTGCTGCAATAATATACAGTTCTTACATCGTTAAGGAAGAAGGCATTTATATTTTCAGGGTCAAGTTTTTATCTTTGTTTGAACTTCTCGTAAAATAGTTTCAGTTATACAATGAAAAATTTATGCCTCACTGTCTCATCTGCATTCCACTCTTGTATTTCCCGCCAAAGGCTAATGTAGTAAGTAACACATAGAGACAAGACGACATTGGACCGAAACCATACGTGCCCGCGGCCGGAAGACTTCGCCGCCGACAGTGGGCTTGCTATCCACCGAGTAGTAGACTGGTACGGACGGAGCGTCCATACACTATGTGGTTCAGTCTAGGGGGAGGAGGGGTTGGGCAGAATGTTTTGCTGAGCTACGCGGGGGGAGGGTGATGATTCAAGTAGTTTTTCGTTCGTATTATTTGTCACAGATAAAATAAGGTACAGAACACACAACATCCTGTGAATATTTATTTCCGTCATTTAATTATCTCCGCATGCAATTTACGATAGTATGACTAGAGAAAACAATACAAAAGTTTTTCTGGAATCAATGGTGAAAGAAGGTAAGTGCCTCGCTCGGGAGGGGGAGTGGGATCTTCAGGAAACCTTAGACAAATTAAATATGCATAGCCAGACAGGTTTGCTATCTCCTTTCGCTTAGCAATTTAAGGGTCGTCGAAGTGTCGAAGTGACTAGAGCCAGGAGGGCGATTGTTCTTGTCCTTTGAGTGTTGCTTGTGGTCCGTTTCTAGAGCAGACCCACGTGCTGATCTATGAGGATCCAGAAGCTCGTCTCCATCCGAGTGCTCAGTGCCGATATGCAGCCGTTGCTCTAAATTTCCTTACCAGTTTTGATTACTGAAATATGAACAGACATTTAAAAAAAAAAATCAACTCGACAAACTCACTACTACCGCAGTTGTCGACGTACGTCAGTGCAAACGACACGGCCGTTTCACTTCCGTACAACAATTAATAAGAGTAAGGTATGAAGCACCAAAAATACATTAGCGTTGTAACAAACGCGCTACTTACAACATCTGACTGATTCCCTCCCGCTTAGACCAAACTTCTGTAACCTGTACAACAGTATTTCTCAAACTTTTTAGCTCCCTCGTCAGAAAAAACTGCAACCCCCCTTTTTTTAGCTACACTACTAGCGACAACGGGCAATATTCATGAGACAGCCAGTCCGCGTCATTACGTAAATCTTGTCGCGATGCCCCTACGATTCGCGTACCCCACTTTGAGAAACACTGCTGAACAACGTATGCTTGACCACACACCTCATTGTTCCGTTCTAGCAAGTAAGGAGCAGTCAACTCACGCAGTAAATGATCCAAATCTCGACTCTGTTCGCTCTCTTATTTTAAAGTGCAGTCCTGGATGGCGATTAGATTCTATATCAACTCCCGGATAAGCTTCACAGTGAACAATTTTTTTTTTCTTCTATATATCTGTTTCATTATGACGTATCTTATATATCTGCATGAGAATGACCATAGCTTACACTAACTAACCTTCTTGGAAGTTGGGAAACTCATAGCTAGATACCCAAATCGGAATCCAAAATATGTACTCGCGCATGTCGTCTTCCATCTGAATCGAATGTGATTGCTGTTACCCACAATAAAGGTCGGGCCACACTTGACCAACACCGAGGCGCAACCGGGGCGCAACGACACTTTTCGTATTGTTGTCGGTCACTCGATTGAAGTGAGTTCAAACGACACCGCATGCCGTCCGACACACGGCCGACACTCGGCTCCGATTAGTTTAGTTTACTTTTTGACGTTGCGCCCCGGTGTCGGTCTGGTGGAAATAGTGAGTTGTTCAGAAAGTTTGGATCCTTTACAACAGCAACAGTGCGTTTTCAGCATGGTGGATGTGGAAAAACTTATAGAGGAAGTTAGAAAATATCCGGTACTGTATGACCAAACTAAAGAGAAATACAGAAATCTGGATTATAAAGATAAAATCTGGGAAAACAATTTCAACCACGTTGGAAGCAAAAGGTAAGTCAAAAATCTGTGGATAATACACTAATCATAGAATTTGAAAAAAATTATCTGTAACTTCTAGATAAAAGTTATTATCGTTGAGCATGTTAGAGAAAAAAGCAAATGAGAAAATATATATTTAAAAAACCAGTATTCAAGTTATACAGAGAACACAAAATTAAGTATTTTGTGTTCTCTTGATTTACTTAAAATTTTAATTTGTTATCGTACGAAATACATTTTTTCTTCCATAAACAGCAGTAAACCAATGTTAGTTCTATTTCAAAATGTGATGAGGATTTCGTAAATAAATGAATTTAATAATATAGTACAATTTATTACACTCAATTTGCATACATTTATTATTTTTAATCTTAACATTTTCAAATTGCCAGTACAGTTTCAGCTTGCCAGTCCACGCTTCCCTCAGGGGAATTCAGAAAATATTTAATCTGTTCTCGCACATCAAATGCTGCCTCTGAAGACCTTCCACGTAGGCGGGGCAACTGACTGAGATTTGATAACCTGTCACTGTTGATAGCACTTGTGTCTTGTTTCTCAACGTGTTCAAAAATAATGTAGCCTTCATTTTTTCGAATAAAGTTGTGCAAGACACATGCAGCCAATACAATCAATGTTATGTTTTCCGGCTTTCCCTGAAGCCTTCTTGTGAATATTCGAAATTTTTGCTGCAAAATGCCAAATGCATTTTCAGACACCCTCCTTGCCCTGCTCAAGCGGTAGTTATTGATGGTCTCAAAAAAGTGTCCTTCTGCCTCAAATTCACTTCCAGTTTCATTAAAAGAGTGTGAAAACTTAACTGTGACATCCTAAAATACTCATAAAATTTTATCTCATCGTCCATCAAATGTGGTAACAAAGTGAAAAATTCTCCTTCTACACGTCTTGACTTCCAGGCGTCATGGATCCAATTTCTTTTCTTTCTGCTTAGTAACCACTCCTCATGCTCCTCCTGTAGCGCGAGTGCTATGATCCCCAACTCGCTGTTATTAAAATTTTTGAACATAATCTTAAACAACCACTAAAGGAGACTGACTATAAGAACACGTCCGTCACGCGGCCGAGCTACGGTCAAGTGTGGACGCGAGGGGGGCGAGCCGACACTCGGCCGTGTCACGTCTCGGGTGCGCTGCGCCCCGGTGTCGGTCAAGTGTGGCCCGACCCTTAAGCGTAGCAAAAGGCTACTACCCGTCACACAGTTTGGAAACTCAACAGTATCATTCAGATCTGTTAACCATATGTTACTTCAAGTTCAGTTGAGTACTGAATCTAGTCTCGCGTTAGAAAAGAAAATTTCTTTCAAGAAATTTCGTAAATTCGAAGCTTCAAAATTCGGATAGAAAAAGTGCAACGTAATGTATCAAACAGCTCGTAATATTAAACGTACGCATACACAAATTATTTAACTTAACTTGATCACTAAAATATATCGCATGTAATGAAAGGATAGACATACATTTAAATTTCGAAATCGAAATTATCCACCATTTCAGCTTTTTATGCGTACTACGTTAAATGTAGAAAGTAGGAAAATGGAATATATCGAATAGGCAAAAAATGATAAGTAATTAAAGGGTTGACTTGATTCGTTTGTAAAAGTCTCGATTAATGTAAGGACATTTAGAGTTTTAGTGGAGTGATTAACTTCAATATGTTGCATTCAAATAAAATAAATTTTCCAGTTATACTGTTTCGGAATCGTATTATAATTCCGATTAGCTGTGTGTTGTCGCAGGGTTATTAAATAAAAATTTGTCAAATACGAAAATGAAATTACTGCTAAATGATGATTGGGAACGGTGATCGCTTAAGTGCGACGTCTATTGTAATTCTTATCACTGCAGTCGAAGTACCATGTTGCACACAGGGATAGACACTCCAATGTCAAGACGTAATAATTTTATTCCGTGATTAATATCAGTTAATCCTTACTGTTTTGCAACATGTGTAAGTAGTCACCACATAGTACAAAACTGATTCTAATTTTAATTTCTTCAAAGGCTATGGAGTTTCAGCTTATAGAAATTGTTTTGTATGAGGCAGTTACTGTTTCTTCCATCAGTCTGACAGTCGCTTGTGAGTCACATATCAGCTCGGTGTGATGAGACAAGATAAAGTTATCAGGAGGGATCAATCGTAATGGACAGTGGGCAAACAGCCAGGCCACTAAAAAAAAAAAGTTTATTTGCAGAAGCGGATTAGAATCGAAACTACGACTCGACTTAAAAAGAAAACCACACAATACCTCAATTAATATAGTACTCTCAGCTATCAAGTAGAGTGAACACTGTGTTTGGTCTCGCTGACCATGCAATTCAGTGTTAAAAGCGTATTTATTTACTAAATAGTTGTAAATATAAGGAGTAACGTTGAAAATTGAGAGTAAAAGTCCATGGAACATTAAGCAGCACGTAAAAAGAATCTTTGGTAAACAGATTTTGTTTTTAAAAATAAAAATAATAATAAAATGGTGGCTAGAGGCCGATATACGAAGATAGTCGAGATCTGACGTGACGACAGTAAAATTGAAATTAATACTTAAAAGAATGAGCCTGAGGGCAGTGAAGAATAATAATATCATGAAGAAATTGTAATTGATGTATTCAAATAGAATAATAAGTACCAAAAGAGATATATAAAAGCAACTAGTAACTGTTGAATTGTGAATTTACAAAAAAGTGGTCGATGTTTGCAAGAGTAATTGAACTTATTCATGAGGTAATTTTTTCAACTGTGGTTATAGACCCAGTATGGAAGATATGGATGGTATGTAAAATACTGGAAGAGAAATGATAAATGTAATTATTTTTAATGCTTGAAATATTATGATACCTGAATTGTGAAGGTGAATGGCACACTTACGAATATAAACATGCACCCCACTTATTACTCGACAGCATCATGTTAGTACTCAACGCCGGGAAAGACTTGGTTCTTAGTTACCTACAATGCCTTATCGTCTCGTTAAGTGTTTATGACTTATTTGTGAAATTGTGAGGCTATGCTGACATACCGTTAGAAAAGAAGAAAAGTGCGTAGTGTAATCTTCCAGTATCCTCATAGGAAGAACAACGAGTTCATCGTTCAAAATTCCTGCAATCGAATGGTTGCGTGTCAGTAGAGAAGGGTACATCTGTCACAACTCACACGATGGCCTCGAAAATTTTCTTTTCGACGTAAATACAACCAACGAAATCATAGCTTTGACATAATAAATCAAGTTTCGAGCAATGACTAAA
Source organism: Vandiemenella viatica (assembly GCA_031002005.1). Taxonomy (NCBI): domain Eukaryota; kingdom Metazoa; phylum Arthropoda; class Insecta; order Orthoptera; family Morabidae; genus Vandiemenella; species Vandiemenella viatica. Next base: position 320,698,574 of record JARYHS010008074.1, read on the forward strand.
TTTTCATTAATTACGTTAAATTATTCGAGATTTTATGTTTAAATTGGTATAGGTAAATACAGTTGAAATGTGACAACGGAGAATTTCAGACTTTTCTTTACATAGAATGGTTCTCGAGTACACCACCAAATTATGTTTACTAAGGTAGCGTCTAAAAACTAGACAGCTCGAAGCTGAGTAGAAAGCTATGCTGGGCTACGAGAAGAGGGTTCCGAGCCAAGCTACGTAGCATTACATTCATTTTATATGTTACAGTTAAAATAGGCAACAGCATCTGGATATTTTTTCCTTATTTTAGTTACCCTATACGAAGTGTGACTATAAAGCAACGAGACTATCGCTGTAAAAATTGTCTTGAATTTATAGATACCTAGTTATTATCACCTTTAATATACAGCCCTCCTCTATACCTACAACGTTCCATATAAAGTACTGACTGTCTTCTTTTGTGAGCTCCTTCATGACGCGTGACACTTTTACTAACACAGCTTCAACGGACTGAAATATTGATCCCTTTACTGCAAATTTGACCTTGCCAAACAGATAAAAATCACATGGTGCCAGGTCAGCGAATAAGGTGGATGGTCCAACACTGGGGTGTTGCATTTCACTAGAAACTTCTTCACAGACAATGTAGAATGAACCGGGGCGCTATCTTGATGGAGAACCCATGATTTGTTCTTTTAAAATTTGGATTGCTTTCTTTCTTATTTTTTTTTTACAGAGTTGAGCAAGAATCTCAAAGTTAGGTAGCTGACGGTCAGATCGAATAAGATTACCGACTTTTTAATATGTTCATCGTTTTTTGGCGTGGGATGAAGACCGGGGGTGACACACCTTCAGCTTCTTGGAAATGCTTAAGCCACTTAAAAACGCGTGCCCGTGATAAACATTCACTGCCGCACAACCTATTGTAATAAAAGATAATTTTCAGTAATGTTTCCAAGTCTTACAATTAATTGCTCTATGATCAGTTTTCCGTCAAAAGAAAACAACAGCTTTTTTACGGCCAGACTGATTTGTTTATTGACACGGGAGGAGCTGCATTCGAAAGAGAAGGCTTCTCTACTCAGCAGTCAGTCCTTAGCCTTTGGCGCAGGCGTAAACCTCTGTAGAGGCATCAGTCTCGTTGTCTTATAGCCCCACCTCACACACTGACAGTGGCACACATGCGTGTGACTTGACTCGGGACCGGCGCATTAAGCGACCGAAAACGTTAAATTTATGGTACAGTACATTTACTCAAATTCGTTTTCTGATGTCTCATGGTATTTTCAAAGCCAATGAAAGCTCATACTGTTTTAATTGTTTGAAAAAAAAAAAACTGTTTCATTCGAATTTTCCGCGGGTCTCTACACTGCTCTTTGATAAAACAATTCTAATTTTGTTCTGTCAAGTGAATTACACTGCATCTTCACTTATAGTACTCCCTGCAGTCTTATTTCAAGTTTAAAGTGTCGTGTTAAGTAGCGCTGAACGATAAACATTACAAGGCTTATAGAAAATGTTTTTTCCAGCTAGTTTTTAGTGTGTAAAACTGCATCAGTGAACTAAGCAGGACAGAGAATTACACCCTGGTGATTTAGAAAGAAAGGTGACAGAACTGCAGCAAAAGAAAAGAAAAAAATGCAGCTCTTTTTAGGTTTCTTTTACTTGGCATGTAGACTGTAGTTTGTTTTATGTTATCAGTTAATAAGAAATGATGAATAAGACTAGGTGAATGTTTTCGGTAGCACCTCAAAAGGAATAGGATCCTTGGCTGTACCTGAAGACAAGGTTTTCCAAATAATTGATCGTTTGCATTAGTTGCTAGTGTCACCATTTCATTGAGAATATTTATAATTATGGAAAACTACACAAAGAATATTAGTAGTGTTGATTACATGCGCAATAATTTTAAAGATAGTCTGGTAAGAGAAAACAGCACAACATGTCTTCTGGAATTAATAAGGAAAAAACTACGTTTACACGGGGAGTGGGGTGTCAAGGAAAATCCACATCAGACTACGTATGAGGAGGGGGTGGCTCGAAAGAGGCCAAAGTGGAACCACGTAGTTTATGGACGCTTCCTAAGAATAGATCGCCATCACCTGACGATTGTCTTATATGAAGCGATCGAAACGTTGTACCGAGCGTGGTGGGTGAGTGGTTAACGCTCTGGCCTCGCATTCTGGAGGACACTGGTTCGTATTCCCGTCCTTGTATCCAGATTTGGGTTTTCCATGGTTTCCGCAAATCACTCCAGGCGAATGCCGGGATACTTCCTTCAGAAAGGCCATGGCCGAATTCCTTCCCCAGCTCCCATCCCACCTCTAATGACCTCGAAGTCGACGAGTCGTAAAACCATAAGTAAAAAAAGTTGTAGGTAGAAAGCAAAATTCGGAGATTTAGCCACGAAGATTTGTATGCAAGTAACTGATGGAGCCGTAAAGGGAAAATAAAAAATTAATTTTTGGTTTAAATCTGCCGTGCCGCCGAGTTGCAGCTGTGCAGACCGAGCGAGACTTGTCCGGCATTGTCGCAGATGATAAAGCGGTGCTATAAATCGTGTGCCGCACGTTACTGCCCCGTCGCATCGATCACCGAATTCTATTAGTGGTGGCAGATAGCGCTTTACGCAAACGGCCGCCAGGGTTATCCAACAGGCTGTTTCGCAACCACGGCGCCTGTAAGCTGTTACGACCCATTAAGGGGGCCGTCAAACACACTCCGATATCAGTCAGAGATTTATGCCTGTTTTTCGGTAATTGGTTAAACGGGCAATAAAAGTAATTGGCTGAGCTGTTGGTAGCTCATTTATCTCCTGTACAAGGTCGCGACCCCTTCCGCTGATAACAGAACGTAACAGTTAGCCCTCAACGGTACAACTGTTTCGCTCGGAGTTCTTCCGATCATGAGATGTTCTTCATTTCACGGTTCAGCGTTGCTGTCAAATTGTATTTTAAACAGTAGAGACAGCGCTTGTCACAGATCCAATCATTTTAAGTAGTGGCGGCAAAAAAAGGGGGAGAGTACATACCAGCTACAAGTCACCACGAGCATCGAAAACAAGATACAGCGCTCACTGCACGCTGCGCTGTAGGGGAACCGTCGGCGTTCTTATTTTTCACGACCAAACGTTTTAATCAGATACTGATCTAACCCCAGCAACACAGTTTTTTCTCTTTTAAAATTTTGCCAGTTCGTAATGTGACAAGTATTCGATATACTTTTATCTACTTAAGCATCGCAACACATGTAATTTTCAAGCGTACAACGAGAACAATTAGGCTGTTCCGCTACAGCCATAACTGGAAGAGACATACAAAACGAGTAATCCTAGCAACGCAGATTCAATACACAGACATACAAAGTTATCAAAATTTGGTATATGTACCATTAGGATCATAGCAAGGTAGAATACTAAGGAGTAGCCGATGACATATCTGTCATACGCCATCGCTTAGAGCAGTTTTGCTAAAAAATCGTTAGCTAGTTTCTGCGCGACATGTGAACAGGAACACAAAAAATTAAAAACTTCACGGTTTTGGTTTCTACCATCACTAATGTACTGTACATAGCAATTACACTTTTTGAAATAAATTTCATGTTGAGACACAAGTTTTCCGCATGAATCTTCTTTCCGTGCACAGCTAACTTGAAATACGACACAAAAATTGATGACGCTTTGTATGCAATAAATTCGGTGACGTTACCGAGCGAGGTTATACAAGAGTAGATGCCAGTGATAAATCACGCAACCGAAAAGAAAAACTGATCGTCATCTGTTAGCAAAATAAATGATCATTCAAAAATTTAAGAGCTTTGAGGTAAAATATTTTCAAGGTATAATACTGTTAGATTAAAAAAATAATGATACCATTGTTTTTTTTATTGAATGTAGCGTCACGTCTGGCGCGTGGTCCTAGCACATGCATCTAGTGTTTCTATAATAACTATGCAGCAGTGCCACAACAGCCATCTAGTCAGTCACTAATGTTAAAACACTTACTATGCATAATGATGGTAATATTTATCGATTTAAAGATAAGCAATATCTTCTCTTGCGCTCATTAGAAGCTCATAAAGCTTTGCGTCTTTAGGTGCGTTTATTGTAGCAGTGTTATCGTCAGAAAGAAAGGGCGTGTGGCATTATTGGTCGCTGGTTTGTCAGAGTTTCGATTTGCCGCGCAGGCGCCTCTGTTGTGGTTGCCATCAACCTAACCTGGTATTCCTACCGGGTAAAGAGGACCTACAGTTTAAAGAAGAATCCCAACCACGGAAGCGTTCTGGCGTTGTGCTAGAAGTGAAGGTCGCGTTAACCCAGACAGGGATTCGAACCGAGGACCTTTCGATCTCTCGTCAGACGCTTTGCCCACTGGGCCACCAGACTGTTCAGTGTTATCGATGATGCCTAGTGACTCTGCCAGCTCACTCAATTTGGACTGAAAGCATGCGGCTCGTACCTCCATTTCTTCCCTAAAGCAGTCTAGGAGCTAGTACTCTGCCCTCGTGAACTGGTGATTTTAATTAAATGTTGTGTTCGTTTTGTGTTGTCCTCACCATTGTGCCCCAACATTACGTGAGTGCAGCCTCATATGATATTTAGTTCAATTTAAATTGGAGTTGGCAAAATGGATAAAAACTTCTTCCTCAACGATAGATTGTATATGGACGGTAGGGTTACACTGTGAATCAAACATTAAATTAGATGTTTACAGGCATAATATTCAGTGATGAACTGTTTCTCGATTTACATATGTCACTCTTCATGTCTTCAGTTGATAGATAGGTGGATTGACACTACGGGCACAATCTATTGTTTTTGCCACTGTACAATTTCTCTATTGTCGAAGTATCAGAATATATTCTGATTGAAAGTGTACGCCACAGAGCTTAATGCATTGCACGAGGATCAGAGCAAATGTGATTAATCTATGTAACGCAGGACTATCTACCAAGGATGTACTAAGATCTGATACCATAGGCATAAGTTAATTGCATATAAGACTAACAGGAACGAAGAACCGAAAGCGCAACATAAAACTTGGTATAAAATTCAACAGTAACGAAATACCTTCCTCAGTAATACAGTTTTTAAATGTTTCAAATACCAAGTTATTCCATCCAAAAATTCAAACTAATGAATGCACTTATGAAAAAAACGCATGATCTAAAATTATTATATTAATACTATTCTTTACAAATATATGAAAACAGTCTGAATATTCCCTCTCAGACCTATCTTTTCCTTTGCATTTTTGTCTGATTGCGTAACTTTCATTTAATTTTTTGTACGTTTTTTTCATAAATTAACCAGATGAACATTCCGGTTCTTCCTTTAGACAGTATACGTTGGCAACCATGTTTCTACACATTTTGAGCTTCACTTATCTACGTCATGTTCGTCATACTTCCAAAGCAAAGCGTACCGTATTTCTAATAGCAAATGTGAAACTTAGGAAGCAGGTTTCACCCTCTTATTTTCATTGAATCTTCGGGAAATTATTCACAAAGTAAAGAGACATCCACAGCACAGGAAAAGGCATTTTGGATGCTGAGACGTATAAAACCAACAAATTCATTGAGAGATCCCTTTAGAAAGTTAAATATTCCTGTAATTATTTCTCAGCGCCCGCATGTGTTTGTCCAGTGTGCTTTGTTGCTCTAGTCGGAATCCGAGGAACACTATCTAAATGCAAGGAAAGGAAATAAGTTCCACAAAAGTTATGTTTCATTATCATTATTACGAAGTGTTAATTTCTTGGAAGACGCATATTTAATTAAATCCCAAAGTGTAAAACAACTGTATATAAGAAACATGTATTCAAAGAAAATTTGGAATATTACAGGGCGTCCACCATGAACCTGACACCTTTCATTTGGCTGCCAAAAGTCAACGAATGGAAGTAAGTTGGTAACATGCATTTCAATATGTACAGAAAGTATGGTAGTTCTGTTGACTATTTTTGAAAACCCGCGCAAGGGGTTGTAGGTGACGCTGAAAATGACGTCACTGCAAGAGCGAGCACAAGTTTTTTTTTTTTTTATTTTATTTATTGACACTTGGCCTGTTGGCCATACAGTCAATATACATTCTATTTATACATATACACTGATTCGCTCACATTTACCCAATCATATATACAAATCACTGTTTATATTATAAGATCAAACACACTTTACGGATGGTATACAGCAGAAATAATAATTTACATAACATTAAGAAAGTACACATCAACAATGAGGACATAAAATTATAAAGATGGTTAGATGGAGAGTTAAAGATTAAACATTTTCACAGTAAATTTTGATAATACATGATTTTTATAGTTTATTAGGTTAAAATGTAATAAAACCATTACCGTCTAGTGTTCCATGAACGGTAACTATTTGCAATATTGAAGAGTGGGGTGGGATCTCCCGTTTATATCTCTATATTGTTTCTTGTAATAAAATGCACCATCTTTTGGTATATAGAAATATTTCCTAAGGCAAGAAGATGGCTGACATTGACTGGATATCTTATACCCCAATGTTTCAAGTCTTCCCAAAAGGTGTCCGTTTCTTCCTTGTATTTATTACATCCAAAGAATATATGGTTTGTGTCGGCCTCGGACTGCCCATCACATTGACAAAAAGGGGAGTTCACTAGCTTTATTTTGTATAGATGGCTTCCGAATCTCCCGTGGTTGAATTTTAGTCTCGATATTGTGGTGACTGCTTTTTTTGTGGCGTATTTCTTTTGGAACCACTGTGTCCTTGGTATCGACGGATGTATCTGCCTATAATGTGCTCCTTTGTGTTGGTTAGTGGATTTCCACATATCATTCCAGGTCTCCATACATTTTTGGCGAAATAGTGGGATTAGATCACTTCCTATTAGAAGTTCAACTGGGTTTCCTGTTTGTGCGGCTATTTTTGCAAGAGCATCCACTCTTTCATTGCCATGTAGTCCGACATGCGCCTTGACCCAGATAAAGGAGATCTTCATACCTTGTTTCTTTATGTCGGTCATCAACTCCATTATGTTATACAAAAGTGGAGTCCTCCCTCTATCTTTGATTCCATCATCCAGTTTTTGCAATGCCGATTTACAGTCTGTAAGAACAACTGTATTCTGAATGCGCATCTCTAGCGCATATTCCAGCGCTTTAAGTATTGCAAACAGTTCGGCTGTGAAAGAGGATGTTTCCTCACGCAGCTTAAACAACCTTTCCACTATGTTAGTGCTGTCAAAAAAGGCACTCCCAACCATGTTGCCAGTCTTTGACCCATCTGTATATATATATACCACTCGACCCATACCACTTAGGTAGTCATTTAGAAGATTATTGTTGCTAAGGGCGTTCTCTGAATATCTCAGATTTTCTACGATCTCGTTCCGGATCATATGGGTTTCGTAGTCAACTTCGTAACATGGTAATCTTGGGAGAGAGAACACTTGTGTCTGATATTCATTAAGCTCAGCGATGGCCGCAACTAGGGGTGGGCTGTTCCTGTGGGTCCAGTAAGCAGAGGTTGATGTTACTGCCCACAGGGCGCGTATTTTTATTGTAAGCGGGTTTCCGGTTTTCTGGAACTGTTTTATTATAAACTTTTTACTGAGATATTGGCGCCTCAGTGCGAGTGGCATTTCATTGGTTTCGGCTAGCAGTGCATTGGTTGGCGTCGACAGGAATGCCCCTAAGCAGAGTCGAAGAGCTCGGTACTGACATTTATCCAGGCGGTTCAGAAGTTGATCGGACGCGGATCCGTAAAGTACACAGCCATAATCTAGGTGAGGTCGCACCATGGCTTTGTAGAGAGCTATTGAGATTTTGGGATCAGCCCCCCACCAAGCACCGTTAGTGGCTCGGAGTATGTTTATTGCTTTATCACATTTCCCAACTGTTTCACATATCTGACGCGTCCATCTTAGCTTGTTGTCTAAGTATAATCCCAAATATTTGATACACTTTAGGAGTGGCAATGTATATGGTCCGAGTCTTATGTTTTCAGCTGCCAGTACCTTATGCCGGGTGAAGGTTATTACTGCGGATTTTTCTGGTGATATTTGGAGTCCGTTTTCCTTTAGCCAAGTCTTGAGTTTAGTTAGCGTTTGGCTAAGATAGAAATAGGTGTCCTGAAGGTTCCTGGATGTTTTGTAAATGCAAAGGTCGTCCGCATATTGTATAAACCAGGTATCTGGTGACAGTGTTATGCCAATGTCACTACAGTATATTATGAACAGGAGTGGTGCCAGGATAGACCCTTGCGGGAGCCCAAAACTTGTACGCCGAGGACCAATTTTGCCAGTTGGTGTCATAATTATCAGAACTCTATTTTGCAGAATGTTCCAAAGATTTAATATAAATGTTTCAGGCAGTTTCATTAGGAGGAGTTTTTGTACTAGAATTTCTGGAACAACATTATCATATGCTCCAGTCAAGTCTGTAAACACACACGTTGTGTACTTGTTAGCTGTCAAGCTCTCTTGTAACTCAGTAACTAGGTGTGCCAGAGCGTCAAGCGTACCCAAGCCTCTGCGAAAACCGTACTGAAAATGGGGGAGTTTTATATAGTGTTCCACGTGCCACTCTATTCTGAGCCTAATCATACGCTCCAGGGTTTTATACATACAAGACATGAGAGAAATCGGCCTGTATGATGCCGGGTCGCATGGGTCCTTGCCTGGTTTGAGGATAGGGACTATTCTTACAGTTTTCATAGATTCGATGTCAATGCGTCGTAACCAAACGTCGTTCATTACTTTTAGGATTGCTAGCTTGCCTTTTCTTGGTAGATATTTGAGCATGGCGTAATGGATGTTGTCTGGCCCAGGCGATGTGTTCTTACTATTACTGACAGACGTTTCGAACTCTTCCAGATTAAATGGCTGTAGCATCTGTTCATTGGATGTATTTTCCTGTAGGCAGATCTTGTTTGTTACTGACGGTGGTGTCATCTTCTCCAATATCTTCTCTAACACCTCTTGCGTTGCGGTATGAGTTGAGCAGTTACTCGATGAATTACGGAATTTTCTTATCTCGTTCCACACAGTGATCGGGGAAGGTGTTACGGTTTAAGTTTTCGCAAAAGGCTATCCACTTTTGCCGCTTTTTCCTTTTCAAGAAGCGTTTTACTCTGGCCTGAATTTTACTTAAAAGAATAAAGTTTTCCTCCGTTGCGTGTTGTCGATAGATTTTTAGGGCTTGTTTTCGTTCTTGAACTGCCGCGGTACATTCTGAGTCCCACCATACTGCAGATCTTCTTCGCTTTAATTTCACTGGGTGGTTTTCGGGAATCGTCGTAAGAGCCGCTTGTTCTATTCCGTTTAATATTTTCTCATAGTCGCGCTGCGTATCCCCGGTTTCTTTGAAATTTGAGAATATATTGCTTGCTGCTTTTCTGTAGGCGCTCCAATCGGCACGCTTAATGTTCCATCTATACGTGGGTTTTCTTCCTTTGTATTCTATGTGATGTCGTTGATAAGAGAAAAAAATGGGAAGGTGGTCTGACCCACTGGTGTCTTTTATGGTTGTCCAGACGGCTGTATGGGAGAGGTGGGTCGACGCCAGAATTACATCTACAGCTGATCTCCGTTCTCCTGGTTTTGATATCCTTGTGTACGAGCCGTCGTTAAGGACCACTAGTTCCTCTTCTTCTGCTACCTCCATTATCAGTCTTCCGACAGCGTCCGTTCTTTCACTCCCCCAAACCAGATTATGACCGTTTACATCGCCCATTAAAATTACAGGTCGGGGGATTTGTTTCACATAGGAGCTAATAACCTGCTTGCTTACAATCGTATTTGGAGAACGATAAATTACTAGTATGGTCGATTCAATACCGTTAACGCGCGTTCTTATTGCGCATCCTTCTACACCATTTATTACATTCCTTAGTTTCAGGCTGCGGAATGGTATGTTTCTTCTAATTAGTATAGCCACTCCACCGTAACCGTCTGCTCTGTCGTATCGCTCGGTATTATAGCCAGGGATGTTGAATTGTTCCTTAGGTTTAAGCCACGTTTCTGCAATTCCGGCAACACATACATCGTACGATTTTAATAGATGGTGCAAACTTTCTTTGTTGGAACGGACAGAACGTGCGTTCCAGAATAAAAGATTCTTCACTTCCCTATTCCCCGCCATTGTTGCTTAGTTCTTCCTCTGTACCGTGCAGGTTGCTTGTGGATTCTATAATCCTACTAATATTATCCCTTATTGCGTCGATTGGGAGTGTCCCTCCTCCAGATTGTATCTGCTGTAGCAGCGTGGTAATGAAATTAAGCATTATTTCTATTAGGCGATGCCTGTCTGATGTGGCTGGAGGATCCTCCATGTTATTGACGGTGCTGGTTAAATTACTCTGTAAGGGCACCGTTGGTCTTTGGCTAGGAATGTGATATTGCTGGTAATCTTTCCAGTTATTTGTATTGTTATGTGTCGTGATCTGTTGAGGTCGGACGACTTTTGAATTAATTCCCGGAGGTACCATGTTGTCTCGTCTAAGTGGGACTGGGTTTGTCCCATGCAGTGGCTTGGACTGATTATTCTGCGGGGTTGTCCTCATAGGGAACAGCGACATGTTCTGTTGTCTAGACAGTACCGGAGATTGGGAGACAATCTGTGGAGGGGTTGCTGCCACCCTTGTGTGTGGCCTGTTATCAAATGAGGCTAGCTGGTAGGTTGGTTGTTGGTAGTTGTTGACAGGAAAAGAGTGCATGACCGGCAGAGGCGGAAATTCAGTTGGACTATTGTACTGCAAGTTGATGTTGGTTGCAGCTTGAGCGTAGGGTCTATTCTCATGTATAGCTGTGGCCTCGCTATAGCTGACATTATTCAACGCCATATATTGCTTAATGGCTCTCGTCTTCTGATATACGGGACACAGTCGATCTGTGGCTAAGTGTTGGCCAGAGCACAGAGCACACTTAGGTTGGGACGTTTTAGGACATGACTCAATGCTATGATCGGATGCACAAAAACCACAGCGCGTTTGGCTTCGGCACTGATTGCTCCCATGACCGAAACGCAAGCATTTGTAACACTGGGTAACTGATGGGATATAAACCTCAACATTACAGCGAACCCCGTGGATGTAGACAAATTTAGGCAGCAGCTGAGATTTAAATGTTAATACACATACGGGAAGTGGTGTAAGTTCCTGTTTACCTTGTTTTACAACTTTTTTATTGAACCGTCGGATACCTACTACTTGGGCCTCACATTCTATCACTGAGAGTATTTCTATGTCACTCAGGGAGATGTCCACGTTCCTAATTACACCCTGTTTGTGTACCATGAACTTTGGGATGTAAGCCACCATATTGTTTCTAGCGAAGACTTCCGATGTTACGAGGCTATTTGCCGCCGCACTACTGTTTGTTTCAATTTTTATTCTATTACGACCAGAACTCGTGATGTTCAAAAGATGATTTGATCTTAGGATACCTTGCTCACGTAGTAGCTTTCCTATAACCATTGGATGTAACCGGCCTATGTTCTTCTCCTTCCCCTCTACAAAAACTATAAATGGGCCGTAATCGCTTGCGTCGTACCTGTAGCTTGATGTATTCTGCTGCGCGTCCTGTAGACTGCTGCCGGAAATGGAGGGTGCAGTTGCCGCTTGTGTTGCTGTTGTTGCTGGTACTACTGGTGCTATTGGAGTTGCTGACGTTGTTGGTGTCGTGTTGACAGTAGACATCGGCTGCTGGGCTGCTGAATGTATCGCTGAGAGCCGTGCGACTTTCTCTGCTGCATGGGTTGATTTTCTTACATCTTCTTCTGTTGGTACCTGGCGTTTAGCAGGCTTGTTACTTATGCTTTGGCTACCGAGCATGGGATCGTCTGGTACCACACTGAACTGATAATTCACAGACTCGATTGGAATGGCTTCGTCAGTTTGTTGGTTGCTGACTGTGTTCAACGCGGCTGCAATTACCGACCCGGTTGGCGTGCCACTATGATTTTCAAATTCTGATGTGTGGTCCTGAAGGCCACAAGTTCCACCTTCACCGTACATCCCACCGAACATTGTGGGTGACGGTCACACGGACTAGTATGTTAGATGAGCACGATTACCAATCGATTGTTTTCACCTAGAACACAGTAGATTGTATTTCTTGGTAAACTATTACGTCTACCACACACACACTACTTGTTTACCGCGACCGATTAGCTAGCTTCGGTTATAACTTCACCAGGAAACGTAAACTACCAGGAAGTTGTTGCTCCGAGAGCTCGCTGCAGACTGCGAGCACAAGTTATTTGGTGGTACGTGGAAACAAATTCAGTGATTCATGTGCAACGCAACTTTCGCCGCGTGTTCAAGAAGGAGCCACCATCACGGAACACCATTAAGAAATGGAAACAGCGCTTTGTGACAACGGGAAGTCGGAAGAAATTGCATGGTGGTGGTAATGAGCGCGTATCAGAGGAGCATGTAGCAGCAGTGAGGCAGGCGTTTGAACAAAGGCCACCCAAGTCCATCCGACAAGTAGTACGCGAACTGCAGATGCCTCTCATTGTACATAAGGTACTGCATCACTCTCTCCGGTTTCATGGATACAAATTTCAGTTGCTTCATGAACTGAAAACAGATGGCGGTGATATGAGGCAGGCATTTGCTATCGACATGTTACATCACATCGATGAAGACAGAACATTTGGAACATTGCTTTCTCTGATGAGGCCACATTTCATTTAACGGGCAAAGTCAACACACACAATGCACGTATTTGGAGATCACAAAACCCACACTGCATTGTAGAACACATTCGTGACAGCCCGAAATTAAATGTGTGGTGCGGATTGATGCACAATTTGATCATCGGCCCCTTTTTCTTTGTAGAAAAAACAATTACCGGCAGTGCGTACCTCGAAATTTTGGAACAATTTGTCGTGCCTCAGTTAATGTATTTGCAGCCTTTCAACAGTACGGCACCCTCCGCATTGGAGCCTGATCGTTCGAGAATTTCTCGACACCCAATTTCCCAGTCGCTGGATTGGGCGTGGTGGCCCTACGAGTTGGCCCCCTCTATCACCGGGTATTACCCCTCTAGACTTCTTCTTGTGGATATATGAGAAGGGCAAAGTGTATACAGGCCGCAAAATTCGTGATCTTCAAGAGCTTCGCGGCCGCACACGAGATGCTGTCACTTCCGTTACACCCGAGATGCTATAGAAAACTTGGCAGAAACTTGAATTCAGGCTAGATGTTCTTCGTGCAACGAGAGTACCTCGTGTAGAGGTGTACTGATTTTTTAAAATAAAACTTGGTGAGTTACTCCTGACCTTGCATGCATTATTTTCTTTTTACTCTAAACAGTATGAAATATACAGCAATTTCAAATGTGTCAGGTTCATGGTGGACACCCTGTATTTTATTTGCCACCCTTTTGACTTGATACAATAATTTGTTTGTTACACTAATGTGAGGTAACAGGAACATTTATAAAATTCAATTGTAAAGGTTTAGGTTTGAATTGTGCTTGTGATATTTTTCAGCTTAATTATAAAATACCACATGCATTGTGTTCTGTATATGGAGTATTTTATGTTCTAGAGATCAGTCCTAGTTAGCGATGTATGGCAAAAGAATAGAACGTAAAATAAATAGAAACAACAGGACGATACTAAAAGAGCATTCTTTTAATCATACGGAACGAGGGAGTTTCATTCCCGTATTCAAAAAGGTTTCAGCTAACCAGCGCTACATTTGGAGCGGTTTGTGCTCTTGTGTTGGGAGGAAGAACCCATGACGTAGCACACACTCCGCAGAATAGGATTTTGCGCGCTGTCGCATGGCAGCGGCGTTGGCGAGTTCTCGCGTTACAAGGTGTCCCTCGACACTTGCGCGGCGTGTGATCAGGCGCTAATGCCGTCTCCGACCGCAAATGAAGTAACACCCGGCGCAGCGCTCACGCGACGGAGTATTAGAGGCGCCATTACGCGGACTGCGCTCGGCAGTAATGGCCTCGTGCGGACGTGTGTACCATACACTTTCTCTGCTCTCTGATGCGACGCAAACGCGAATTTCTCAGCCATTAACACACTTCACAGAAGCTTTCACATAAATGCGCTCGCAGAAAATTTAAGCCATACGTACACCGTGTCTTTAGAACCATTTGTTCGTTTCAAATTGGTAAATAAGAGTAGCGATGTTGAACAGTACAAAATCACAAATCGTGTTACCAACTATTGAACACAAAGTAATCAGCTAGAAACCAAAAAATACATGTCATTACCAGTGTCAATTGTTATAATTTTCGCGCAATTCGCAAGTACATGTACAGTTTACGCCATATCAGCATTAAATAAAACATTTGTGCATAGTTTACACGGAATCATGTATCACATCAGCGATACTAATTTTACGCTTTCTTCCTGTTCTTCATCCCACAGCATATACGGACTACTGAGAGCGACATGCTCAGAAACCTCTCATACAAAAGACTGTGTATCATCTTTACGGGGTAAAATTAGGCGGGTACAAGAAAGGGGGAAAATGTATGTGTACGGAAATCGCCACCGTGTCGTGCGCTCCATCGCAATTAATCAAATTAAATTAAAGTGTTTCGTTGACTTTGTAAATACGCCTCAGCCCTTCTGTGGTTGTGCATTATATCCGCAGGTTTAAATCACAAATATTGTTAAACAACTTTTTTGACTTGTATACCTCCCGTGCTTGTCATTAATATTTCCTCTTTAAAAAAATATTAAAACTAAACGTTACACTCGACTGCGAAATGTGACTGAAAAGTTAAATAAAAGTTTTCAACATCAGTGATTTTAATCAGTGAAAGTAGTTGTGATAAATAAATATTCCGTCCAATATGTTACGACAGGAATACCTACAACTATAACAATATGAGGTCACGCTTGACACACGTTGCAGACCGGTACTCGCTTCAAATAATGTGTTCCCCATATTTTAGAATTTAATTAGACAGTATTATTTATATCTATGAATTAGAAAATATTATATTGTAATTGTATTGATATTTGTGATTGAGTACCCGCCTGTTATACCTTAAAGCAATGAGAATAGTGAGCACACGATCTAATAGCTGCAGTCATGCCTGGTGTAACGTAGTTGATGGAATATTTATTTACCACAGATTTCAGCAATTAAAACCACTGATAGATACTAAACAGCTTGTTTTTAACTTTACAGGTACCTTTGGCAGTCGGATTTTTTGTTTAAATTTTTTTTTAATTTTATTCCTTTTAGCTTATTGTAAAAGATGTCTATTTTAAGATGTGTAGTATACATACTTTTATCTACGCCACAGAATTCTCAAACGTATTATCTCTCCTAACATTTGTCATGTAATACATTTATTAATTTTCATAGATTCAAGTCGGTTAATAGCTTAGCCGCTAACAGGTCTAACTCGGCTTAAAGCCAAATACGCTTGTATTGCAGATAACTGCCCGATCGACAATTGTACCACACAGTTTATGAATTTCGAGTTCCTCACAAAAGAATACGGGTAAAATTCTGTTGTCTACCTAACCTTGGCTGGACAGAACATATACGAACGACGAAACTTGGCCTATTTTCTTTAATGGTTGAATAATCAAACTCTACATAAATAGCCTGTGGCAACACTCCTGATTACTGTTGATCTTTCCTTCGTATTCCACCTATTGTCCCGTGAATTATGATTACATTCGTCTTGATAACAGATCCATCGTAAGTGTACCTAAGCGTGCCAATAGTCATGGAATTCATCCTGATACAAGTTTGTTCCTATTTTTTCCAGGCGAAGTGCAGCAACTCGATGTGTCAAAGAATCAACAAGTCGTCGAAAGACCCCTGAATAAATATTCCTCCTCCTCTAAAGTCGTCCGTAATTGTGAAAGCGTTGTCGGTGCAGGAAGTTGTGCGTGAAGTGGCTTTTCATAACGTGCCCTATAAATTAAATTCTACTCATGTCTGGTAATCTAAGTGGCCAAATCATTCGCTGGAATTGTCCAGGATGTTCCTCAAACCAAACGTCACTGAAGACCCGGAGACATTGGACATGTCCATTGTTGTTTGGGAACCTGAAGGCCATAAATGGCTGCAAATTGTCTCCACGTAGCTGAGTAAAAGCACTTCCAGTCAGTAGCCCAGCAGAGGTCCCAATGCATGCCTTGTAAGGGGGCGTCCATAAATTACGTGAGGTGAAATAGGTGGGGGGTCCGGCGAAACCTCACCCAATCTCATCAAGCGGGAGGGGGAGGGGGCAACGGAAATCTCACGTGAGGTTTTGGAAATTTTTGTTGGACTGTAGAGCTAAAAAAAAAGGCCTACAAATGACGCGAAAGGTCGCTTTTAGGGGGAGGGGGTATTTCGTCAAAAGGTGGGGGTGTAACCTGGTTTGGAAGGGTGAGACCTAAAAAAAGGTCTTAAAAAGTTGCGAGGGCGATTTCTAGGAGGAGGGTCTCACGGACCAGATCTCACCAGAGGGGAGGGGGAGGGGGGTCCGGAAATCCGGAAAAACACCTCACGTAATTTATCGATGCCCCCTAAACACAGCCCACACCATATGGAACCACCACCGGCTTGCACAGTGCCTTCCTAGAGCGGTGAGTGCCTCTCTCTATTCATACCATCATCTCTTACCAACTGGGACTGTGACTCATCTGACCACGCTACTTTTTTCCAGTCATCCAGGGTCCAGAATCCCAGGAGAGGCGCTGCAGCCGATGGCGTTTTATTAGCAGAGACACTCACGTCGGTCGTCTGCTACGTCCCACATTGAGTGATGCTTTACTTTGGTACAGTGTTGCCTGTTTTTCAACATTGACACCTCGACTCATATGTCGCTGGTCTTGGTCATTAAGTGGACTAAGTCGGTCACTGCTTTGTCCATGGCGTGAGGTAATTATGTAATCATGGCACACCCTGATACTGTGGGTAGAGGAATGTTGAATTCATGGACAATTTTAGAAATTGAATACACTGCATCTAGTGCCAACTACCATTCCGCGTTCAGAATCTGTTAATTCATATCACATCAGAAAACCTACAGTTCAAAGCTCCGAAACTACAGCTCCTTCTCGTTATTTCCGTCTTTCTATCCTATGACCTTCGGATCGTCGCAAATATATTTGTGGACACTGACTACAGATTTAGTTTCTAATTAGACACACGCAGCATTTACCTGATTTATGCTCGGCGGTGTTTCCCTATTCCGCAGAGATTTTGGAAACGAAAGAGTCCACTGTTTGGTTGTAGTAAGCGTCTCCGTTAATGGCTATCTCCCACTGTCCACTGTTCTCATGCGTGGAGATTGCTCAATGTTTGCACAAAAATATTATATTTCGGTTGCCACATATTTTATGGGAGTCTGCGAAATGCACTGACGCAATGCACTGAGATTCCCAAATTTCATTACTATTTTAGTTCCTTTATCACAAGCAATAAAATCTTTCGACCCTCTGGAATGTGAATGGAACCAGTAATATCCGTTTCAAAGTCTCACTATCGCCACGACAACATTTGTCTGACTGGTTATCATTCCTTTTCTTTCAGTTAAGAAGAAATGTTCAACACCTGAATCCAATGCAGCATAATATCCATCCCGTACTTCGGTCGGGATCTATTTCAACATTAATCCACTCCGGCTCTTCTGTATTGAAATATATTCGCCTAACGCAGCTAAGACATTGTATCGGTTCAGCAAGAAGGGGCTCAAGTCCATATTTGTGTAGTTCCGAGTTAAAGGTTGATTTTAGGTTTTCGAAGGTGTTTACTTCGATTGGTGTAGGAAAGTATGTTCTGTAGAAGGTATCATAATTCGTCTTTGTGTGCAAGAAGAGGCCTAAGTTCAGGACGTATGTCCCTTCTTGCATGAATACTAGTACGCGAGCTTCCTCTCTCTCCATTGAAACAATGTGAAGAATGTAAACTGAAAAATTTTCAGAGCTTAGTCTGTTTTACGACTTTTTTTTAACCTCTTCAAGAAAAAATGTAATCTAAGGTTTGGGCAGCAACAATTAGACAGTTGTTATGAGCGCAAGACGTTAGAAACAAAAATTAAAAACTGCCATATTAGTCAGCAGCAAAAATAAATACCAAAACTGAGTTAATGATTCGCTAGCGCAGAGCCAAAAACTGTTATAACAGACTGAAATTTTTAATAGAAAAACCTGTTCGCACCCAAGATGAAACCGTTGCTGCCCTATGTTTTCATCTCATGCAGAATTTTACGATACCTAAGATACCAGTTTCAGACATTGTTTCACCGATAGCAAAATGTGAACGTGTTTAGCATCCACGGTATAAAAATAAAATTGCTAAACTCTGCACATATAGTGAGAGGAAAGGAAATAAAAGATTAAACGAGATTTGTTTTTTTTTCTTTTGGACTACATTATGAAGGGAACTTCAGCAGCTCTGAAAATTTTGCACCTGTTCAGCGATAACTGTGAAGGGCACAATAAAACTTAAACCTTGTTCAAGATTCTGTTTGCTCTGGTCGAAATATAATGACTTGTGGAATACTACCTGATTAGAGGGCTCATGTTCTTGCTCTGTGATTTCAGCCAGATAAAAAGTAAGTTAAAAAAATTTGGCTGGGTATCTTCCATGAAATAGCTAACCAACATAATCCTGCATAGCTCTAAATCCCTAGACAAATTTCTAGTAAGAGCAGTAAAAGCTGGAGACATACTGGACAACAAAGGATGGTGGCCTCAATATTTCAAGAGAAATCCTGTTTCTCTTGAAACTAGAGAGAGTAACACGAAAAAGGAAGATAATATGTACTTTGGAATATCCAGTTTCGATCACTTCAGATGCGATTCAGTATCCCCTGGAACTGTCAAAGCTTACATTTTCATGGACGGATTTGTGAACAATTCTTTTTTTTTTTCTGTGGAAGGAAACACAGAAATTAGAAGTTCCGATTCAGAAGATATGTATATACCCTCTGGGAAAAATTCTTATGAAGGGAGCTAATATTGAGGACTTGAGAAAACTACAACCATACATCTTACTTATCAACTGGACCACTAAAGACACAGAGGAACAGGACGAAGATGACCAACTAAATATTTATTTGTACTTACAACAATATTTTCTCGATTATATACATTTTTCAGCATAATTTTGTTTTGTTAGTATACCAGCCACAAGAGATCATGCAAAAGTCCATCGTCGTTTTTGATTAAAAATTAAAACCAGCATTACTCAAAGTTCAAATGCAATACACTTTTAAATACCCCTTGCCCTAATGAACATTCTGTCGTTGTTTGTTTGAAAAATTCTTAGTACATACGGTAGCATACAGTTTTTTTCGTTTTTCTCAAAATGCATCCAGATAGACTTAAGTCCCTTGTTGTATGAACGAATGCGGTACAGTCGAAGGAAAGGTATTCCATGAGTGTTCGTAAGGTAGAACAGGCCATTGCCGTAGCGGTGTAACAGTGCACCAATGACCTCGGATTTCTTCGCAGTAATGTTCGCTGCATTGATAAAAGAAACGTCGAAATATCTGATGATCATTTCCACTTATTGAACATTATCTCTATGTGTTCTCCTAGCCCATAATTCACTTTGAAATGCCACTATGATCTTAAGTATACTTTTATCAAACTTTTCAATAGTCATGTTTAAATTTATTTATAAGAACATTTGAATGCAAAGAATTGTTTAGAATCAGATATTTGGGATGTTCTTTTAACATCTACTGAATAAGATTTTTACCTACCAGAATTTACAGTTGTTCAGGTATAAAGCTACGGATTTGTAGCGCCACCTCTGCCCGACACTTACTCTTGTTGACCATAGCAAACGCCAAGAGGAACTACTTTTATGACTGATTTAAAGAGCGAAATCACTCGTAATATTATTTCAGACAGGCGTCACTGTTGAATTACACTGATTTGTGCTTATTTTACTGGTGCATCTGTTAAAAACAGTTTATTTGAATAAGGAAGTCGTCTGACGGAAGAAAACATGAAACAACATTGAGAACAATAGTCTGTTTTTGATATAGAGGTTTTGTGACATACCCTGTCGGTCACTTGGGAAATTACACCATCAAAAGCTGCATGGCTAAAATTTGATTTCCTTCAAGATCAAGACTTAGGCCTCATAGATGCAAACGTTTTTATAATCTTTGTTCCGGACACGGTTTGAATGTTGCCTCATTTGTTCGCGTCACTTGGCACAGTACAATAATGACTCCTGCATCTTATTTATTCTTTTACACTTTTCTTTACAGGTCGTACTTGTCTGAAGTAAGCGCAACGAAACAATTCTTTTGAATAGACGCAGCTGATTAAGAAATAGTAATGCCCTTCACTTTGTGATAGCTATAATTATGAAAGTTCTGCGAGAGCAGAAACTACGCTAATCTTTGCTTAGGATTCTGGTTGAATGCTGGAGTGATTGTGTAATGAAGCGGCATACACTTACAGAAAGCCGAGAGAGAAAAGAAATAATAACAGGTATCTTCCGTTTCTCTTAGTAATTTCCCACGCCTTGCTGAATAGCCTTGGCGCTACGCCGCTAACACGCTTCCAGTAGCCATCGATTTCTTTGCTGCGTAATCTCTTAGACAACTAACCGCTGATCGTGGAAACCTCGTTATAGCTCCCTCCCAACTGACGTAAATTTCCTTTGGAGTAGCGAAGCAGGTTGTAAGAAAGCTCGCTACAGGAGTTAAAACGATGAATGCATCCATGACATTTCCTCCCGTCGTTAAGCCAGCACTCCTGTCTTGTGCTTTACGAGTGTGTATTCGTGGGGGCGGCTTTACTGCAGCTGTAAACTGCGCCTCACCGCTAGAAAACGAACAAGTGATTTTAGTGTCTCCAGATCACACTTATTTAATCTCAATGGCTGGGAGACCATTGTCGTACTCTTCCAAATTTTATAGCTTCATTATCCGAAGAATCCGTAGTATACTGAGAGTAGCAGACAAACAAGAAAAAGAACATTGCTCAGTGGCTTTGTCGACATCAGGCAATATCGACGTAAAGGAATAGACTTAACAAACCGTATTGCCCCTTATCATCTAAACTTGTAAAGTCAGAGTCTGTTCTGTTAGTGGAAGAGTGTGATAATACTATAAACGAAGTCGATATGACTTCCGTAACACAGCACATTAAAAATTTCGTGAAATGTCATTGGCTAACATAGTTTCCCATTATAGGGAATTCCATTTGAGCTGTGGCTTATCAAAAAAAAAAGTCTTTCAGCTTAACGTGCATTCTTAACAACACAGCACTTATAACACAAAGAATCCTTCAGAGATTGTGGTCATCTTAACAACACAGCACTTATAACACAAAGAATCCTTCAGAGATTGTGGTCATTCACCTAAGTGATATACTCGCGGTTCACTTTACCACAGACGTCACCGTTATTATAGGAGAGGGAGACACACAAAAAAGACAAAGACGCCCTCATGAAATTTGAAGAGCAACTCAGCAGATGGGCAAGGCACGTAATTCCGAAAAGTGCTAGCCAAAATATAAGCTTGTACATTGCCTAATTTTGAATGCAATATTGATATTATGAATGATGTTGTCTTAAAAAAATCTATGCAACTATCTCCTACCACTTTCATCTGCAGCTCTATTAGAAAATGATGTGAAACAATAATTCGTACAGATGGGCGTAGGTGGTTGCCCTGGGGGATGTTTACTCTACTGCCCTCCATGTTAGCGTCTGGGAAGTTGAACTGGGATACAATTTTTGAAGTGGATATATTTTTAAGGTTTTATGAAGGAAACGGTACCTTATTTTTGTCGCTCCGCTGTTTGTCCGTCTGTCGCTTCGTAAACGAAATAAGTTTCAGTCTTTAAATATGCGAATGACATATGTTTCGTTGGTCCCAAGTCGAATAGCGTATTTGAAAATTTGTGGGTCGCAAAGAAATAAAGTGATAAAAAAAAAAAAATCTACTACAGGATGGGAGGCACCGAAGTAGAGAAGTAAGATATTTCTTTTTCACTGAAAAATAAAGACAAGAGTGACCGTCAATATGGTACCGAGCGTGGTGGGTGAGCGGTAACGAACTGGGAGTAGGCTGGTTCGATTCCAGTCCGGGCATCCATATTTGTGTTTTCCATGGTTTTTCAACGGCGAGCGTCGGCATGCTTCCTTCAAATGTCATGGCGGAATTCCTTCCCGTTACTTGCCCCCATTCTTTTTCGGCTCTAATGACCTCGACTTCGATGGGACATAAAGCGATAAGCAAAAAAAAAAGACCATTTTTGTTAAGAGATCTATCTCCTATCCCGTTTTTAAGCGAAAAATACTAATACTAATAACACTTATACGTAATAAACTTCTTCTGAAAGTGTTCCTAATTCAGAGCGCATTGCTGCAATGCACGTTTAGTACATTTGATTGGAACTGCACGGTATGATTAGCAGTGTGAGCGGCAACATGGAGCGGTGTTGAGGAGTTGCGGAGTCAACGCATTATATTTCTCTACATTTTTCAACCCGAGGACCAGTAAATTGTCAAAAATAATCCTACGATCCACTGATGTATATTGCCCTAATTTTTTTTCTCTCTTTTTAGATTATTAGAACCTTACCAACTGTTATTGGCAATAAGGCCTTCGTGGCCTCACAACATCACCGCTCTCTGTAAACGTAATTAATGTAGTAATTGTCCGGTAACAACTCAGTAATTTCCTCATAACCTGGAAAAACGACATTTATGCCGGTCGTTGAAATATTCGTGACTTTTAGAAAGTATGGCTTATAGCTTATCCTCGCTTATAGTCTTACACATAAAGTGTACGATACACAATTTTCGTGGACAGTTTTAAGTAATTTATGTTATACTTTAATATCTTTAATTCAGTTACATTAGCCCCGGGGATGTTTAGTCCTCCCCCCCCCCCCTTTTCCATGGTAGCTTCTGGGCAGATGAACTGTGATGGTTTGACTTCCCCTGTGTGGCAGTGTTCGTATCTGTTCTTGCAGTGTGGACGACTGATTCTGTGTTTATTCAGTGTAGAGTGTTGTATGAAATAAGAGATGGAAGAAGGTTAACGTCAGCATTCTATGGAGGAGACACTATCAACAGTGTCGTATGTTCTCACTTCATACGCCCTGCGGGGAGGTTTGAGTTGAATCCGGGACTTTGGGGCACAGTCTGGTGATTAGGAACTGCGCACCATCACTTCTACTACCTTGCCTGTCAACTCCGGGTGATGAAAATAGGACTCAAACTAGGTAACCCCGCATCGTCAGCGACCAACTGAACCAACTGCGTAGGCCTAACCTCAACATGCATCGAGTTAATGCATTACTCATTGGTGTATGTAGTTGAAGAATAAAATAAACATAAGTCAACACAATATTGACCTTTCCCATAAAAAAGACGAGTCAAAAACATCATGCAGATGTAAAGAGCATCGATCCAGAGAAACCCACTAAACATTAAATGTGTGAGTGAAGTGATGTCGGCAACGCAAGAAATAATCATGGCTGTGGTCCAGCGTGTTTATCATAGCGCGTGAAATTCCGCTGCTGTGAGTCAAATCCGTATCACAGCATCACGCACTAGAGTAAATCCGTATCACGAGCATCACGCGCTGTAGTAAATCCGTATCACCAACATCACGCGCTAGAGTAAATCCGTATCACAGCATCACGCACTAGAGTAAATCCGTATCACAGCATCACGCACTAGAGTACATCCGTAACACGAGCATCACGCGCTGGAGTAAATCCGTATCACCAACATCACGCTCTAGAGTAAATCCGTATCACAGCATCACGCACTAGAGTAAATCCGTATCACCAGCATCACGCACTAGAGTAAATCCGTATCACAACATCACGCACTAGAGTAAATCCGTATCACCAGCATCACGCGCTGGAGTAAATCCGTATCACAGCAACACGTGCTGGAGTAAACTCGTATCGCAGTATCACGCGCTAGAGTAAATCCGTATCACAGCATCACGTGCTGGAGTAAATCCGTATCATAGTATCACGCGCTAGAGTAAATCCGTATCATCAGCATCACGCGCTGGAGTAAATCCATATCACAGCATCACGCGCTACAGTAAATCGTATCTGCTATCCCAACGACTACCGCCAAAACAATGTACACACGTCATCAACCACACTATCGACGGTTATTGCGTACACCAATCTACAAATGTATGAGTAGGAATTCAAACATTTATTTTACAAATGTTTGCTTATCATTTGGTATGAGTCCAACACATTTCCGATAACCGGCTACGCACACATAAGTCATAGTTCACTCTAGTAAATATTTTTCAAGACTTAATGATTTCGTCATTTAAACACGTAAACATGCAAAACCCGTTCAGCTTAAAACAATACATAGTAGCTGAGTGTGAGATAAAACATATGTAGATATGCAGATGTTTTCATAACAATAGATAAGTCAACATGCGCGAAAAAAAAATTGCATTCAGTTGACGGCCGTTATTTTACATTTTCTCGGCGTTTTTTAGCCGAACAAATGGAATTAACATCATCTTCTCCACTAATTAAAAAATATATTTCAGAGCTTTACTGACCATTGTATGCCATGCAGACCAACGTATTGAAAAATTTTCTTTGCTTAAAATCTTTTCTGATTAATTCATGAAACTTTGATATCTAATTAATACTTGTGAACACGGATAAGAAGAAAAAATGGAATGTTGACTTTTTCAATAACAGCCCTCGCATCCCCCCGATATAGTTGACTAGCTGCTCTACCCAGCGTTTTTTGGGGGCTGGAGTTCTAATGAAGGGTTTTTGTAAACCAAATTTTGACAGTATTTTTCTGATTGCTTTAAAGTACCATCATTTGTGTGTAGCCACATCAACTTTAAAACAATTTTTAAATTTCAAATTCAAATATCTCTGCCACTCATTTACCAAAAAGAACCGGTCCAACGTCAAGAAAACTGTATTTGCTATCTTTAAATTACTATCCATTTTGGTCTATTTCTCTACGGTTTTGTGATATTTATAATAATAATAATTTTAAAAAACTGAACATGTGTAAAATTTTCCTTGTTGGAGGTGATGGGGGAGAGGGTATTGGTTTTATTTTTACCAAATGTAGACAGTATTTTTTCCCCCTTGTTTTAAGACATACGTGAGCAAAAATTCATAGATATCGGATAAAAACTAAGGATTTGCATAAAGAACATAGGCCTATATATGACCAAAGTATCTGGCCTCCGCTAAAGACGTAAACTTCGTAGCGAGAGCAGTAATCTATTTCACAGTTTCCCGAAAACACTCCCGGTGAATGACGGGATGGTTTTTTTAAAAAGGTCATGGCCGAATTCCTTCCAGATTCTTGCACCCAGTCCTATCCCGCTTCTAATGTCATCAATGTAGACGCGACTTAAACTCCCGAATACTCAGAAGATGATGGATTAAAGTTGCGATATAGCGCTGTAACTGGTTGAAAACGTTATCTAAGAACTGCTAGTTTATAGACGAATCAGAAACAAATGGGACGTCCAAACAAAACTGTTCCGATTGACGAACTTGTTTTTCAAGGTGGAAATATAACGTGGAACGTATTTATCATTAACAACGGGATTTTGGGGGCATTTGCAGAAACAAAGAAGCCTTCCTATACTCTGTTCCAGAGCACATGGCCGACACGCATTTGGGTTTCATTAGTGAGCATATTTTACCCCGAACAACAATTATAGCTGACATGTGGAAATCATATTCTGGTATTAAAACATTGCTGTCATTCACTATACACATTCTACAGTGAAAATTTGTGGATCCCGTAACAGGCGCGCATACTCAAAACTGGTGGAGACTAATACACGGCAGATTTCTGTAGTTGGTGAATTCCTGGTGGGACGTGACTGCTCTGTTCAGTTTCTCACGTTTGATCGTTGCCGGTTGTGTTGGTTATTGGCTGACTGACTGTGGGTGCGCCGTCCATAATGGAGACGTTTTGTTGGCGGCAGCAAACCGGTTGTGTGGAACGAAGAAGAGAGAAGGCCACGAGCGGGGTGAGAGCTACCGCACTGCAGGCGGGGTAACACCAAACACGCAGAACCCTACACCATGAGGCTACCTCATCCCACTCCTGGATAGAACAGAAAATTGCGATGCTTAGTGATGTACAGTCGGGGACACAATTCGCGAGACCCCTCGCCTTTCGATTATGCTTCGTTCTACACAGGAATACCGCATGGGACAGCATAACTGGTAGGTGGTACACTAAATTCATGATAAAATAGACCTCTCATACTCAGCACTTTACCCAAGACTAAAAAAAAGAGCCCGCGCAGCAAGAAACTCGCAGACGCTCAGAGGCAAAGTTTGGAGTTCTACAATTAAAAATAACCACGAATATCATCATTTAGGTCATAATAATTATTGAAATAACCAAATCGATTGATTATAGATGAATGATAACATTTTTTCGTAATTTTGATAACCATTGCGTATTTTCTTTTTCCCCCACGAATAAACAGTTGACAATTCGCTAGCAAACTCAATTATATGAAGAATACCGAAAAGAATCACTAAATTACGCACGGGAAACCAATATGAGAGAGTTAATGGACTTAATTACACTTTCTAGAGCTGCAGCGTTATAGAACAAATACACACAAAGGTTGAGGGTAATCAGATAGAATATTTACGAAAGAACTCTAATGGTAAACTAAGTCCAGAAATATAAATAAACTATTTCGAGAAATTTAAATGGTTCGGAATATTAACACCTTAATTTTGTTTCAACCGTATCATATTTAGAAGGTAAGCTTAACTTGATCGCAGTAGCGACAGTTTTAGTGGTAATAATAATAATTAAGAACAGTAAATAAATAAATAAATCCGTCTGCAATATGAATTAGCGGTTCCATATTTTAAATCTGGAAGATGGAAGTAGGAAAACTTTCATATCTCTCTTTGTTTCTAACTAACACTGATACTCCTATAAAATTTTCTGTCAAGCATTACTTCCTGACTTCCAAGTCCGATGGGTTATAGGTAACACTGTTGCCTGACATTCGGGAGGAAGCGAATTCAAACCGCGTCGGGCATCAAATTTCAGTATTCCATGGTTTTCGTAAATCTCTCCAGCTGAACTCCAGAAAAGTTCCTTCAAAAAGCCATGGCTGAATTTTTAACCGATCCTAGTTTCCAATACTATCAGGATTCATATCACATTGGCGTCAAAGAAATGAAGAAGACAAAAAAAAAAAAAGAACGTGGTGGGTATGTGGTAACACTCTAAACCCGCTTTCGGGAGGTCGTGGGTTCGAATCCCCATCTGGCCATCCAGGTAAGTGTTTTAGATGGTTTCCCCAAATCACTCCATGCGAATGCCAGGATGGTTCCATTCAAAAGGCCATCGCCGAATTCCTCCCCATTACTTGTCCCAGTCCTTTCCTGCCTCTAATGACATCGATGAGATGTAGAGCTAGAAGCAAAAAATAATTTCTCAAATAAAATTAATTACATCTCTGTGGTGTGTTTTGGACCTTTTCCTTGTTGGATTTATCTTATTCAACGGCCGAAAATGGTAGTGAATGGACTAGAGTGAAATTTCCGAATGTGGAGAGTCTCTAGTTCGGTGTTGTCTTAGGGCTGGTCGGCGTCGAAATCATTATAGACGATAAAGGACTAGGGGCATGTTTTGGGAAGGAATTCAGCTATGGCCATTTCACGGAATCATCCCGGCACTCACGAAGTGATTTCGATTAATCATGCAATATCGAAATACAGATGGATGCACGAAGTTTTGAACCCCTGTCGTTCCGAATGGGATGGCTTTGGCGTTACCGGGACTGTGGGTCACTGGTGCGATTCCGATCAGGGACATGGGTGTTAAAGTAGATATTGTTGTATGTCTTGTGCCATCTTTCAGTTGTATGAGCAAAAAGCATTTGGAAATACATCAGTACACAGCATAATCACATAAGATGGCTTAGTTGGATAAATGGATATCGGGAGGAATACCATCAAAAATTTAAAGACATTTTATTCAAACAAAAGACAATTGGTCGCTTTCCAAAATATTTCACAAGTCCACCTCATCTGACAAAAAAAAATTCTTTGTTTGGTGCCAACTAGTAACATGGCTGCATTCTAAAAAGGTATTAGGATTAAAAAAAATTGGAAACTAGGTGAACTGTAGTGAAGCTCTTTAGTAATTTCAGTTGAGTGTATGGGATTTAATCTCTTTAACACTATGCGTGGTCATTTTGTAAGAAGAAATTCTTCCTGCTGGCTCAAGCAAATTACAGTTCAGACGCAAGGAGGATGTAAACGATCTGACAAACGTTTCGAGGAAGTGTTTATTTACCAGTGGCTCTGAGGAAGTGAGGAACACTTGTTCAGTAGAGTTCGCTCTAACAAGGTTTGTGAATATGACCATCCTGTACTCGAAATATGCCCCTTTTCGATTTAAGAGCACCTAAAAATACAGTGACAGCCATTTTCCGAAAGTAACAGAAACAACTTCATATAACTTATTATTAAAACTACTTGATCGTAGTTAGAGGACCGATGAAAATGTTGAAAAATAACATTGAACTAATATGTATTGGTCATGAAAAATTTCAAAATTACTTTTCGAGGATTTTGATTTCAGTATACTCCCGTTGCATCTTGTAACGTTCTACTTGCACTGTTTGATTACAAAATTAATAATCAATATTCCGCAATAATGGCGATTAAAAAAAAAAAATAAAAAATAAAAAAAAAAAAACTGGAAGTTCACGTTATTGAAAATTGACCTGCCTCCATCTGCTGATCGAAATATTTTATGCCCTTTCCACTTAGTCTGCTCCAGTTTATATTTTTCAGACTATTGTGTCAGTCTTTACGGAGGTAATGTGTCCAACTATTGTGAAGTCAACACAAGACGAACTCTACACTCATGCTAAAGCAACCAAATGCGAGGACGGACTCGAATCGGTGACCTTTACAATGCGATGACAGTGTTCTAGCCCTACACTGCTAGCGCCAGCTTAAGTATCTTGGTTGGGACTCTAGCGAAGGAATTTATGAATGTGTCTGCGGTTGTGGTTTGCTAACACGGAAGACAATTCCGTAGACCCACAGAACAAGGATATCATCAGACATTTCATCTACGCGATTTTCCTTATCCTCGTTCAACTATCTTGCTTATATTTCTACCTGAGGCTCTTGTCTCACACAGTTCACAGACGAATGAATTATACGCGAGTATAACCGTATATCCTCGAGGAACCAGGGCTTTCTAAACTTTTTTTAAATTTGTTTCCAGCTTGACTTCTCGACTTAAGGACAGGAATTTACGGGGAGCAAGGAATGGGCTTTTTGATGAACCTACATGTACCAACGTTCGCCTGGAGTGATTTTGATAAACAGTAGAAAATCCAAATCTGGATGGCTGGGAGGGGATTTGAACCCGCATACTCTCGAATACGAAGCCAGAACATTATCGCTAGTCCACAACCCTCAGTTTTTTTTAATTTAACGTAACATTTAGATATATGTATAGGAACAATAATCACAGACTGACTCGGCCATGAATCTTTTTTAATATATCTATCTTTGCAGCCTAGTAGTAGGCGCTTAAATATTTGATGAACTAAATATTTCAGATCTTAATCACATCGTTTCTCATGAACCCGGAATCAACCACAATGCATCCACTTTTACAACCACATATGTAACCTTTCAATTAGATTTTCGCAGAAAACATCATTTTCCTTTTACAAATGCAGCATATTCCAGTTTGAAAAGCAATCATCCTTTTCTTTCAGAATGCAGGCATAAGAATGTTAAAAGCTACACTGCATATGGAATTAGCCAACGTCACTAACTGTAAGAAGAGTGACAGCGGTCTTTTTCCAAGTCCATTCTTGCTTGTAGAAAATGCCATGGTGGTTCCCATAGTGAGAAGGATTTTTGCGACGCCTTAAATTCCCGCCGAATATCAGATTTCGTTTTTCTATGTTTTCTCAAAATATTTTAAGTTTAATGCCAGGGTGGTTCTTCTAAAAAACATTTGTCAATTTTCTTCCTGTTGTTTGTCCATAATTCTTTTCCATATTTAGTTACCTTCATAACAACTAAGCGTTTAGCCTTATGTATTACAAATGGCTAATATATAAATAAGATGAATATACGTGTAGTTTTCAGACGAGAAATTATATTTCCAAAATACTATCAGTCTGTACCAACATAGCTGAAAAATAAAATTCTAAAAATAGAATATACTCAAACGATGTTATTTCAAATACCGCGGCCCATTTCATTCTTTCTGCTATGAAAATCTGAAATGATTTTAGATGTAGTAATTTATCAATTAACCAGTCCGTATTTCCTCTACGTAACCGTCTACTGACAGTTAAATATTCCTTTTTGGGGGAATATTTATAGCCCGTCCAGAAAGCTTTGAGAGGGAGAGGGGAGGCAAACTAGATGTGGAAAAGGAGAAAGAGATATATACCGGAATGAGATCACAGAATATTGCGACATCGGTGTTGCATCACTATCTGGAAGAAGCAAAATAATATGTTAAAAGTTCCAGTAATTTATGGAATTCATAAAATATTGATTTTAGAAAGCCGTAGACTTTCTTATAATTTATACCATTTAAGCCCAAGCATTTTCTACTGAATTAATGTCAACGTTTTTGATTGGCTAATCAGTTCCCTGCATCTTTGGCTGCTCGACCAACCATCTAAAATAGGCGGGCCAGGTGGATTTTTTTTTTATCCTAATACCTTTTTAGAATGCAGCCATGTTACTAGTTGGCACCAAACAATATTTTTTGTGTGTGTCAGATGAGGTGGACTTGTGAAATATTTTGGAAAGCGACCAATTGTCTTTTGTTTGAATAAAAATGTCTTTAAATTTTTGATGGTATTCCTCCCGATATCCATTTATCCAGCTAAGCCATCTTATGTGATTATGCTGTGTACTGATGTATTTCCAAATGCTTTTTGCTCATACAACTGAAAGATGACACAAGACATACAACAATATCTACTTTAACACCCATGTCCCTGATCGGAATCGCACCAGTGACCCACAGTCCCGGTAACGCCAAAGCCATCCCATTCGGAACGACAGGGGTTCAAAACTTCGTGCATCCATCTGTATTTCGATATTGCATGATTAATCGAAATCACTTCGTGAGTGCCGGGATGATTCCGTGAAATGGCCATAGCTGAATTCCTTCCCAAAACATGCCCTAGTCCTTTATCGTCTATAATGATTTCGACGCCGACCAGTCCTAAGACAACACCGAACTAGAGACTCTCCACATTCGGAATTTCACTCTAGTCCATTCACTACCATTTCGGCCGTTGAATAAGATAAATCCAACAAGGAAAAGGTCCAAAACACACCACAGAGATGTAATTAATTTTATTTGAGAAATTATTTTTTGCTTCTAGCTCTACATCTCATCGATGTCATTAGAGGCAGGAAAGGACTTGGGCAAGTAATGGAGAGGAATTCGGCGATGGCCTTTTGATGGAACCATCCTGGCATTCGCATGGAGTGAATTGGGGAAACCATCTAAAACACTTACCTGGATGGCCAGATGGGGATTCGAACCCACGACCTCCCGAAAGCGGGTTTAGAGTGTTACCACATACCCACCACGTTCTTTTTTTTGTCTTCTTCATTTCTTTGACGCCAATGTGATATGAATCCTGATAGTATTGGAAACTAGGATCGGTTAAAAATTCAGCCATGTCTTTTTGAAGGAACTTTTCTTGAGTTCAGCTGGAGAGATTTACGAAAACCATGGAATACTGAAATTTGATGCCCGACGCGGTTTGAATTCGCTTCCTCCCGAATGTCAGGCAACAGTGTTACCTATAACCCATCGGACTTGGAAGTCAGGAAGTAATGCTTGACAGAAAATTTTATAGGAGTATCAGTGTTAGTTAGAAACAAAGAGAGATATGAAAGTTTTCCTACTTCCATCTTCCAGATTTAAAATGTGGAACCGCTAATTCATATTGCAGACGGATTTATTTATTTATTTACTGTTCTTAATTATTATTATTACCACTAAAACTGTCGCTACTGCGATCAAGTTAAGCTTACCTTCTAAATATGATACGGTTGAAACAAAATTAAGGTGTTAATATTCCGAACCATTTAAATTTTTCGAAATAGTTTATTTATATTTCTGGACTTAGTTTACCATTAGAGTTCTTTCGTAAATATTCTAACTGATTACCCTCAACCTTTGTGTGTATTTGTTCTATAACGCTGCAGTGTAATTAAGTCCATTAACTCTCTCTTATTGGTTTCCCGTGCGTAATTTAGTGATTCTTTTCGGTATTCTTCATATAATTGAGTTTGCTAGCGAATTGTCAACTGTTTATTAGTGGGGGAAAAAGAAAATACGCAATGGTTATCAAAATTACGAAACAAAATGTTATCATTCATCTATAATCAATCGATTTGGTTATTTAAATAATTATTATGACCTAAATGATGATATTCATGGTTATTTTAATGTAGAACTCCAAACTTTGCTTCTGAGCGTCTGCGAGTTTCTTGCTGCGCGGGCTCTTTTTTTTGTCTTTGGTAAAGTGCTGAGAATGAGAGGTCTATTTTATCATGAATTTAGTGTACCACCTACCAGTTATGCTGTCCCATGCGGTATTCCTGTGTAGAACGAAGCATAATCGAAAGGCGAGGGGTCTCGCGAATTGTGTCCCCGACTGTACAAGGTGCATTCAAGTTCTAAGGCCTCCGATTTTTTTTGTCCAGACTGGAAAGAAATAGAAACATGCGCATTGTTTTAAAATGAGTGTGCACTTATTGTTAATATGTGACAGAGATGGCAGCACTGTACGACAGATGGAACTCTAGCGGCAGCGTCGAGAATGAGAACTGTTTTAGATACTTAAAATGGCAACATTTTCCTTACTTGAACAGCGAGCAATCATTCGTTTTCTGAATTTGCATGGTGTGACACCAACTGAAATTCATCGACGGTTGAAGGAGACATGTGGTGATCGAGTTATGGATGTGTCGAAAGTGCGTTCATGGCTGTGACAGTTTAATGAAGACAGAACATCGTGTGACAACAAACGTACTTGCCTGCTCGTGTTTGGACGCCGTTCTGCAGTCAACTGTGGCAAGCTGCAGTTATTCCTTTATCCCAGTGATTGATTTATCTTGCTATTAAGCGCCTACTGTTTCTTTATATTTATTTATAAAACCCCTTCTTAATATGCGTGGACACAAAATTTTATTGCTAGAATTGGAAATTAAAAAAAAAACGGAAGATAAGTAAAAGGTGTTCCAAAAAGCACGGAATCGGGATAAGGGGGCATCCACAAATTACGTGAGGTGTTTTTCCAGATTTCCGGGCCCCTCTCCCCTTTCCGGTGAGACTTCGTGAGATCTGGTCCGACCCCCCTCCCCCTTCTGGTGAGATCAGGTCTATGAGACCTCTCCCCCTTAGAATTCACCCACGCAACTTTTGGAGAAATACCCCCCTCAAATCGACTTTCGCGTCATTTCTAGAACTTTTTTTTTATTTTAGCTCTACAGTCCAACGACAATTTCAAAAACCTCACATGAGATTTCCGTTGACCCCCCTCCCCCTTGGTGAGATTTCGCCGGAATCCCCCCCCCCTATTTCACCTCACGTAATTTATGGACGCCCTCTAAGATGACGGAGAAGCCAGCACCATACCATTCTACCATTGATCCTGTCTCAGCAAGAGAACCAATTGCAATGTGGTTAAAAATAGCAACAAACTAATGGGGGCGGGGGGGGGGAGAGATTAATTACCCCAGTTCCTCCGGCAGTTTTCTTTGTTTATGGTTTAAAATTTTGTCACTTTCAGGGGACATCCTATGTCAGTACCGTTTACTATACAACGTTTTAAGTTTTGCTGTCCTTTGCTAAGATATATATAGCTTTTGAGGGTTGGAAACCGTTAAGTTAGCTACACAGGAGTATAATCACAAAATAATAACGTGGTGTCGCGGAAATCCACATCTATGCTATATAACTTGTGTCTGTACATGAACAGATCATACACACACTGAATGCGGGAAAGAAAAGCCTGAGTGATGAATATTACATTACACAGACCTACACACGTTATCCGTCTGTCTGTAACCATTCGGTTAGTTTATAAAATTTGATGACAAAATATGTTATTTATCCCGAAAGGAAGTGTCCTATGTCCTTCCTAATGACACAGAGTATTTTCTTGTAAAATTTCATATACATCGGTTCAGCCGTTTAGTAGTGAAAACGTAACAAAAATATTAAGAGACAGAGTTACTTTTGCATTCTAATATACGTATATCCGTACCAAGGCAAAGTACATTTTGTAATCATTATAACGACAGCTGATGAACAGAACTAAGCGCCTACTGTCTGCTGACCGTTGCAGTAATTATTTTTCACGGTCAGCCTAAGTGTAACCATGTGCAATCACACATCGCTAGACAAGGAAGACACATTTGACAAGTGACGGTCAGTATTGACTGCTTTTTTTTTTTTTTTATCAAAATTATTCACACACCATGTCGGTCGTCGAATGTAGCATGCTACTACCAGCGTAAAATAGTATAACGATAGTTTGCAATCCGGGAGTAGGCACAAACCTCTGTGGGGTACGTGTCAAACTGATACACCTTAGGGCTTCGCCAGTTGATCATAGGGGGTTCGCGACATTTTTTACGTTATAGTGGCTGACTGGCTGTCTCAAAAGTGCAACATGAACAATGGTGAATTGAGAATCAACATGCTCCTAAAGTCGACTCAACCTGCTGAAAAAATAAGTCCATCAGTGACATACATTAATAACGTGTGACTGTATTACATTTGTAAAAACAAAATCCTTATTTAAAAAAAAAAAAAAAACTGTTTTTTGAGGGGGTTCGTCGTTGCCTGGGAAATTTTATAGATGTATGCGTAGGTGAGAAAACCTGCAATAGCGGAAGAAATAAAGAGGCAGTGTAACTTCAGGTAATGTATTTCATCATCTGAAAATCCACAATTTTCTTCGGTCAAATACCAAGCATAGGCCCTATCAGTTTTTCACTCCATAATAACATTTAAATGTAAGTGAAACAGGCAACGAAGGATTCGCGTGAAATAAAACCTTTTGCAACTGTACGGAGTCTACAGCACTTGCCTCAGCCTACAAGGAATCGCTCCATTCGCGCGACAAAAACAAACCAGTTTGAACTTCTAGCGACAACAAGCGATTCGCGCGACCAATTCGCTTTTACTGTAACCATCTGCCTTTGTTTGTATGGGTTTGTTTATTTGGGCGAATTCGCACGAAGGATGGTTCGCGCGAATTTGCTGCAGTGTAACCGTAGCCTTATGCATCAGGAAGAGTTTTCTAACCTCTCTTGGTAACAGCCCTTGTACCACGGGTAGTTATCAGCAGTATCTCACCCCAGAAAATCCAGGCACATACAGGACGTCTCGGAACATTAGATCCGATCCCACTTGTAACCAAATAAATAAAGCACTCCTCTACGAACTGAAGGAAGTAATGGAAACGTTCAACAAAAATTCGTCACTGGTGTAATGAAGGGCAAAGATACGTAGTACCCAGAGGAGCAGATTTTGAGCAGAAGAGGAGTATTTGGGAAGATCTCAAAGAAAAGAGAATTGGCACACCGCATCTTCGGCCCTACACTACACAGACCACGAATACTCCTTCCAGCTGGTGAAACCAGATTGTATTAGCCAGCGACAGCTTCATCAAGTTGTAATGATTTTTTTCATCAGTTTTACTAATCTGTCTTCAGTGTCTGTAGAGATTCATGAAGCTTTTACAGTGTTTTATTATTTCAAGTTACCTCTCTGGAATCTCTGTCTGCAAGAGAGTGTGTAAAGAGAACAAGACAGAATTGAAAGGCAATAAGTAAAATGCAGTATTGTTAAATGTGGCGAGAATGTGTGCGGAAGAAGCAGTGCAGAGTTTAGATAGTGTGTCGCCTCGTCGTGGAATGTGACTCACAGACTGTCGGGAATCCAGGAGACCAGAGTGGCGGGATCACCAAACAACACAACAAGACGTTTACTACCCCACACGCTCCCACACAAAGCACTCCAGCTGTATCTCTGACCCACTTCTGAGTGTTTCCACGGATATTTCTCTGCTCCGCTGTATCTTCCGGATGTCTACTGTCTTATAAAAATATGACAAACAGCGTCAAGTACACAGTCCAGCGGCAGGTATACAGTCCAGGATGTTAGATGCACCATGCACGTGTATGCTGCGAACTATTCTCCCCAGAATTATATTCATTTCTTGTCGTACAGCAATCAATAAACTGAAAGTCATAAGTTATATTTTGCAGTTCATTTATACTCGAGTACTCTTGTTTGTAGGTTATCTCTTTCGTGACCCAAACGCAAGTATTATGTTTCCAGAAAGAGATTTGTAGTCTTGTAATAAAGGACATTTTTTATTATAATGCAATACACCTCTTAAAATTTTTCGCTCCATTTTACTTTTAACAGAGATAATGGAAATACCAAAAATTTTACGCGAATCAAATAATTTTCATGGCTTCATTAAGGTTAAAAATATTAAAGTTACGAATATTCTTTAAGATATGCCAAAATAATTAGAACCTGAACTGAAATAATTAGTTCCATGTGAATGTAAACGGTAGGAACTGAATATTCTATACAGTTTCATGGCTTTCCAGCAACATGGAGAGTTCTGCAGTAGCAGATAAGTTATCCGTCTTCAGGCACAGTTTGAAGAAAGCACCTTTTCCGCTGTCGCAGTTTTCAGATTTCGGCAAAGATTGTGGCACTGTGCATGGTCTGATTCTGTGCCAAAAACATGTTTCAACCAATGGAAGTAGTTGATGAGATGCTCTCAGACTTATCGCCGCTTGCATATTGTCATACGCCCCTTCGGACGCTTCTTCATCAGACACAAAGTGAATAAATCCCTGAGAGACATTTGTTTGTGGCGGGAGCAGCAGCCAGTTACTCCTAGTTGCAATGAACACATACCCTGAAAAATGTTAAGCTGATAAAAGCTACTCTTAACGCCACTAAGTACTATACAGATTTCAAACTAGCACTTCGCGAAGAAGCAGATTACCATAGTAAAAACTGACACCGCGACGTGTGCTCTCCGCTGATAAGAGGACGTAGATTACTAATGTACAACTGTCGTTAATGTCAGACATTTGAATGCTAAAATGGCCATTTAAAAATAAATAAAAAAACCTTTTTGTTGACTATTTTTGATTCTGAAGCACGGAGGAAGGCGAAGACATTCTGACGTAATAACATTTCAATTCCGCCACTGTAGACACTCGAAGGCAGTACAACTTGGCTAACAACATTCAGCTGACATGTGTTCACATCAAGAATCATTGTCTACTCTCTTCCTTCACAACATCAGAACCAATAAGTGCCACATATTTTATACAGAACTCGTCGCCAGATAACATACATTAACGCTTGATTATCACATGCCCACAAGGTTGACGGAGCAATGGGTATATAATCAACTGCGGGGAAAGCAGGACCTCTTGGACGATTGTAGGATGTAAACTGTTATGTCTGTTCCAAACTGCGGTAACAATTTTTTTTAAAAAAGAGACTACTATAACCGAGATTAGTTCTCATATTTTGGTTTCAAAATGACACTACTTATAATCTGAATTTTTCGATAAGTGATATTACCAAGTCTCCTTTCTTACAAGGATATGGCATTCAGGGGCAGAATCTGGTTGGGATCCCAATATTAAGTGTTTCAGATAATGTATTTTACAAGCAAAGATACTTGAAGCGTATTAGAGAACTTCCATAATAAGATTCGTAGCACAATTAAAAATCACATCAGAATAAATATAATGCTAAACCACACTGTCCAGCTGCTTATGTTGAGAGAATGTAGATGGATTGAATCACCTAAGTCCGCCCACTTTGGCTCAGGTTGTTACGGCACTGTGTGTTGGTGCACGGCACCTTTGCTCTGGTGCTGGAAGAAATTTCCCTATTTGCGATTTACCGAACAGGACAGGAGAGGCGGTCGTGCACAATTTCTAACCAACCCAGGTATACCAACCTCATGGGTAAAACCCAAAATCTCTCCTCAGTACGTTAGATTGATGGAGATTTGTCTATTGGATGAGAACGTTAAACTTAGTGAAATAGTATTCTAACTGTTCAATCTATTTGTTTAGGAAATTGGGTACATCTTTCTCATAATTTTTATTCGTACAGCTAGGAAGTAGATTTCAGCCGTAGCAGGATAGAGTCACAGAACGAGGATGTAGTTGCAGAGCTGGTTCAGGATTTCAACTATTCGCAAGCTACATAGCTTAGCGGAAAGTTCCATGCGTAGCTGGCATATACTCCCATCGCCACTATACTCAAGCCAACAGCAAAAACGTAGGCTAGTGACCACAAGGGCTTTCTTGACTATAATTGGTTTCTCAAGGAATGGCGATTTCTGAGCGTTGCCGCTTAAGGGGACATCCATTAATTACGTGAGGTGAAATAGGGGGGGGAGGGGGTCCGGCGAAATCTCACCAGATCTCACCAGGGGGGAGGGGGGGGGTCTACGGAAATCTCACGTGAGATTTAGCGAAAAATTTGGGGACAGTAGAGCCAAAAAAAAAGGTCTACAATTTGCGCCAAAGTCGATTTTAGGAGGTTATTTCGTCAAAAAAGTTAGGGTGAGACCTAAAAAAAAAGGTCTACAAAAGTTGCCAGGGCGATTTCTAGGGGGGGTTCTCACGGACCAGATCTCACCAGAGAGGGGGGGGGGGGTCCGGCCAGATCTCACGAAATCTCACCAGGGGGGAGGGGGGGGGGTCCAGAAATCCGGAAAAACACCTCACGTAATTTGTGGATGCCTCCTAATATCGCCGCAGTATCTGCGAAACCTCTACCCGCCATATTGGGTTCCCTCAAACTAGCACAGAGATGTAGCGCGACAGAACGTCTTGACTATTTACCAGAGGGTAGGGCAGTATAATTCAGTCAGCTAGCTTAATTTTAAATGTTCGTGTACTGTACTGTCTATTCACTATGTTCACTTATTGAATATATTACGCGTTGGATTGTTTTCCGGATGTTAAAAATGGGAGTAAGCATGTCACATGCTGAAAGAATTGTGTGTTGGAAGGTTTCTATTCTGTCCAAGTGCTGATACAAATCATGTCTTCTCAATGTACCAACCGAATGTTTATTAGACGATACGTTGGCTAGGTTCTTTTGCAATAAATCTAATTATCTGTGTTTTAAGCCGGATACCACTCAGGTTAAGAGCCCACGTCAGCCTTATCAAAGCATTCCGTTATAAGCTTATTTCCAGTTTTAGAAGGTAGTTGTATTTTTTTTCTAGGAATATGATCCATGTAACCTCTTTATAAAATACGCACATACGGGAGTTATTTCTCTTGTATCAGTCATATTTTGGCCATCCGTTGGCCATCGCCCATTAATGCTTGAATATTTTCTACTCGTCAGAGAAGTGACTTACTAATAAGATCAATAGCTTTTCTTCATGTGTAACAGTCAATTCAATATGTACATTACTTCGTTTCTATACTGGAAATGGTTGCTTAAAAGTATAGGTTATCACCAGCAGAATGCATTTTTAATCATAATCACCACGAAAGATCCTTGCAGCATGCTTGGAAGGGAAGACATCTGGTTTCAGCCTCAACTACACAACTCTACACCTACATCAATCACATACAGAGAGATGTAGCGAGTCTCCCAATCTTTATAACAAGTGCACATAGAGAACGAAGATGTAGTTCAAAATTGGCAAAGAAAAATGGAATTCCACCAGATTTTAACCAACTTACAGTTTTCCTACGGTATGTAATAACAAAAGCAAATGGAAATTTGATTCGGCACTGATGTAAACCAGAGATATAAAATGAAAGTACGAGTACTAGAAAGTTCTAGTTGAAGTATCGCATATGATGGTTTCGGGAGCTTATTGTTTTCCAACCACATGTAGTATCCTAGATATGACGGATGTTCCTTGCGAAAGCGAAAAAATTCGTTTGGCGACTGCGTCCACATGTTGTTCAATTACAACAAACAAACAATGTGATGTTAAAAGGGTTGTTTGCACCTAAACGCCCCTTCCCAGACTGCCGCTCCTCTTTATCACCAGCAGGCATTATCCGAGTCGTTTCATCTAATCAGCCAGCACAGCATGTAAAGACTCGCTGACAGTAAACCCCCCTCCAGTTATACCGCCTGCCCGCGGTACGCTTCTCCGATCTTTCTTCCTTAAGAGTTCACATTTACATAATCTGTTCGTTCTTAAAACCTACTTATTCTCTCCGGTTGGGAAATCAAAATAAAAGCCATAAGAATAGTGCTCTGAAGTTTGTTTTCTCTTTTATCCTTCTCTGAAAGTGTTTATTATGATAAATAAGGATTTCTGTGTAAAGTGATTTAGGGTGCAAACCATTATTAAAGCCACGTACAACAGCGTGGAGTGAAATTTATCTGTTTCAAAGCTTCGTGCTTGTGTAAATATTTTTTTAACTGTTAATATGTTTATGCATCGTTTATTTCTATGTTTATTCCTGACTTGAGTATTACAAAAGTATACTTAGTGACAAATCAATCAACATATGGAGGTACCATATTTTTTAATAAAATTCTTAGCGTAATATATCGACCATTCCCACCTTGATGTCGAATTTCCAAAGAATTCTGACGAGTTTGTGAATTAGTGCTACAGCCGACCTGTTAACGGTTTCACAAACCCGTATGGTAATTGAAAACTGCGTGAGCTGGAGTATCCGTAGCACTTAATGTTGAGATTAATGCTTTTCCCTACTTATGGAACTTTGTCAAACGCTAGAGCGGAAGGGATTTGCTTGCACGGTGTAATAATCCCTTTCCTGTCTCTTCTGATAAAAGGCAGAGGCAATACGGTGATGGCATTTCCCTGTCGTCGACCATCACGGTGATGGTCTCTGGTGGATTTCCGAAAATTGCTCGTTGGTGTATTTTGGATAAATCGAGCAGGTGACTCCCTCAGAGGAAGGGCAGCGCATAGAGTACGGCAGATGTTCGATATATCGAGAAACCGGCAGTTGTAAGACACAGCCTCGCTTCGAGCCACAGCCCACACAAATAAAAACTACTGAGATAAGGTTGTTAAGAAATACATAGTTGGAATGTAACATCTTTAAGAACGACAACTGCTGAGTGGCCTGGTGGATCTGTGGTTAAGTAATTTGACTGATGACCGAAAAAACCCGGTTCGAATCCTTGACTCGGCGGGAATTTTCGTAAGATCTCAAACCGATTTTTTTGTTTTTTTGTTTTTTGTTTTTTTTTGTTTTGCGTATGGCTTTACGCCTCGTCGGCGTCGAGTTCATTACAGGCGGGATGCGACTGGGGGCTATGAACGGGAAGGAGTTCCGCCATGGCCTTTTGAAGGAAGCATCCCGGAATTCGCCGAGAGTGATTTGGGGAAAACATGGAAAACCCAAATCTGGTCGCCTGGACCGGGATTCGAACCTGCGTCCTCCCGAATGCGAGGCCAGAAGGTTAATCTTTCAACCACCACGTTCGGTAAACCGATCTTCATTTCTGACACAGCTTGCTATGTAATGTGAAGTACGCCAGAACGCTTCCGTGGCTCGGATTCCACGATAAACTGCAGGTCCTCTCTAGAGCTAACAACAACCAAACAAAGGCTTAACATATTCCTGGTTAGCAAAAATGAACATACATATAAAAACAACTCATAGCCAACGCTAAACTTCGCTTTGTTTTTATATTACAAGTAATGTGATAGTCAGAGACATTTTTTATCCGGAGCAAAATCGGTGATGAACTCATCGATACTCCCTTGCTGTACTGGTTGGTATGTAGGAGTTTTGCACCCTCTCGTGTAGGATTGGAGTTTCAGACACAAGTAATACCTGCATCTGTTGTATGAGATGCGCTTCAGCACCTGTTGTTTCTTTTCTCATTTTGTATGATGGTCGCTGGTACTTTGTGTTTCTTATGTTAGACTGCTATTAAAGAATATTTTAACATCCGTCACTGTTAGAAGGAATTGGAAATATTACAGTACGGGGCTTCGTAGTTGTGCAGCCTGTGCATGGCATGATAGCTAGTTGGCTGAGAGTTATACGTCGTAAATCAGATCTGCCGTGCAGAGTGCAGAGTGCCCAGCTGGTCGCCCCTTGCTTGCATGCACAGCAGCGCCCACCGCCTTGCCGCAAGGACAACCACCGCGGGTCAAGGCACAAAGTGATGCGCAGACATTACAAGCATTTTCATAAAACATTAAATCACGCGTTACTAAGTAATTAGCTCCAGGAGTATCCTACTCGAAAAGTAACCGTCCTTACGTTCTTTGAGGCAAAAATAAGACACTGTGTAAATGTATGCTACAATCGCTGGCAGTATACCTGAGAACTCTGAAATAATAATTCAGCTTTCGCCTAACAAGCTTCGCGAGTAATGAGCAATCCAATAAAATCATCACACTCAGAGGTACTTCGGTACTTCTGGCTCCCAGTCAACCACCTTGCTTGGCATTTCTTGTCACTTTTCATTACGCCAGCAAATTAACCTTATCCTTTGAGATCGGTGACTTTCTAAACGTGTAATACCTATAAAATTTCGTCTTCTAAAACAATAAATTTGATCGAAACATGCTCTGCAGCCATCTTGTAGTGTTTCGCGATCTATACAGGTCAAAAGATTGTGAATAATAACCGATATCGAATTTTACAAACGCATAACGAAAGAGAATGTACATCAAGTAACTCATTAGGGAGCGTACATGAACCACGTAGCTCCATTTTGGCCTCTTGTGAACCCCCCTCCCCCGCACGTAGCTCTACGTGGCTTTTTCCTCTACCCCCCTCCCCCCTAGCACGTCGCTTTTTTCCCTTTTGATTCCAGAAGACATTTTGTTCCGTTTTCTCTTGTCAGACGATTGTAAATTACATACAGAGATAATTAACTGAGAGAAATAAATATTTACATGCTGCTGTGAGTTCTGTTCCTCATTTTAACTGTGAAAAATATAATGAAAGGAAAGCTACGTGGCCTGGCTCGGAACCCCCCCCCCTCCCTCCACGTAGCCCAGCGTATCCTTCCAGCCAACCCCCCCCCCCCAAACCTTACCAAGCCACGTAGTTTGTGCACGCTCCCTTACTAGGGAATGTAATGAGGTAGTTTCAGCAAACAGCGGGAAATGAAAAAGGAAGCTATACTTCTGAGTCCTTAAGACGTACGCCAAGACAAGCTGCTGATTTCTATCCAACCCTGTATCAAAGTTCTCTGGATGAAAAATAATTATTTTGGGTCATGGACGATCTAGTGCAAATGTAATTCATATTTTTCTACACATTACTTGCAAATATGTATACAGAAGTACCTCTGGCTCACTATTAACAAAAGCACAGTATATATTGATTTTTATGAAACAGTGAAACAAGTAAGAGGTATGTGTGACTTCTTTCTTTGCCCGCAAGTCAAAGAAGTTTTACAAGGACGTTCTTTTAATGACACTGAGGGAATCAAAGCTGATATTAAAGCATGTCTGAAGGCCATTTCACGAAATATTTTCAAAATTGCTACAAAGGGTAAAATAGTCGCTGGCATCAGCGTTATTTCTAGGAGATTACTTCAAAGGCGACCACAACGGTGTTCAGTAATACGTTACGGAACACGTTTTCGAAGATGAGATCGGGAATATAATTGTATATTATATGCGCAATTCTGTAAACAGAGGTAATTATGCCATACTTTTCGTTGAAATACTACTCTGTCACACAGTAATAAACGTTGAAATATCAGGTGTATAAATCATGAATACAACTTGAAAAGTGGTGAACACTGACCCTAAGTGATTAAGGTAATACAATATGAAACTCGTTTTCCACTCAGACACTGAAGTAAGACACTCTTCACTTTAACTGATCCTTCGGTTTGCTGCTGTGGTCACGACCATTACGCACTTTATTTCAAACCACAAATTTCTAAGGTGATAACGCAAACAGCTATCCAATTAAACGCTGACGAATCGTTTCAAATGCTGACAGTAAAACGGACATTGATAAAGTTTGCTGTTAGGCTTTTGCGTGGTCGAATGTATTACATCTACTGATGTAAGACTAGCTGTTATTTAATGTCTTGTGTCCACCTGGTGGATAAGATGGGGTCACATTTTAGAATACAATCTACATAATTGCCATCGGTCGTTATGCTGTTGAATTATTAAACGATAGTCTGTTTAAATTAGTATGAGAAGAAAGCAACTTTTTTCCCTTGCTTTTATACTCGTTTTATTGGGCAGAATTAATCAAAGGTTTAGGAAGATTCGGAATATCTTCTGTTTCTTTTTCAAACTATGATTTGAAGCC
Source organism: Vandiemenella viatica (assembly GCA_031002005.1). Taxonomy (NCBI): domain Eukaryota; kingdom Metazoa; phylum Arthropoda; class Insecta; order Orthoptera; family Morabidae; genus Vandiemenella; species Vandiemenella viatica. The sequence continues at coordinate 320,742,859 of JARYHS010008074.1, forward strand.
CGAATAATGAGTACTATTTCCAGGAAGCATAATAGCTGAGCTGACGATTCCAGTGACAGCTGCATCTGTCTGGAATCTAAGGTCTTTGCTTACTTAATATTTACTAGTCCGTGAAGAATTCAGAGATGAAACTCATCTATAAGCTGCTAGCTTGCTGAATAAATGACAAGGTGTGCGGTGTAGTTAATCTTCCGTGAGATGTGCGCCGCGAATGGATTGAAGAGCAAGTCAGGATCTGATGGATTAAGACGCTCCATTCACACTTCACTTGCCCTAGGCGACCACTCATAAAGAGCACTTGCTGCAGTTATCGTGTGACGAAACATACCACAGTAAGTATTCAGAAAATGTCCACATATTTTGCAATACGTGCGAAGTGCGAGTTGATCCCCACACAGTTAGTGCTTCCATAACAGATACACAGCATAATATAATAGATAAGAGGGCAGCCAATGCGTGGTGTATTTTCAGGTTGTCTGCTACTCGATACCACGTTGCCGCTCGCGGCTCTAGTTCAGTCGTTCAAGTACAATTTAGAATACGAATCTCTTATCGCACAAATTTGAATACGATACGCTATGAACTAGAAACGTGTTTAATAAAGCAGCATTAATATTGAAGTACACGGGTCTATGTTTGTTGTTGGCCGGGTAGCAAAGGTTGCATTCCTGAAATTCCTAAGACTTACCGGCTGGCTACACTATTCAGCAAAATTGTATAGCTGGGTCCAAATATTCTTTTTTTTTTTTTTTTAAATATAAGATAATCACGATGATAGTTCGATTTGATGAACTGAAAGTTTGTGCGTGTGGAGTATGTGTGGAGAGCCAGTGAAGCATAAATAGTATTTTAACGTAACAATATGTAACTGTTTTATAGGTACCCAGTGCGGGGGAGATGTGTGCCAGGAGTTGGTAAGGCTCGGGAGATGCCTGGAGAACTGGCGTGGCCTCACCTGGGACATGTGGGGGCAGGGGGTGGGGGAACAGACGGGGAGACAAGGCGCTGTTGCATGTGAAGTGTCGGATAGTGCAAGTTGTATCTACACTCCACGTGGCAGTGGTGTAAGAAGCAACGTTCCTGTGTTTTCAACAAGCGTTGTAATCACCATAACTTTCACTGGAGAGCAGAACTTCAAGAAATGGTAATGCTCCGAACATTGGCGTGATAAGAATCTGTTAAAGAGGGGAGCGCAATACACTGTTAAAATGGAGTCAAGGGAATCATGTTAACCTTGCACTGTTGCAATTTTTTTTTTTAAGTTTTACGCCTCGTCAACTGCCATCGTAAAGCAAAGACAACTCCGCTGACTTGGTCACGTCCGTAGAATGGACGCTGAAAGACTACCACGGAAAGTCATGCTCAGTCAGATTGCTAAAATTAAAAGACCTGTAGGGCGCCCGATGCTAAGGTTTAAGGACTCCTTCAAACGTTATTTGGAAAGCTTCTGCATGTGCACTTCTGACTGGGAGGCTTGCGCCAGCACGAGACGCTTATGGCGTCACCATATCGCCACCGGCATGTCCAAACATGACAGAGCATGGGCGGATAAAATAAAGCTGAAAAAGCTTCGTAACAGGGAAGTAGATCCATCCACCGGACCCCTGTTTCACGTGCGATAGATGTGTCAAGATTTGTAATGCCGCCATCGGACTATTCAGTCACAAAAGAAGATGTGAGGCACTCAACACTGGCGATAACTGAGTTTCCTAACAGCTACTGCAACTATCATCTGCGAAGATATCGTGGCCGATGTATACGCCTCGTCAACCACGAGATCATTAAAGCCGAGAAAGATATGGATCAAGGAATGCGAAGGAATTCTGCCACGGCCTTTTTGAAGGAACTATTCCGGCATTTGCTTGCAGTGATTTTAGTAAAGCATCGAAAAACTAAATGTGAATGGCCGGACGAGGACTTTGGCCCGCCTCGTCCCGAATGCGAAGTTGGACCGTTACCGCTCATTCACCATACCATAACGAATATCGCAACAATCTGTCTCAGATTTTTTGACTTAAGAAACCCAACCATATGTATGGCCTGTCGAGTATTCAAACCAATTCTCTTTCCAAGGTTCTAAAGCTATTGCGTACTGCCAACAAGTTCGCGATAGTGAAAAAGAATATGACTAGCAATTTATAGGTTAGTAAGATATCGCTGTTCACTTGACGCCAGTGGTATAGCCCTGTAGCGAGCAGCCGTAAGCGTGTTTGGGTTTCCACTTTTGGCGGATTGGTTGTTTGTGTCTCCCGAACGTCGCGGTCGTGCCCTGTGAGGACCGCTGATAAATATTTATGGTCTCTGGAGAAGCGGGCGACTTAGCGCCCAGACCACTGTGATTTATGCTTCAAATAAACCATCTCGACAGGCCTAAAATTTAATTGCCTCAATGCCGCGCATCACATTTCCATTTAAAAGTCGGGACGTGAAGATTTAATGGTCACTTGGGCGAGTGCTCTCGCAGCTGTGCTTGGAGCCGTTACCGTGGGCGATAAACCCGGCGAGGGCCACCTGAGACCAACTAGATCGATACCTCACAACTCTCGGCTACGAGTATTTCCTCACGTCAGTCCCACGCAGTCTCAAACTTCTACCGATCTCTTTATCTCAACATATTCATCACACCGCAAAAGCAGGTTTTTTTCGCAAATTCTAGGGCCTGTCTTCCAACACCATTATAGCACCGCCATAAACACCATCATTTCCGCTGCTAACGTACCTCCAAACTGGAATTCCGTAAGCGATATCCTGCATCTTTGCCAACATTTTTCACCGGCATCTTCTGTCCACTGGTGACCTTCAAACTTTTGATGAGTCAGTGTTAGTTATTTAGGGATAAATGAACTGAATAACACGGAACACGTTTAGCACGGAGATAGAGTTTGACCAGACATGGATGACTAGACAATTTTTATGTAACAGCCGAGTCGCTCGCTCTTTTCGATTTATCTGACTGTCGTCCAGAAACCTGATTGATGACGCAGTGGCTGCACAGTTGTGATCGTGCAAATAGCGTAACTGGAGTGAAGCTAAACTCAAGCGGCCCGCGTTAGTAGACTCAAGAGCCAAAGAAACTGGTATAGGCATGCGTATGCAAACACTAGGTGTACGGCGCTGCGGTCGGAAACGCCCATATGAGACAACAGGTGTCTGGCGAAGGCGTTATATCAGTTACAGTAGGGGGAGAACATGTTTTCTGGGAACAGCCAATCAGCGTTCAGGGATCGCATGACGTCACGAAGTGAGCAGCCAATCAGCGTTCAAGGTCGTATGACGTCACACGTTAGTTCCTCTACCGGCCGCACAGATGGCACCATCTCCCAGGGGCTTAATTTCTTTGCCGTTAGTTCTTTGACTGACTGGTAGATGGCGTTCGGTGGCAGTATTTCCGGCGCGCTCTGCGAAATGTGTACAATTCCCACTCGACCGTTATCTCTGTTTGCTTATCCATTAAGCGTTGCGAAATGTGTATTCCTAGCGTCCTGTTAAGCAAGCACTGAACATCTTGGCTACTATCGACACACAGTAAAATATTTTCTTCTGTTCTGTGTCGTGAAAAATACTTAAGCGTGACCCATTGCGATTTTTTTTACTAAAGTCCACATCAACGGATATTACGTGAACAGACATCGGTAGCGTTGGGGCTAGAGTGCCGAAGGTCGCCGGTTCGAGTCCGGCAGCGGTGTTTTTATTGAAAAAGCCGTTCCAACTCGTCAATTTCAAAACGAAAATTTTAGTTTCCACACCTAGAGAGTATGGCGCCAGCTTGCTATGAATAAAAAATAAGTCGAAAAGCATAAATGTTTCCTTTTAACGTTCGATATGGGGGGGAAAAAACCGTCATAAACTCCAGATATAAAACCGAGGAAGAATTCTATGTGTACCTGTTTTCATGAAATTATTTAGCGTTCTTGCCTCGCATTCAGGAGGACGGAGGTTCGAATCCCCATCCAGGCATCCATGGTTTCCCAAAATCACTCCAAGTGAATGCCGGGGATGCTACCTTCAAAAGGCCATGACCGAATTCATTCCCATTCCTTTCCCGTCTCTAAAGACCACGTTGTTAGAGAGACGTTAAAAAAAAGTACCTGTTTTAGCGTTCTGGCCTTGTATTCGAGAGGACGGCGTTTCCGGGCATCCAGATTTGGGTTTTCCATGGTTTCACCCCAATCACTCCAGGTGAATGCCGGGATGCTTCCTTCAAAAGACCATGACCGAATTTATTCCCATTCCTTTCCCGTCTCTAAAGACCACGTTGTTAGAGAGACGTTAAAAAAAAAATCGACTGCCGATGTGCATAGTATCCCGTTTCTAGGGCGTCCAACACAGCGTTCGTATGATTGGAGAATTTTTTACAGAGTCTCAGGCTTGCAGCGAATTTCGTATGCATTTGTTCAGGTGTCCTGCTATCGATAAGGAATTCAGGTTGCGCCATATGCTCATTGCACTGTAAAACCGCCCCCAGCGGGATACATAGAAATATTTCAGCATTCACTTCGGTTCAAGAAGAAATTATTACGAGATGAGAATAATTATTATATGTCAGTTTTCGTAGTACAAATCTAGGAAACATTTTTTATGGTAGCCCAATCACTCGTGTTTTCAAAACGAAAATCGAAAATTTTGTTTTCATTCTGGGTGAACAGATAAACTGCGTGAGTCTTTGTATTTAATTAAAAAATAGACCATGTGAAAGCGTAACTTTTACGTTTAAAACGTGATAATGAACCATGGAATGTCCTGACATAGCTCAAATTCACATCTATACAATGCAGTTCTGATATTCGAATTTGGCAGAGGGAGCTTTGCACAAAAAATAACCCTACAGACATTTATGAAGTGATTACATGTTAATCTCTCGACTGATATCAAACCAATCAGCCAGTAATTTTTTCCAGCCTGTTTCTCAACCATGTCTTTGGACAAGAGCCCACTTGAAAATATTTGTGACAAAGCCTTTCCCACACCAAGGCTATAAAAATCAAAGTTTCTAATTTGACCATGGAATGGAACGAGGGGAGAAAGAATTCGTATAAGCACCAGTACAGCACATTATTTCTCTAATCTCTGCTGTCACTGGTATAAAAAAAATATTTAATCACACTCGTAATTTTTTGCCAACAAGCTCAAACCTATATTGTCTGTCTATCCAGACCAATCTATGTATCAATTCTGTAATGTTTTCGTAAGCAATCACAAATTGAGTGCCCTTAGCAATCCCTTGTGACACATCAGTGATTGACTAGAAACAGAGAGATATACGCTGTGCCATGTACTTACCCACCTTTAACTGTATTTTACAGCACAGCAAGTATGTTCCAGGAACGAAACATCGTTTGTTAATCTTACTAATTTCACCCCTGCCCTTTGTGATAAAAATCGAGTCAGTGTAAGGCAGTGCTAAGCACAGAACATGCTGATTCGTCATAAAATTCCTGTGGCCAAGGTGGAGATATAGAAAATTTACCCACTTACTTATAGAAGAAATCCAGTGCACTATTCCTAATTATTCACCAAGATCTACCCCTAGCCTCATCGCCAACATACGCCCAGCACTTCCCCAAACTTCATTCTGTTTCCAATGATTCCCAATCCAACCTCTGAACAGTTACTGACAGGGTTACCTTTTGTTCGTGTGTTAAAGTAAACCAAAAATTCGCAAAGTCGTCTCCTAATCATTAACAGGGATTCCAGCTACCAAAATGTTCACTTAAGGTGGTTCTACTGCAGTTTTCCAAGAAAATTCTCCAGGAAAATATTTTTCAACCAATCAGGTGTCAGCAGAGTTCTCCATTCGGTTTAAATGTTCCCATCTGACGCCAAACTTCGGATTCAGGACCAAGTGTGACATTTGACTGTAATTGCATGCTTTGTTCAAGTAACCACGATAAAGTTACCATAATGCTCTTAGCTAACTGATAGTTTCATGGTCATCAAACAGGCATCATAACCCACATTTTCATAGAAGATCCCCACACATCGACAAGTATCCAAAGGTGCAGACACTAGTTCTATTGCGCCGAAGATAGCACCCACGCTTGAACTGTCGTAAATTGTTAGGTCAAAGTGGGTGTTTGGATATTTTATCCATTCAGGCCTCATCATCTAAAGTCTAATGCCAGATTGTGGTCATTGCCAACTTAGGCTCCATACACCACTCAGAATTATTTCGCCAATATCCATTCTAACAGCATTATACACCACATACAGCCCCTGACACTCTTCCAATGACATCCAGTCCAGTTCCTTTATTAAGGCACTTGTTGAATATTTTCCACTAATAAATCTAGCTGCTATATTTTGCACCTTGCATTTGATGTACAAAAAATGTGGTCTCCATACTACACTTATATATACAAGAAATGGTCTGACTGTGGGTTTGTACCCAAGTCCTTCGCTTCTCTGGTACATCCCCTCATCACCCTCTCTGTTAAATGATTTTTATGTAGTGAAAAAACGTGAGAAACACAATTCGTATGCCAACACAAACGGCAGTAAACTGTAAAGAGTACAGTGAAATGGGAGATTGCCAAAGCCCTGAAGCAATGGTTAGAAGCACACGTTGATGGTGAGCATAATTCTATAACCATATATTTTAGACTCAAATTAACAGAGGAAGTAGACACACGCACACACTTGTACATGCATACAGCGAGGTCGACAGAACTAACAGCAAGCATCATGGAAACGATGAAGTGGGGCAGAGTTGTCGTTACCACTGATTAACTGGGCAGAACTATCGTTAAAAAAAATCATCAGACAGACGAGTTTAAGTCAGGTATCACAATACTTACACTTACATGCACAAAGAGAGACGCAGATATACATGTACAAGTCTACAGAAAGTTCAGGACAACTACCTGCATCAACCATGGAAACAAAAAAAGTGGTGTAGTACTTTCTTGCCCCCATGACTGGCTGAAAAACAGAACTCTCCTTACATATCATCTGCCTGGCGAGATAGAGGGTGTGCAAAAGATGGCATGTTTTCACCATACACCTAAGTATTTACATCATAAATAGTGTTCATCACACACAATTGATTACATTGAAAATCATAGAAAGACACACACACACACTCACATGTCAATGCATTCACACAGTTCCATTCATCACCACACATAACTGGAGGAAAGAGACTGAACATACTAGATCCAAACTGAAGAGTTACAGGATGTGTGAAGTTTGAAATCACAGCCACATCTCGCCCACACCGCAACCTTTTCTGTCATTTACTAATATGTGCCCCCCCATGTACCACGAGTAGCAGTAGACACTTGGTCATCAGACAGATATCATAACTCCCATATTCATACTAGGTCTCACCCACAAATCCATATGTCACCTCACACAAGCATAAGTGCAGGAACAGCACATCATACATCCAGACAAACGAGGTAAAGGAAGGTATCACCACATTTACGCAAAAAAAAAAAAAAAAAAAAAAAAAAAACACACACAAGGATAGAGACGCATACACACGTACATTTCCATGCCTACAGCGATCTCGACTCAACAACTAGCCCAATCGTGGCAATGAAAAAGTGAAACAGAACACCCATGGCTCAAGACTGACAAAAAAAAATCATCATTAACATGTGTTCCAAGTAACAAACTCCTCACATCAAAATCATATCATTTAACTCACACTACAGACCTCTCTGCCATTCAGTATCGTTGGTAATATGTACAAAGCTAATTTCATAAGTTACCACATACATACAAGTAATTGCAGGAAAGGGTCCCGACACACGACATCCACACTGAGGTGTTACATGATAGGCAGATGATAGCATGTCTTTACATCTCAGTGATCACCACACATACTTGATTTTTAATGTGCCATCAGTATAGCTGGTGGCTGGAACTAAGCTCTTGACAATTTTTGGTCAAAAGTCATTTGTTAACAGCAGCTCATCAAAGACAAATTTTGGGTGAACCTGCCCAGGCGGGCGCGGCGGGAGGTGGCCACCCTTCCCCACTGCGGACAGAAATACCGTAATACGCCGGTCTAAAAGCGCGGACCGCGATGGATTACCGGAGTTTTCCGACCGGGACCTACTACCGGTAACCACATTTTTAGGACCGCACTGAAGACCGGAATTTCATTGCGCTAGTAAGGGGGTTATATGCGCCGGTATACCGACCTACACGATGTACGCGTCCGCTGTGAGGAAGGGTGGCCACCTCCCGCCGCGCCCGGCCGGGCAGGTTCATCCCAAAATTTGTCTTTTATGAGCTGCTGTTAACAAATGACTTTTGACCAAAAATTGTCAAGAGTTTAGTTCCAGCCACCAGCTATACTGATGGCACATTAAAAATCAAGTATGTGTGGTGATCACTGAGATGTATTGTAAAGACATGCTATCATCTGCCTATCATGTAACACCTCAGTGTGGATGTCGTGTGTCGGGACCCTTTCCTGCAATTACTTGTATGTATGTGGTAACTTATGAAATTAGCTTTGTACATATTACCAACGATACTGAATGGCAGAGAGGTCTGTAGTGTGAGTTAAATGATATGATTTTGATGTGAGGAGTTTGTTACTTGGAACACATGTTAATGATGATTTTTTTTTTGTCAGTCTTGAGCCATGGGTGTTCTGTTTCACTTTTTCATTGCCACGATTGGGCTAGTTGTTGAGTCGAGATCGCTGTAGGCATGGAAATGTACGTGTGTATGCGTCTCTATCCTTGTGTGTGTGTTTTTTTTTTTTTTTTTTTTTGCGTAAATGTGGTGATACCTTCCTTTACCTCGTTTGTCTGGATGTATGATGTGCTGTTCCTGCACTTATGCTTGTGTGAGGTGACATATGGATTTGTGGGTGAGACCTAGTATGAATATGGGAGTTATGATATCTGTCTGATGACCAAGTGTCTACTGCTACTCGTGGTACATGGGGGGGCACATATTAGTAAATGACAGAAAAGGTTGCGGTGTGGGCGAGATGTGGCTGTGATTTCAAACTTCACACATCCTGTAACTCTTCAGTTTGGATCTAGTATGTTCAGTCTCTTTCCTCCAGTTATGTGTGGTGATGAATGGAACTGTGTGAATGCATTGACATGTGAGTGTGTGTGTGTGTCTTTCTATGATTTTCAATGTAATCAATTGTGTGTGATGAACACTATTTATGATGTAAATACTTAGGTGTATGGTGAAAACATGCCATCTTTTGCACACCCTCTATCTCGCCAGGCAGATGATATGTAAGGAGAGTTCTGTTTTTCAGCCAGTCATGGGGGCAAGAAAGTACTACACCACTTTTTTTTGTTTGCATGGTTGATGCAGGTAGTTGTCCTGAACTTTCTGTAGACTTGTACATGTATATCTGCGTCTCTCTTTGTGCATGTAAGTGTAAGTATTGTGATACCTGACTTAAACTCGTCTGTCTGATGATTTTTTTTAACGATAGTTCTGCCCAGTTAATCAGTGGTAACGACAACTCTGCCCCACTTCATCGTTTCCATGATGCTTGCTGTTAGTTCTGTCGACCTCGCTGTATGCATGTACAAGTGTGTGCGTGTGTCTACTTCCTCTGTTAATTTGAGTCTAAAATATATGGTTATAGAATTATGCTCACCATCAACGTGTGCTTCTAACCATTGCTTCAGGGCTTTGGCAATCTCCCATTTCACTGTACTCTTTACAGTTTACTGCCGTTTGTGTTGGCATACGAATTGTGTTTCTCACGTTTTTCACTACATAAAAATCATTTAACAGAGAGGGTGATGAGGGGATGTACCAGAGAAGCGAAGGACTTGGGTACAAACCCACAGTCAGACCATTTCTTGTATATATAAGTGTAGTATGGAGACCACATTTTTTGTACATCAAATGCAAGGTGCAAAATATAGCAGCTAGATTTATTAGTGGAAAATATTCAACAAGTGCCTTAATAAAGGAACTGGACTGGATGTCATTGGAAGAGTGTCAGGGGCTGTATGTGGTGTATAATGCTGTTAGAATGGATATTGGCGAAATAATTCTGAGTGGTGTATGGAGCCTAAGTTGGCAATGACCACAATCTGGCATTAGACTTTAGATGATGAGGCCTGAATGGATAAAATATCCAAACATCCACTTTGACCTAACAATTTACGACAGTTCAAGCGTGGGTGCTATCTTCGGCGCAATAGAACTAGTGTCTGCACCTTTGGATACTTGTCGATGTGTGGGGATCTTCTATGAAAATGTGGGTTATGATGCCTGTTTGATGACCATGAAACTATCAGTTAGCTAAGAGCATTATGGTAACTTTATCGTGGTTACTTGAACAAAGCATGCAATTACAGTCAAATGTCACACTTGGTCCTGAATCCGAAGTTTGGCGTCAGATGGGAACATTTAAACCGAATGGAGAACTCTGCTGACACCTGATTGGTTGAAAAATATTTTCCTGGAGAATTTTCTTGGAAAACTGCAGTAGAACCACCTTAAGTGAACATTTTGGTAGCTGGAATCCCTGTTAATGATTAGGAGACGACTTTGCGAATTTTTGGTTTACTTTAAACACGAACAAAAGGTAACCCTGTCAGTAACTGTTCAGAGGTTGGATTGGGAATCATTGGAAACAGAATGAAGTTTGGGGAAGTGCTGGGCGTATGTTGGCGATGAGGCTAGGGGTAGATCTTGGTGAAATAATTAGGAATAGTGCACTGGATTTCTTCTATAAGTAAGTGGGTAAATTTTCTATATCTCCACCTTGGCCACAGGAATTTTATGACGAATCAGCATGTTCTGTGCTTAGCACTGCCTTACACTGACTCGATTTTTTATCACAAAGGGCAGGGGTGAAATTAGTAAGATTAACAAACGATGTTTCGTTCCTGGAACATACTTGCTGTGCTGTAAAATACAGTTAAAGGTGGGTAAGTACATGGCACAGCGTATATCTCTCTGTTTCTAGTCAATCACTGATGTGTCACAAGGGATTGCTAAGGGCACTCAATTTGTGATTGCTTACGAAAACATTACAGAATTGATACATAGATTGGTCTGGATAGACAGACAATATAGGTTTGAGCTTGTTGGCAAAAAATTACGAGTGTGATTAAATATTTTTTTTATACCAGTGACAGCAGAGATTAGAGAAATAATGTGCTGTACTGGTGCTTATACGAATTCTTTCTCCCCTCGTTCCATTCCATGGTCAAATTAGAAACTTTGATTTTTATAGCCTTGGTGTGGGAAAGGCTTTGTCACAAATATTTTCAAGTGGGCTCTTGTCCAAAGACAGGCTGGAAAAAATTACTGGCTGATTGGTTTGATATCAGTCGAGAGATTAACATGTAATCACTTCATAAATGTCTGTAGGGTTATTTTTTGTGCAAAGCTCCCTCTGCCAAATTCGAATATCAGAACTGCATTGTATAGATGTGAATTTGAGCTATGTCAGGACATTCCATGGTTCATTATCACGTTTTAAACGTAAAAGTTACGCTTTCACATGGTCTATTTTTTTAATTAAATACAAAGACTCACGCAGTTTATCTGTTCACCCAGAATGAAAACAAAATTTTCGATTTTCGTTTTGAAAACACGAGTGATTGGGCTACCATAAAAAATGTTTCCTAGATTTGTACTACGAAAACTGACATATAATAATTATTCTCATCTCGTAATAATTTCTTCTTGAACCGAAGTGAATGCTGAAATATTTCTATGTATCCCGCTGGGGGCGGTTTTACAGTGCAATGAGCATATGGCGCAACCTGAATTCCTTATCGATAGCAGGACACCTGAACAAATGCATACGAAATTCGCTGCAAGCCTGAGACTCTGTAAAAAATTCTCCAATCATACGAACGCTGTGTTGGACGCCCTAGAAACGGGATACTATGCACATCGGCAGTCGATTTTTTTTTAACGTCTCTCTAACAACGTGGTCTTTAGAGACGGGAAAGGAATGGGAATAAATTCGGTCATGGTCTTTTGAAGGAAGCATCCCGGCATTCACCTGGAGTGATTGGGGTGAAACCATGGAAAACCCAAATCTGGATGCCCGGAAACGCCGTCCTCTCGAATACAAGGCCAGAACGCTAAAACAGGTACTTTTTTTTAACGTCTCTCTAACAACGTGGTCTTTAGAGACGGGAAAGGAATGGGAATGAATTCGGTCATGGCCTTTTGAAGGTAGCATCCCCGGCATTCACTTGGAGTGATTTTGGGAAACCATGGATGCCTGGATGGGGATTCGAACCTCCGTCCTCCTGAATGCGAGGCAAGAACGCTAAATAATTTCATGAAAACAGGTACACATAGAATTCTTCCTCGGTTTTATATCTGGAGTTTATGACGGTTTTTTTCCCCCCATATCGAACGTTAAAAGGAAACATTTATGCTTTTCGACTTATTTTTTATTCATAGCAAGCTGGCGCCATACTCTCTAGGTGTGGAAACTAAAATTTTCGTTTTGAAATTGACGAGTTGGAACGGCTTTTTCAATAAAAACACCGCTGCCGGACTCGAACCGGCGACCTTCGGCACTCTAGCCCCAACGCTACCGATGTCTGTTCACGTAATATCCGTTGATGTGGACTTTAGTAAAAAAAATCGCAATGGGTCACGCTTAAGTATTTTTCACGACACAGAACAGAAGAAAATATTTTACTGTGTGTCGATAGTAGCCAAGATGTTCAGTGCTTGCTTAACAGGACGCTAGGAATACACATTTCGCAACGCTTAATGGATAAGCAAACAGAGATAACGGTCGAGTGGGAATTGTACACATTTCGCAGAGCGCGCCGGAAATACTGCCACCGAACGCCATCTACCAGTCAGTCAAAGAACTAACGGCAAAGAAATTAAGCCCCTGGGAGATGGTGCCATCTGTGCGGCCGGTAGAGGAACTAACGTGTGACGTCATACGACCTTGAACGCTGATTGGCTGCTCACTTCGTGACGTCATGCGATCCCTGAACGCTGATTGGCTGTTCCCAGAAAACATGTTCTCCCCCTACTAGTTACTGCTGCTACAATGGCAGGTTGTTACGATTTAAGTGACTCTGAACGTGGTGTTATAGTCGGCGCACGGGAGATGGGACACAGCATCTCCGAGGTAGCGATAGTAGTGTGGAATTGTCTGTGTGAGCTCACAAAGGATGCCGCCTCTATTGTTCTAATTGGATACATTGTATCATTCTATTGTTCTCCCCCCCCCCCTCCCACTTGACTAACCACTTGACTTGAGGGCCACTTGACTAACCACTTGACTTGAGGGCCACTTGACTAACCTCAGTTACACCCCTATTGTCCTTGACCACGCCCCCTTTTCCTCCCCTCCCCCCCTCCCCCCCCTCCTACACTAACCCCAGCTTCACCACCCTAGTACCAGCTGTCGATTCTATTGCTCTTTTGCCAGTCCATATTCGCCTAGAGTGATTTTAGGAAACAACGAGAATATGGATGCTCAGACGGGGGTTCGAACCAGAGGTAACCTCAGCTTCACCACCCTAGTACCAGCTGTCGATTCTATTGCTCTTTTGCCAGCCCATATTCGCCTGGAGTGATTTGAGGAAAACGAGAATATGGATGCTCAGACGGGGATTCGAACCAGCGATCGTTGTTTGACGGCATTCAATGGACGGGAATAAGCAATATACTTTATATTGAGCGCTTAATAAAATGCGATTTAAACCAATGAGGTTTCTTTCTTAAGTTAGGAATTAATGTCTTTAAACATACGACGAACGAGAATATGGATGCTCAGACGGGGATTCGAACCAGCGATCGTTGTTTGACGGCATTCAATGGACGGGAATAAGCAATATACTTTATATTGAGCGCTTAATAAAATGCGATTTAAACCATCTTAAACATACGACGAACGAGAATATGTATGCTCAGGACGGGATTCGAACCAGCGATCGTTGTTTGACTGCATTCAATGGACGGGAATAAGCAATATACTTTATATTGAGCGCTTAATAAAATGCGATTTAAACCAATGAGGTTTCTTTCTTAAGTTAGGAATTAATGTCTTTAAACATACGACGAAAACACATTTCTGAAAGCTCATTTAACGTAATATTAAGCACGTCATTTCTACCCCAATCACACTAAGTACGATGATAAAATTTATACAGCGTTGATTGTAAAAAACTGAGCTTTCTATTTACATAAATATACTTTAAAAAAAAAGCATATTTCCGATAGCTGATAACAAATTTCGCTCGTTGAGCCAGAGGTTGCTGCCCTAAAGAGGGGTCGAGTCTAACACAATGCTCCCTTTTGTTATCGGCACTCGAATGCGTCAGGATGCACAGCCTTAACTCAACTTCATTTCGCGTAATATTAAGCTTTTAATTTCTACTCTTGACATAACGCGAGAAAAAAAAGTTTATATCATGATAATTCTATGAAAATAACCTTTCCAATTAAACTTATAATATTTTTTAAAAAACTTGTACGTCTGATAGCTTGATCTTAAATTTGGGCTTCTGAGCCACGCTTTGTATTGCCTGGGGGGTAGAGGTTTCTATAGCGTATGCGGCGTTACTGCGTGGCGTCCAAAAAAATACGAGTACCAATACTTCTCGATCCTTTTACACTAACGCTCACAGCTTCATTTGATATGTTCAAACCGATCTACTCTAAAAAATTTCCCCAATGTATGAAGGCATGGGGCGGTCCTTGGCTTTATTCATTCCACATTTAATACTCCCACACTACACACAGTTCGAGTTGAGAGGGGTTTCCTATTCATAGCCCACTTATGGAACATCATCTCGTTCGTGACTGCGTGTATTGTTGAATTGATATGTCAAGTGATACTAACTCTAAAAAGTTCCCAATATTATGAAGCATGCGGTCCTTGCGTTTATTCATTCCACATTTAATACTCAGACACTACACACAGTTCGAGTTGAGAGGGGTTTCTATTCATAGTAATGTAATGTGAGGAACTATGGTATATTGTTAGATCAACTGTCAACTTCTGGACATCATCTTAATCATTATTGTTCAATGTCAAGTGATCTCACTAACCGTCATCCACACAGATGCGAAGCAGCTGACCCTTCTAGTGTTCTTTTGTTAGACCACTTAGCCACTCCCTAACCCCATGAAGCCGCGCGCAGCGCGCAACGGTCATTGCTTGTACGACTGGTCTGAACATGCTCCGCCTGCCCGGTCGAGATGTATAAGAAGCCTGCGTCAGCCATCCCAGAATCACTTCTGCTCCGCAGTTCGACGAGTAAGGTTGTCTCTCTCTCGCTCTTCTGAATTCCAGTACCATGTCCGAAGATCTCTTCAACTACGAAGGTAAGTTCAATCACACTTGTGTAAAATTTTCTAAATAGCATAAAATATATTTTCATCTTAAATGTATACTATATATTATGTTTTCTTTCACAGATATGGCGGCACTTTTAGAGTTAAGCCAACTTGATGATTATGGTATGAATTTTTTAGTGATTGCTCATTATACAGTTAGGTGTTGCTAGTTTTGTCGCTATATCATTGGTTTATTTTCTTTTTGCAGGAATTGATGAACTTCTAAATATTGCAACCAATGAACTAATTGGTGGTAAGCATTTTAATTTTTAACTTGTAATTTTTTTTTATAAAGTTATATTTTTTCTATTTCATTTATTTTTTCTGTCTGCAGAATGTGGCGATTTCGAAATTTTCAGTTTTGAAGGTATGTCAGTCATAGAAGTTGTATATTTATCTGTTTTTTAATGTTGTTCCATGTTTATTTTGTTACTGATATACGTTTTTGTTTTTTATGTTTCAGATATGGAAGCGACTTCTAGTCAGCAGCGTAATAAACGCGATGGGACTCCATTACTGTCTAACTCCAAACGACAACGACCAACTTCTAATGGTAAGTGCAAATATATATTTTATTTTTTTCATATTACATAATTTTGTTTTTCGTGCATATTACTAAAATATTTTTTTTATTCTGTTTCAGATTCATCACAGTGGAGCTTAGATGGCCATGCGCGTCATTTCAAAGCTTACCATCATCCAGTGCACCACCGACACCATCATCACAGGGATGGATAATACCGGCGCAGTCTCTGGTGCAATATGTTTCCACACCACCGATACCAGCAGGAGATTCGCCTACACGCCGGAACCATAGAATTACTGGTAAGTCAATACTACTTCTTTGAATAATTATTTTTTTTGTTTACATGTTTATTTATTTTTTCAATGTTACTAAAATTTTCCTTTTTTTTCTGTTTCAGGTTCCGGTATACAGGGGTCGGCCGCAAATGAGCCTGCCGCCGTCAACAGGAATGATCCTGCCCCACCACCACTGTGGCGACCCTGGGAAACGCCGGCCACGGCAGCAGGTCCTGGCATGCCTATCGCTGCTCCTCATCGACCCGTCACCAGCACGTCATCGTGGCAGCCGACTCCAGCATCACACCAGCCCGGTGCTAGCACGTCATCGTGGCGGCCGACCCCGGCATACACGCCAGCCTGTCGCCAGTACATCATCGTGGCGGCCCACTCCGGCCTCACACCAGCCTTCGCCAGTACATCATCGTGGCGGCCCACTCCGGCATCACACCAGCCTGTCGCCAGTACATCATCGTGCGGCCCACTCCGGCAATCACACCCAGCCATTCGCCAAGTACATCATCGTGGCAGCCGACTCCAGCATCACGCCAGCCTGTCGCCAGTACATCATCGTGGCGGTCCCGCTCCGGCATCACACCAGCTGTCGCCAGTACATCATCGTGGCGGCCGACCCCGGCGCCACGCCAGCCGTCGCTAGTACATCGACATGGCAGCCGACCACGGCATCACGCCAGCCTGAAGCTAGCACGTCGTCGTGGGCGGCCGGCCATCCAAGCAGCAAGTCACCCAGCAGCTATTAGCTGATAGTTCATTACCATCTAGCAGCCACAACGATGCAGCAACAGGGGGTGAGTTGCCAGCAGCGCGCTTGATCCTTGAAGACCGGGAAAGTGCTTTTGAACGTAGAATTTATACCGGTACCATTCTAAATTCATTAAATTATATTGACCCTATTAAATACATTGATGCTTGCCATGATCTTATAACTGAAAAACTTCGCGAAATTGTTGATAGTCAGTCCTCCCCGTCCGTAAAAGTTCAGGTGGGGCTGATTACAACATACAAAATTCAGAAGGAAGCCGCTTTCGAAAACCGTCCGTATGTGTTTTTTTACTAAAATGCGTGAAGTCACGCGCAGCACATCCCTGTCTGATTGGTATAAAAACTATGTGAAGTCGGAGCTCAATGTAAAATTGTGTGAGTTTCAAGAAAGGGACAGCGGCAAAACTCTCGATAGAATCATATCCCTCGACATCAACATTTCCAGCCTACACCGCCGCATATTGTCTAATCCTTCACGACCGTGTAGTTGAATACATACCGCTAACAAGTGTTGTGCGTAAACTCACATAAAACCAGATAGCGCCCATCATCACCACCCAGTATCATGCCGACCATCTTCCTGGACGTGCAAGGATTCAAGACGAGAGATGGAGCGTTTATCTTTAAAGAAGTTGCCGTGTGTGTAGTACAAACAGACATCATTATTGCTACACATTGCATATCTGTAAAATCACCAAGACGTGGAGGTAACGACCCAACAGTGACATGGTTGACACATAATTACCATGGAATACCTTGGAATGCTACTGGTGTTACGTTCAGTAGACTATGTACTATTTTACATGCAATCACCAATACAGATGACTCAATCATATGTTAAAGGACTGGAGAAGGCTCGATGGTTTCAGAAGATTATCAGGAAGAAAGTTTGCTACAATATAGAAGATTTAGGTTGTCCACCTCTACGAGAACTCAGGAAGAATAATTTGATTAAACTTTGTAAAGGACATTTATTTTGTAATGCTATATGTGCTGTTGAAAATGTATATTTAATTGCCCAATGGTGGGTGAAATAAAAGAAATCAAATCAAATACAATGTATTTTTTATTTATACTTTTTATACATGTATTTTATTAACAACATTTTCTTTCATATTGATGTACACATCAGTTCTTGCACTTATTGTCCACGGCCATTATATACGGTCCACAAACATCATACCCAGGATTGTAATTCTTAATTACAATATTATTAACATCGGGTAATACAAGCAAATTTTTATATGCAATAAGTTCATATTTTAGTAGATTATAATCCAATGACGAACTTGGTGTCACTTGAGCCACATAAACATCGTTAATGTACATATCAACCAGTTTTTGCACTGTGGCCATATTAAAGTCTCGTAGCACTTTACTTGACAAAATGTCCACAAATTCCATGTAGTATCTTGCAACTAGATATCCCCACCTCTTCTTGACGGCCAAGGCGCTGGAAACTGCAGGCTGCGCGTCGATGATGTTCTTCCAAGTCGAATCTCCGAAGTAGACACCGCTGGCAGGATCGGCATTTGGGGCGAAGTATACTGTTTTCACCCCGGCAACCGTACGGCAGGAGACGGTATGCTCACCAAGAGGAATGTCGGCCTGGTCGCTCGCTGTGTTGAACAAATCTGACACTACGTCCAGTACTTGAGTCAGCACGACCCATTCTTCATACGTCAGTATAACCTTGGTGCGGTATCCAACTTTTTCGAGCACTACTACTGGCTCAAATTCGTGTTTGGACGATAAACCTATCGTCAAACGCTTTGTGTCACCGGCGTTAAGCTGATAAACGGCCGAGAACAACAGTACTGGGCGAGACATGGCTGAACACTGAGGTCAGCAGGCCGGTCGGAGGGCAGTCCTGCTTGTTGGAGCGGTGGTGGGGGGTGAGCATGCTCAAACCTGTCGATGAAACGATGCAGCTGGTGGGGTTAGGGGTCTGACAATAGAATGGGCAGCTGCTGCTTCGCAGATGACGGTTAGAGGCCGCTCAAGTGGTCTGACAATAGAACAAAGGACCGCGAGGGCAGCTGGCGCGACACACTGGTGTAGTTGGGGGTCGCTCAAGGGGCCTAACAAAGAACCCCAAGGGACTGGTGCTAGGGAAGGCAGGTGTTCAAACAAGTGGCCATGATTGACAGGTGGGGAGGACAACAAAGAACCGCGAGGGCAGCTGGCGTGACACACCTGGTGTGGTTGGGGTCGCTCAAGTGGCCCTCGAGTCAAGTGAGGGCAGCTGGTGCTAGGGAAGGCAGGTGTTCAAACAAGTGGCCATGATTGACAGGTGGGGAGGACAACAAAGGACCGCGAGGGCAGCTGGCGCGACACACCTGGGTCGCTCAAGTGGTCGAACAATAGAGGGGGAACTGAGGTTAGTCAAGTGGCACTCAAGTCAAGTGGCCCTCAAGTCAAGTGGGAGGGGAGAAAACAATAGGTGTGAAAATGATTGACAGGTGGGAGGGGAGAGAACAATAGAGGTGTGAAAATGATTGACAGGTGGGAGGGGAGAGAACAATAGGTGTGAAAATGATTGACAGGTGAGGAGGGGGAGAACAATAGAATGATACAATGTATCCAATTAGAACAATAGAGGCGGCATCCTTTGTGAGCTCACACAGACAATTCCACACTACTCTCTAGTCATTCTAAAACTTATTGAAAACATATTTAAATCAGTAGATGAAATCGACCACTGTACATAGAGTTAAACAACATGAGAAACATCAGCCAAAAATGTGTAGCGTTTTATCCTACTATTGATAATTTTATTTCTTCCTTTTGTATCTTTGCAGTCCCGAATAATATTCCAGCAATAATTAGACAGCATGGCAGACATCCAGTTCCCTTCTTACCGCTGATCTAAAGTCATGATGTCCTTGCACATAGTTTGCAAACATTTTGACCTTTGCAAACATCTGTGCGTTTGCAGTCGGATGGTTCGGCTTGTTGTCTCCACCAACCACCAACCAAATATTCGCAAATAACAGTTAGTGTGCGAACATTTGTCACCATTCCAACTGCTACATGCAGTGTCCAAATGGTTCCGAGAGAAAAACATTGCTAGAGCTGCATCTTGTGTAATATGTATGTTTTAATTGAAGAAGAGGAAAAAAAGGAAAGGTAAATTTTGAATATCGCATTTTTTAAAACAAGAAATTTCACGCGACTGCTCTATCACATAATAACAGATGATACGAGTGGTTTAATAAGATAAATACTACTATTTCCCTACTTTGAAACGATGTAATAATAGAAAACAAAGCAAAATAATTAATAAAATTACACACCTTTTCCTGGCGCCATTGAGTTCTGTTGTTTACCTTTTTCTCTTCAGAATGAGGAGAGCAAAGAATTTACTTTCCCTTAACAATATCAATAGTGGTATATGTTAATATCAGTGGACTATTCTACCATATCTGCAGCTTTGATTTATATGATTCAGTTAATAGTAAACACTTTCCACTATCCCAATCCATAATTATATTATTTCTAGATTTTAAGATGCATTTAATACTGAAACTGTTCTGAACACGCACCCTTGTTGTTGAACCTACCTCCACTGAGCGCGCACCTGGCGCGCACTGTCCGCGCACGAATAACGAATTCCTTTGACGTACCGACATCGGCCGGAACACCTGCAAACAACCGCAAATCCTTGTTCGTGCGCGCTATTCTCGTCTCCACTGGACAAATTCTGAGTTCGTAAACATTTTAAACGTTTGCAAATGTTTTGCGCGCTTGGTGGATCCGCCACCTGTTAGGAATCTTTCACCGTGTTCATCACACGTCGCCACAGCTTTCCGGGAAGTGATCCATATGAGAGTGCAGAAAAAGCACCTTAAACTACATAATGCATTCCAGTTTTTTCTATGCAGCAATCATCTCATTTACCAAATCTTTGTTGTTATGAGCACTTTGTTTCCCAAACAATTATTACTGACATTCTTGAAAGATATCCATGCTCGTCTTTCTTTTGCCGTCAGAGTTTCTTCAAAATTTGGGTCTCTGAATTTGTCTAATTTGGGGACCAAAAAACACACTTCCCTTTACCTTTGCTTGTGTAGGAAGAGGAAATTTGTTTAAGAAGTACACAAATCCTCTTCCAGTTTTATCCATGGCCTTAACAAATTGTTTCATTAGGTTTAATCTAATATGAAATGGAGGAAGAAGCACATCTTAACTAGCTACCAGTTCTTAGGCTGGCATTTTTTTTTCTCCCAGTTTCCATTTCAACAAGACCATTCCTTTTTCTTATAATGCGAATTTTTGTCACTACTATTCCAACCCCATAATTGTTATAGCCTGGTTATATACCCAACATAATGGCAATAATTCTGAGTTCGCCACATTTACGTTCATTGCATTTAATACATATGAGCACTTATGGTATTGCAAAGTGTCATAAACTCTAGTCATATTAGCATAGCCAACTGGAATGGAAGAAAATTACGTACCCATTGT